>JAGXJF010001383.1:0-141628 GCA_019208055.1 Stipa capillata | reverse complement strand
CGCACACCGACGCCTGAGAACCGGCGATGCCCATTACGACCGCATGAAACAAATCTAAGCTCCTATCTATCAGGTCGCTCACAGTTTCGACACAGAAATAGAGCCCCCTCCCCCCGTCCTCCCGCCACCAGTCTCCCAACGGAGGTCCTAACGTCTCTATTTTCCCCCGAATACTCGATAGTCCCTACCCAATTGCCTAATTTCAGTACACCCTCTTCCCTTCTTCCTAAGTGACTAAATACGGGCCAACCGAATCAGGATGATTAAGGTTTTGATAAGGTTCAGCATAACACAAGTCCGTTGTATAAAAGAACACTGCCTCAAGGAAGCATCCCTCTACAGAAGAATCAGGAATGGCCGCTTCGCTCAAATATACCCTCGAAGTTGCTAAAACATACGGAGTTCAACAATATCTGTGGCAATTTGAGAGAATTCTAAGGAAAGAAAAGAAAGTGTGAACTGATGTGGAGCCTTGAACATAGTATTTACCATAAAGTCAGGTTTCAATTCGGCACAATGTTTATAGCTAGGAAATGTCGTCGTTTTTGCTTTGTTGCCAAGATTTTCTTCAAGGACACACCCGTCAAGCAAATAACAAAATGACTGTTTAAGGCTCTCTTCATGTAATGACAGGACGACCAATAGGTGATACGAGTCAGCTGAAGTGAATAGTATAGAGAATAAAGGGCAGGCGAGCCAAGATACGACATCCTAAAGTGATCCAGGATGCCATCACCATACCCCAAGAACGAATATATGGTCCACCGCTGATAACAACAAATCGACAAAGCCAAAGGCAATAAAGCCGTTCTATAAATTTATTCATCCTGGAGAGTGATGATATGGAAACAATCATCCTCGAGATATGAAAATAATTACACCACTCTTGAAAGCCCACTCTGCCACCCACAGCAAGTCTGCGCTAGATGTCTAAGAGTTGCGATAGGAAATTAGGATATAAGAGTAATGAAGGATCTAGCCATGGCTAGCTGGACGTATTCCTCGTATGGATCTCCATCTAAAGGTATAACCACCATTTTATGCATGTCCAAGAGTGTGACCATGCGCTCACCACACGATGAATAAAATGAAATGTGATGGGATTCACTCTCCAATAGGGACCTCAGCAGCGGAGGGGAGATAGAGTAATCACCTAAGGAGCAATATATAGCTCCATAAACGGAGTCAGCCCCTCTTCATTACCTTTCAAATGAATAGAATACTTCTTTAAAACTTGGGTTCCCCATGCGGTATTATCCATGTGGAGATACAATATATTGACCTCGTGATGCTCCCAACCTAAACCCTTGGACACTATGTGAGTTCCTAGGGTTAAGGCTTCATCAAGCTAGATAAAGGTGCAAGGGAATAGTAGTTACGTGCTGAAAAGAAAGGCCCTGACTTCCACCCACGATTATCATATTCCAGATTGCCATGTGGTATTTCTATTCTCTAATCACCAGATTGGCTATTTCGCTAGTTGCTGGTTTGAACATTTGACATTTGGTTAGTTGGCAAAGAGAAATCTAGTGGGTACAAAAATGAGACTTCCTACCCATCTGCATGTGTGCAAAAGAAAGGTATTGGTACGTGAACAAGACATTAATATGCTGCACCGTAAATGAGAAGGAGATAATGTCATGGATGTATTACATGTTCCGCAAATAGAATAGTAGTATTGGAATGTGAAACCGTAGGAATGCCTATAAGGAATTAAAGCGACCAAAGTTCGTTTAGTGTTAAGTGATCTCTCGTAATAAAAAAAGTATCGCTCGCAGTTATACGACGACCAACCTATATCAAAGTTGCCAGAACACCACTACGAGAGTGTTTATTCATCTCTTACATATAAAAAAAAATTGCGTCACTCTGCAGTGGTATGACGGACCAGCTTGTATCAAGACTTGCCAGAACGCCAACTATGAGAGTGTTTATTCATCTCTACATACAAAAACAAATTGTATCGCTCTACAGTTGTACGACGGACCATGCCTATATCAAGGCTTCTCGGACACCACTACAAGAGAGATCATTTTTATTTCTTATTAAAAAAAGGACAACAAAAAACAAGAAAAACGTGTTGCTCCGCGGTTGTACAACGCCCGAAACGCCAACTACGAGAGTGTTTGTTAATCTCTTATATGCGAAATAATAAAATATCACTCTAAGATTGTACGACGGACCAAGCTTGTATCAAGCTTCCCGGGACACCAACTGCAGAGAGTTCTTTATTTCTGGTACGCAAAAAAATCTGCAGCTCTACAATTGTACAAAAGACCAAGACTATACTGAAAACCTCCCGAAACTCCAACAGTCGATTAAGCTCCGACTACAATTAGCTAATTCTACATGAAAATATTATTTTTTAAAGGTGGATACATGCAACGTGTTTTACATATGTCAATTAAACAAGTCGCTGTGATGTTTCACATCTCTGTTCATATAGGTTGTCATCATCCTTACCTTGCAGTTTGGATAAGCAAGTAATCTGATGTCTGGTACTATTACATGCATGCTTATGGAATTGCGATAATAATAGGGAAAAGGGAGATTGTACCACTGCAAAGAACAAATTCACCGTGTAGAATTGATCTCATTATATTAGATCGTAACCCTGTTCCTACACTATAGAAAAATCATCAAGCGAGTACTTGTAACGTATAGACGTATCCTCAACTTGAGGTAACATAGAAAGATGCATTTACCGATTGATGCACTGAGATATTACGTGAGATTTGGTTGATTGAGATTTGTCCCTTGTACTCTCTGATGAAAAGAACGAAGAAAATTATTACCTGTGAGGATCATTAAGAAGAGATGTTAGTATAGGAGACAAAAGCGAGCAATCAGACGCACATACCCCAAAGCTGGAGAAGTATTGATGACTGGGAAGAGTAGAAGCTTTGGTTGACTATGGATGATATACTCGGGAGAGACCAGGAAGAGAAAAGGGAGCCATATGACCAGAGAAGAGTATAAACAAACAGAACTAGATAGGTCTTAAAGCTCGGTTTGTTACGCCGCATGGCCCAAAAGTATAGGGCGGTGGTGCACGACACTCAGCTCACCTGTTTATTCTTTTTTTTCTTTTTGAGATAGACACTCAGCTCACCTATTTATTCAAATATATACATATATATAGAGAGAGACAGACACATAACAAAATATGGGCATATATATTTCAAGCTCCGGATCCGAAACAGAATAGCCTTTGTATCCAAACCTCGAGGGGGCATCTGTTGACATCGATTTTAACATGAGCCTACAACTATATAAAATATAATAATAAATTAATTTTAATGGCTCAATTCTGTTACTATGCAAATATTATAAAATAATCATTACAATATTAGTCAATAACTCTTGATCAAACATCGCGCTAATAATAAAAGATTGGCGCCAGTAAAATACACTACCTCAGAAAACATTTTCACTGAAGGGCGCAAAAAGACCATCGCTGACGGGTCCCAAGCCCGTTAGTAACGTCCCGTCAGTGGAGGGTCCATCTCCACTGACGGGCGCTGCACCCGTCAGTGGAGGGTCCATTACCATTGACGGGTAGAAACATTTGCCCGTCAGTGGAGAGTTCTATGGGATTTAAAAAAATAGGCCGTCGTGGTTGCTCAGCTTCGTCTTGAGCTTGTCCAGGGAGTTGATCCTCATCCACCTTGGCCTCTTCTGCAACAACAAGAAGAGAAACAATTCAGATCCTCCATATATATGCTTGCGCTTCTAGCATCTGAGATGTTGTCAGAAGAAGAAGCAGTGGCATCCCTAAGCAAGGAGCCGAGGATGCAATTTGCGGGTGTCACGGACCCGCGGAATGACATATGATTAGGGGAACGAATGGTCGCCAAGGGCCGAAGGACCAGTCGACCTGGTGGCACGGTACCTGCGCCGTACTCACCAAGGCGGAGTGATCCGACACCTGACCAACACAAGCCGGCCAGAAGCGACTAAACTTCCCAAACCACATACGATTCCCTGATCCGGTGAAGGTTTAGAGTCGTTCCCGAATTCTACCCTGCAAAGCAAGGTCGGAGGAGCCCGGCGATTCTACCCACACCCTAACCTAGCTCGGAGGCTAGTGGGTTGCTCGAAAGCCCGGTAGAATACACCCACACCCTGCCTGGCCGGCACAGCATCTCAGCCAGCGGGTCACTCAACCGATTCCTGCTCGACATAGTAAAAAGGGGAACAACTTTAATCCTTCACGACATACCCATACACTTCATATCATACACACATTGCATATGGGCAGCCCGAATAACAACTTGTATATCACAACAAAGCGCTACGATACGATAATAGTGCTAGCTGTCCACATTGTGAACGAATATTACATCACTCGGCTATAACCGAAAGTTTTAGTCGAATCCATGAAGTAAAACGAGTAGCAGCGGAAGAAAGAACAAAAGCCCACAGCGGTGCATCAACCGCTGTCCAAAACTCAAAACATTCCCACGAGTCGAACACGGACCAAGGAAGCCGGCGAACTACGCATCACCATAAAACTCCGCAATAGTTGGCTCACCTGCACAAGTCTAGGAATATCCTAGGTGAGTACAAAGGTACTCGCAAGACTTATTCGTGCTTGATTAAATGTCCTACCCATGCTAGATATAACAGCGATTAAACATGATGCATTGCCAGTAAACAGGCAGTAATAAGCAATACGACAAGGTTCAAGACATAATCATAACAGAAGAATTAAGGTTCAACTCAAACTTCACATGGATTCAAGGATAACCACAATAGTTTGAATCACACCACCTTCAAGTCATTCAGGGCAGCCCACACCCATTTAGTTCACAGGTTCATCACAGCAATAGTTTTCAAACAATCTGTCGGACCGTTACCGGCAACACAACCACCGCAGGTATAGTGAGTGCATAACCGCTTGGAGGTAGCGAGCCTCCAAGGGACGTGGAGACTTACCTCAACTATGCCTCAGTGTTGGTTCCCGCTAACGTTCCCGCGCGTGATAAGGGATTGTGACACGCTGAAGATAAGGTTGGTGTGACGATAAAACTCTACTTACTCCTGGGTCGCCTTCACACTGCAATTAACACCAACCGTACCCATTGTGCACGCCCTCGGCTCTCCCAACTCGCTTAACAATTTGGTTGAAGAGCCATAAGATGTTCTCAACATAAGATACATCCTACACATGCTAGTGTGCGCAACCTTGCGAACGGTAGACAGGTAAACATCCACACACATAGCACATATGAATAGGGCATACACAAGAGTACGGAAAGTAAAGATGCAACAAGCTCTGCTTGCCTTCGTCGTAGGATTCGGAGACTTGGGTGAGCTCAACGATCTGCGGCTTCTTCCTCTTCGGGCCCTGTCGCAAGCAACACGAGGCACCGGGAAGGAACACAAGGAATATGATGAGCTCCAGCATGTATGCATGGCGAACTAAGCTAGGGATGCAACCTTAAAATGCATCATGACTACTAGGGTTTTATGGTTACGAGGTTTTTCTCAAATTCAAATGCATGAAAATTAATTAGTTGCCCTAGCAATTGTATGCATAACGTGTTAGACTAAATTGCAATTAGGATTTAACATTGGTACATCAATAGTTATGCCTAGGATTCTTTTGTGGAGATCTCACTTTACAGGATAAAATTACTATGGTTGGAGCTAGGCATTTAAAGATCATTAGGCATGAATTTTGGAAATCAGTGTAAATGAGGAACCTTTTCTTTATACACTGAAATATTAATCATATTTTACTTGTAAATTGCAACATTGGGGTTGAACCAAATGTAGGAAACATTAGCAGTTTGTAGAGGTACTCAAAATTTTCAAATGGAACTCTGAACAAGGAGTTATAAAAGTTCAAATTTTCACCTTAAATGGAAATGAACCTAGCAGCTAATCCTGCCCCAAACCTAGATGCTAAACACACCCACCCTTGGCCCCACTCCGCCCTTGCTTCTTCTTCACCGGGAGAGGAGAGAACAGCCCGGAGGAGCTCCGGGCGGACTGCTGCTGCTGGGAGCTCGGCTGGACCTGGGAAAAAGGAGAGAAGGGAGGTGAGGAAAAGGAATGGGAGCTCGGGGAGGAAGGAGGGAAGGGAGAGGAGAGGAGAGGAGAGGAGAGGAGCAAGTTCACCGGAGAGGCGGCGCTGGCTCGCCGGAGCTGGCGCCGGAGCTGAAGAAGATGAGGGAGGCAGCTGGGAGCCTGAGTTTGCTGTGGAGAGAAAAAGGGGAGAAAAGGAGGGATTTAGGTGGGGGAGAGGAAAAAGAGGGAGAGGGGACCCTAGGGAAGGGTTTTATATGGAGGCCGGTGAGCTCACCGGCGTGGCACCACCACTCTACGCCCCCCACCCACGGCCACGACGTGGCAAAAAAATTCTGACACTCGGACGCTCACTCGAAAAACAACCCGGAAAATGACCCGGAATCCGGATGACTCGGAATCCAACTCGGAAGCTCCGGATTGAATTTCGGCAGGACCGAAAACCCTCTCTGGACTCACCCGGAATTCCACCCGGAATCCACCCGGAGGTTCCGGACTGCACTCCGGCAGCAACCTGACCAAACCTTTTCTTCTCTGGACTCAATCAGAAAATAGCTCGGAGACCATCCGGAACTTCCGGACAGCCCGGAGGTTGAACTCGGAGGCTCCGAAGTAGACCTCCGACTGGGCCGACTCACCAACACCCGTTCTGGACTCACCCGGAATTCGGTTCGGAACCCACTCGGAACTTTCCGGGTCACCCGAGGTTGCACCCGGAGGTTCCGGACCAAGCTTCCAGATCAAGCGCAGAGAAGGAAAATTTGCACAACATTATTTTTGGACTATAGGAACATAATAGCTTTAGGTTTTATTGTTTGCCCAAATAAGTTGATTGGTGTTAATTTGTTGGAAATAGTTATCAGGAATGAGATATGTACGTATTCTATAAAGCTTAGTTCTTCGATACTCAATCTTATGCAAGGTTCGTGCATGGATGATGCCATGTATGCATGAAGCAAAAAGAGAAACCTATTTATATAATAAGATGGGTGTTACAGCGGGTACAGATGAATTGCTACAAGTACAAACCTGAATTCTAAGATGTTGATCTGAAAGAGAAAAATAATAGCAGCACTTACGTCAATCTCCTCTCTGAGGTTGTGTATGTCCTTATCGCTCTTCCCATGCTTAAGAATGAACTTCATCGCAACCGGAACCCAGTAGGCTCGAGGAGTAGAGGATCTGATGGGAACCTGCCGAGTGTACTTGCGCCTCCCCTTGTACACCTTCCCGAAGGATCCCTCCCCGACGAGCTCGACCACATGGTAGTCCTCCACCCCCATCTCCTATAGCCTTGCAAAACCCTAGCCACAATCGACACCTCAATCAGAGAAATCGAGCCATGGAAAACACCACAAATTCAAGCAAATTTAGCGGATCTCAACCCAGCAAATTGCCCAAAGAAGCAGCAAAACAAAAAACTCACCGTAGCTCGACTAGCCACCGCCGCAGCAGCAACTCGAATCCCCAAAGTTCCCCCGCCGTGTGAGTCGAGGCGCGGAGATGACTTGAGAAGGGCAGGTCCGGTGGCGAGGGGTGTGGATCCGGCGCCGGCCGGCGGAGGCGGAGGGGGCCGCGCGGCGTCGTGGAGGAGGCAGAGGCAACCAGAGGCGGAGGAAGAGGAGGCGGCGCGGGAGAGAGGAGGCGGCACGGGAGAGAGGAGGCGGAGGGGGCCGGCGGCGTCATGGAGGAGGCGGAGGTGGAGGGAGAGGAGGCGGCGGGGGGCACGGAGGTGGAGGGGGCTGGCGGGAGCTTGGGGCGCCGCCGTCGGGAGTTCGGGGAGAGGGTGCGAGAGGAGGAGGGGGTGGGAGTTTGATTCAGGAGGAGTGGGTGAGGATTGGAGGAGTGGGGGGAGAAAATAGGTTTAGGGTTGGACTGAATAATTGAGTTTGATTCAGGAGGAGTGGGCCGGAATTTTCACTTACGGGCGGCAAGCACGACCCGTCATAGATGACTAATTTTCACTGACAGGCCAAAATATGTGCCCGTCAGTGATATAGGATGTCAGTGGTGCTATTGTCACCACTGACGGGCCAATCTTTCTGCCCGTCAGTGGTGACTTTTTCTACTGAATCTGAACGTTCCGCACTCATCTCTACTGACGGTTCCCCAACTGCCTGTCAGTGGAGATGCGTACTACTGACGGGTATTCCGTACCCGTCAGCGAAGATAGTTCAGCAAAGGTGTTTTCTGAGGTAGTGATATAGACTCAGATCATCAACCGAATATTAGAGACGCATAGTCATATGGAGGACATCTCTTCGTGCATTTAAAAGAGAAGCACATAGACCTGGTAGCAACTCAAATATACTTGCTCCTAAGTCATGAGAAAAGAAATTGGAAATAAACCACATGCATGAAATAATTACGCATCCTTCTAATTATCATATTAGATCCCTATACTTAGTTGGTTGATTAACCAATTTGTCGTAGATATAAGTCTAGACAATAAACTTGTGGCACCCCCAGTCAGTTACGACGACCTCCGGGCGTGCTTGGGGAGAACGAGCGAGAGCAAAGCGCGAGGCAGTCGTCGACGTGAATCCGTATTTGTACTAGAGCGTGGGATTTGGAGTTTACAAGTGAAAAGATCCTCCTCCCTCTCTACCCCCATGGGGGGTATTTATAGGGTTTGAGGATGGAAAAGGTGAGATTACAATTTTGCCCTTACACGAGAGGGAAAGTACAAGGGCATTACGGTCATTTCCCTATCCCTAGAGGATATTGGGAGAATATTCCCGGGCATCTTTGGGGAATATTATTTAGCACCTCTGGAGGGATTCCTTAAGCACGTCGAGATGGTCTTTGACGATGAAGGACGTCGGGGTGGTCCCTGACGACGTCGGCGTAGTCCTCAACGGTGATGGATGTTGGGGTGGTCCCTGACGACGTCGGTGTAGTCCTCAACGGTGATGGACGTTGAGATGGTCCCTAACGACGTCGACGTAGACCTTGACGAGAAAACTTTGAAAATGGGCTAGCGCAGGGACCCCTTCCCCAACAGTAGCCCCTCGACGATTCGGGCGATCCGGTTACGAACGCCCAGACCGGCACACCGATTCCTGAGGGGTCGGCACGGTCCAAGCTAGTCAGAAGGGCTCCGTCTTCCCCAGTCAAAGATAGCAGCGACATGCTCGACGAGGCATCGTGGTCCAATGGATGAAGCAAGGCTGGTAGATATGCTGCTGCCGATTTCCTTACCGTGGCAGAAAAGTGGCAGCGTCGGGGAGGGAGTTGATAGATGTGATTGTCAAACGGTTTTCATGGCTGTGAGCGGGAGGCCAAATTCTACGTCTCTAGAAAGTTCGAGCAAATTCTGAGAAAGTCGACGAAACGACTAGTGGAAATCCTGGCCCAAAATTGAAGATTTTGAAACAGTCACCTACCAAAGTGGTTGGCACAAGCTAGGATCAAGGTGGAAAGCAAGTCATCGATGCAAGCTAACAAGGAAAATAAGAATACCCAATTCGGAGTCTGGGTGAAGGAGATATGCCCTTTGCAAGATCAGAAAAAGTTATAGAAAAAACTTCCAGAACCAAAAAGTCCCACTTAGAAGCCAAATTTTGAGGGCTGAGACAGGTACAAGTGTAAACACGTGTATTTTTTGGATGCGCCTCTTCGTTAGCTTTAATTTGAGTGGTCGTGGACCCAAACTGGACTTCGTACGAGGAAGTTATGACTGTTTTACTAAAACCACTCAAACGGACCACCCGAACGTGCGCGTGAGGTTCCCCCTTTTTCTTCTTCTTCTTCTTTCTTCTCCTTTTCTCCTCTCTTCTTTTCTTTTCTTCTCTTTTCTCTTCTCTCCTTTTCTTTTCTTTCTTTTCTCTTCTTTTCTTTCTTTCCTCTTTCCTTTCTTTCTGACGAGCACTCGGCCCGTTGCCCCTTTTCCTTGGCTCGCGCGCGGCTTGCTCCTGGGGCTGGGCTGGCCAAGGCCTACTTCGGATGCTGGGCCGGCCTCGGCCTGCTCCCTGCACTGCTCACGAACGAGGGGAGCCTGGGTATAAAGCCCACCCGGCCACCCTGCCTCCTTTTCCCCCACCTCTCATTCCCGCACTCTACTCCCTCACTCTACAATGCCGCTTGAGCTCGTTGCAACCCCCGGCTAGCTAAGCCACCGCGCCACTCGAGCGGCCAGGCCACCGCCACGCCACCCGAGCGGTCGGGGGAATGCGTGCCGCTACCTCCCGGGATCCTGCGCCGAGCCTGTGCGTGCCGTCCCACCGCCGGCGACCCCCAGCAACACGAGTGGGCATCCTGCTCGTGGGCGGTGCGTGGGCATCGGGCTGCCGCGGCCTTCCGTGGGGATCAGTGGGCCCGAGCGGGGCTACACGGGCTAGCAGCCGGCAGCGTCGCGGTTTGCTAGGTGATGCGCGGGCGAGCATGGGGGGCGCGACCAGTGGAGCGCCGGTGCTGGCGGCCGCGCTGGTTGAGGAGGCACGGCGTGAGGCGGGCCTCGGCGGGTGAGCGAACGCGTGGGCAACGGTGCTAGGCGGATAAGCAGCGGGCGACCGTGGGCGACGGCGCCAGGCAGGCTCCAGCAGGCGAGCAGGCGTGGCACCACGGGTGAGCGGGCCAGCACGGCATCTAGGCAGCCAAGCACCGAGGGCGAGCGAGCGAGGCACCGCAGACGAATGGCCCAACGCCGTGGGTGAGCAGGCGAGCGGGTCGAGCGCCGCAGGCATGTGGCGGGCGTCTTGCGGGCGAGCGCGTGTGAGTGCTGTGGCATGTGAATGAACACGAACGTGAACGAACACGAGCGTGAACAACGGGCAAACGCGAGCGAGCCGCGAACGAACTCGGATGAATGAGAACGGCCAGACGCGATTGAACGCAGACGACTGTGAGAGGCATGCGAACGAGCGTGGGTGAAGCGCGGGCGGTGTGCCGATGGACGTTCGGTCTTCTTCTCTTCAGGCTCCCTCAACCGCGTCGACGCAAGCCCTGACGCAAAAGCGTCGATCCAATCTTTGACACGCTGAGCGTCGAGCCGGGCCTCATCAACCTGAACCTCAAAGCGGGATTGGGTTGGGCAAGCTCGGTCTGCTCGTCGAGGTGAGTCGCGATGTCGGTGAACAAGCGCAAGGGCAAGGCAACCGCCATTCACAAGCTGATGGAAAAAGATTACTCCCACTACTTGGGCCCCTCCAGTGTGGACAGGTCGCTCGTCGAACGCCTAGCGGCAGAGGGCAAGATCCTGGACCTTGGTGGCCCGTACAGCGTCGACCTCCCCAAACCCTCAGCGGTGAGAGCGGAGCCAGGGAATGGGCGCATCATCATGTTCGTTGCCCAGTTCGACATCGGGCTCCGTGTTCCGATGGCCCCGCTGCTGCTGGAGGTGCTGACACTGTTTGGCCTGGAGGTCTCAGACCTCCACCCGTCTGCCTTTGTTCGGTTGGCGGCTTTCGAGTGGGCGATGCGGAGTATGGAGACGAGGGGCTGGGCAGAGTCTTCACTTGGAATCACCAAGCGGTGGTAACGAGGACGAAGGCGACAGGAAGTTATACTCGATGTACGGGACCGTCAGCTTTGCTCATCATCGTAGCTGCAACAAGCTCGAGTTTCCGGCGCTCACCATCAAGGGTAAGTGGGCCGACTAGCGGGATGCTTGGTTCTACTGTCAAGCCCATGACTCGGGCTTCCTTGCACAACAAGCATCCTGATGCCGAGGGTCGTGCTCCCCACTCTCACTGGGAGCAGTGAGGCGCAGTGGATCTTGTTCCAGTGCTTGGCTCTTGAGGTGAGCATGCGGGACTTGGTGGAGGAGTACCTCCTACTAGGGATTTCACCGCTTGCCTCTAGCTAGACGTTGTGGTCACTGCCAAAGGGCCGGGAGGAGCCACACGGTTTGCGGGTGCTAGGGAAGTACCTCCCCTCGGCATGTGAGGCTCTTAATTTCTTCGTCTTTTTGGTATCCGTCACGTCGACCCGTTGATCTTAAGCTCATTTTTTGTTTCCCCTTTTTCTTTGTTTCGTAGACTCCTCTTTAGCGCAGGGGGAGGAGGCGGCGGCCGTGCTACTCGGCCGCTACACCAAGGTCGAGGCTACGGACGTAAAGCTGATGATCAAGAGGCCTCGATGCAACAGGGCGTGCACGACCTTTGGGTGGGCTATGCTCGAGCGGCCGTCTCCTCTTTCTGCCGAGGAGGCTGCTGGGGTCAAGCGGACGCGGCCGGATACATCGGTTTTGTCGCCCCGGAGGGTCCAAGCCGCAGGCTACTGCTACGGCTGACGGGTGTTCTTTGAGTCCATAGCGTGAGCTGCCTCGCCGGCACCCCAGACTCGGGAAGGGCCCGATGGGGGTCCCAGTCTTGCTTGACCTTGAGTCGAGTGCCGAGGATTACGAGGACAGCGACGATGAGTCTGGGGCCGTACTTGAGGACTCAGGTGATGGCGACCTTCCCTCTAGGCCCCTGGACGCAGCGTCATCAAGTGGCTTTGACTTCGGCGTTGACAGGGTAGATGAAGTTGACACTGGTACTTCTGTCACCACAGGGGCGTTAGCGGCGGCGTCGATCTCCGCGACGCTGAGAGGGGCAGCAGCGACGTCTCCGGCGGGGCACCCGGCACCGCTCTCTCTAGCTACTGTGCCCAGAGATAGTCGCTCCATAGGCTGTCACCACCAGCTCCACGCGTGCCGACGACTGATGGTGATGGAGGCTGCGGGGCTGTCCCGGGTGCCTTGCTGGTAGCCGGGCGACTGCTTCCAGGACACTTCGCCGACTCGGAGGTTGAGGCTAGCTTCTACCATGACGCGGTGCTCTGGATCTCGCCATGCCGACCTTATGTTGCTTTTGAAGGGATGTCACTTACAGAGGTTCGCGATGCTTCCAAGTCTGCTTACTTAAGGTATCGCGAGCATTTGGTTTTTAAATTTACTTGCATATTCTATCTTCTTGATGCCTATTGACTCTTGGCTCGTGCCCCTAGGGTTTCCTCGTGACTGAGTGACTCCTGGAGATGAATGGTTCTGAGATTGATGGCGCACGTGCTCGAGTCCGGGAAGAGAAGGGGATCGCCAAGATTGCCAAGGCGGAGGCTGCAAAGGCCATGAGGAAGTTGGCCGAAGTGGAGGATATCATCACCTTGCTTCGCGCGGAGCTTTGCGCCCTCCAGGCCAAGCAGGGGGCTGTCAAGGGATGGTAGTAGGAGGGAGGCATGCTAGCAGTGTCAGTTGCTGCAGATGTCGGTGAGCTGGGCAGTGGTCTTGGCATCTCCGCTGCTCCTCCTGACTTCTCAGGCAAGGACGCGACGGCCGCCCGACTGCGATGGGCGGTTGCGGTCGCTGCTGCTTCGAGGGACACGATCTCGGTGCATGCGTGGGACTGCGTGCAGGCTTGCGCCGATCTAGCCTTTGCCTGCCTTCGCGAGGCCGGCTGCGACCCAGCGGGAAAGTTTGAGGCGGAGTTGTACGTGGCTCCAAGCAAGAGGACCATCCTGGACTTTCGTGCTCTTGTCTGAAACGGTGTTCGAGCCTCTTGGCCCACGTGTGGGACAAGCGCGGCGGGAAGTACCTTGCTGCGCTCTGGAAGTCACGATTCCTTGGGGGGTCTTCTGATGGGACGTCGGAGGGAGCCCCTGGCGAGCCAGTCTTGCCTCCGCAGGTGTGAGGCTCACGGCTTGGTTTTGTGCTTCATGTCTACATCGCAAAGTTTGGACCACCTTTTTGGTTTTGATTTCTACACATGGCGAGCTTAGGACTTGCTTTTTAGTCTTATAGGATTCTTTTGCCTGGGTTGTCGCTGCGTCGATGTGAGCCCCTTTGCCTAGTAGTCCGTCTTTTGCTAGGGTTTACATGGTCAGATTTTCTTTTGTAACTCTTAAGTGACTTGTTAGTTATTAATGAAAATCTAGAAAGTTGCCAAACTTTGCACTTGCATCTTGTGAATTATTTGTATCTGGTTGTAGGGTGATGGCTTTCGATGCAAAGTTACCACGGGGTGCCTAGGGACAACACCCACTAGGCCTGAGTCCACCAAGTGCCATGCTTCACGCTGATTAACAAAAACTGAGAGGCAAGATGACGACATGCGCGTCTTGAACAACGCGGAGGTCTTGGCGTTTCTTGCAGGCCTTGTTCGACATTCTCAATAAGTTTGAGTTTTTCTCATTATAAGCACATAGGTGTGTCAACTTGTACCAGATGTGCGATGGAGGGGGCGTTTGCCGATTGAACGGTGCCATACCCTCTCCCATCCAAAAACATTTAGCACTCGATGGCGCGCTTGAGAGCACTTGTTCCTTTGTAGAATGCAGTAATAAAGAAATAAATGTGTCACTCGGTACGTAGCACCATTTTTGCTCTCCTTTGAAAAAACAGTCAGCGTCTGATGGCGCGTGTAAGAACATTCATACCTTTTCTGACGTATGTGCCTGGCTCGATGTCATGGGGAGCTATCGTCACACGACCCCGGAGGGAAACAATGCTCTATCCCGAACGGAGGTGGCTCGACATCGCGGGGAGCTATCGCCGCACGACCCCAGGGGGAAGGGGCACTCTGTCCTAGACGGAGGTGGCTCGACATCGCGGCTCGATATCGCGGGGAGCTATCGTCGCACGATCCTGGAGGGAAGGGACACTCTATCCCAGACGGAGGTGGCTTGACATCACGGGGAGCTATCGCCGCATGACCCGGGGGAAGGGGCACTCTTTCCCGGACGAAGGTGGCTCGACATCGCAGGGAGCTATCGCCGCACGACCCTGGGGGGAAGGGGCACTCTTTCCCGGATGGAGGTGTTGGAACTTGTTACGTGGAGGCCATGGTGCCACAGTTCTGAGTTTCCATTAAGGCTTAACAACCTAGCGGCACTAAGGCCAATTACAAAAGGTGGCAGCGGACGACACGTCGACCTCAACCTAAGAGAATGACCGAGCGGGGGCAGCAACCGACGCAACGGCTCTTCCCCTAGTTGCACTACTCAAAATACAAAAACACCAACGAAGCGGCCACATCTAGAGGAACTACAGCTACATAACTTGTGGAGATTGTCTGCGTTCCAGCTGTGCTTCAACTCGCCCCCGTCGAGGGTTGCCAAATGGAATGCTCCCGGACGGGTGGCACGAACCACCTCGTATGGTCCTTCCTACTTCGAGCTTAGCTTGCCGTCGGCCTCTAGGTTCGTCTTCTTCTTGAGCACGAGGTCACCGACGTGGATGGGTCATGGGCGAACGGTCTTGTTGTATGCCTTTGCCATGGTGGCCGGGTACCGATCGATGTTGAGAGCAGCCTCCTGCCGAATGGCATCAGGTGTTTTGAGGGATACCTCATGGGAGTTCTCGCCGATGACCATTACAGTGCGTAGGGACCCAATCTTGATTTCTTCTAGGGTCACCGCCTCCTCTCTGTATAATAATTTGAAGGGTGTGAAGCCGGTGGCTCGACTGGCCGCTGTGCAGGTGGACCATAAGATGCTAGGCAGCTCGTCCACCCAGAGACCCTTGGGCAAGTCGAAGAGGCATGTGCGGAGGCCTGAAAGGACGATCCCATTGGCCCGCTCGAAGCACCATTTGCCTTTGGGTTAGCCACAGAGGCGAAGCATAAGTTGATGCCGAGGTCGACGCAGAATTTTTGGAAGGGTGCCGCATCAAACTGAGTTCCATTGCCGATTGTGAGTTCCCTCGGGACGCCGAAGCGACAAATGAGATTCTTCCATACGAACCTTTGCACGGCCGCTAATGTTATCTTGGATAAGGGCTCGGCCTCGATCTACTTGGAGAAGTAGTCAATGGCGACGATGACGAACTTGAACCCGTGACTCCTTGACCCAAACGGACCGACGAGATAGACGCCCCAAAGGGCCAGTGGCCACGATGGTGGGATGGACTGCAACTCGTTCGCGGGGATCCTCATGCCTCGCCCCATCCATTGGTACGCAGGGCATGTTCTGACGAGGCTTTGGGCATCGAAGGGTGGTGGGCCAATAGAACCCTTGACAGAACGCCTTCTATACCAAGACACAGGGGTGAGGTGTGACCCGCACAGCCCCTGGTGAATTTCACGGATTAGCTCGAGTCCCTCCTCCTTGGAGACACACCGGAGATAGGGCGTGCATACCCCGCGCTTGTACAGAGCGTTGTCGTGGATGACGAAGCCCCGGGCCCGACTCTTGAGCCTTCGTGCCCCCATGGGGTCAGCAAGCTCTGTCTTGTGAGAGAGATAACTCATGATTGGGGCCCTCTAGTCTTGCTCGCTGATGAGGCACACCTCAGGGAGCCCCTTTGTGGCGGGCTCCGAGATCACTTCGTAAAAAACCCCTTGGGAGATCTCGGCCTTCATGCTTGCGGCTCTTGCAAGACTGTCAGCATTGGCATTCACAGCGTGTGGGATACTGCGAACGGTGATGCCGGTGAAGTGCTTCTCCATGGCCCGGGCCAGTGCCAAATACTTGATCATCTCGGGGTCCTTGGCTTGGTAGCTTTTGTCGACATGGCCGGTGACGAGCTGTGAGTCGCTCTTGATGACTATCCTTCGCATGCCCGATACGCGTGCCTTCCAGAGACCAAGGTGGAGCCTCGTACTCTGCCCCGTTGTTAGTGGTCTTGAACTCAAGGCGCACGCTGTAGGAAGTGATATTGCCCTCTGGGGGACTTGAGAATTGCTCCAGCGCTGGCGCCTTCCGAGCACCACGAGCCATCAACGTAAATTGTCCATAACGGGTCAGAGGGGTTCGGGAATGGGGGGCGCTCCGACGGGGCCCATTCTGCCAGGAAGTCTGCCAACACTTGAGACTTGATCACTGTCCTCAGCACGAATTCGATGGAGAACGGGGCGAGCTCGGCTGACCACTTGCTGACGCGGCCGGAAGCTTCCTTGTTGCGAAGCATCTCACCGATTGGGAAAGCTAATGGTACTCGGACCGAGTGGGCGAGGAAGTAGTGTCGCAGCTTCCGCCACGCCATGAGAAGTGCATACACAAGCTTCTCTAGCTCGGTGTACCGCACCTTCGCTCCCTGCAGTGCCTCAGACACATAAGATGGGGTGTTGGGTCTTGTCCTTCTCCTTGACAAGTACGGCGCTTACCACGATCGGGGTGGCTGCAAGGTAAAGCAACAGCGCCTCCCCAGGATAGGGGCTTTGCAGTAGGGGTGGCAAGGTGAGATACGTCTTCAATTCTTCCAAGGCGGCTTGGCTTTCACTCGTCCACTCAAAGCCGGAGGATCCCCGTAGTGTCTTGAAGAATGGGAGTCCTTTTTCGGCCGAGTGAGAAATGAACCTCCCCAGTGCTGTGAGCTGTCCTGTCAACTTCTGCACTTCTTTTACACTCTCCGGTTGCCGCATGTCGAGCACGGCCTGGATTTTTGCCGGGTTGGCCTCAATACCCCTTGCTGACACGAGGAAAGCCAAGGAGCTTTCCAGCCTGGACTCCAAATACACACTTCTCCAGGTTGAGTTTCATGCCCGCCCTCTTGAGGTTGTCAAACGTCTCTTGCAAGTCAGCAGCGTGGGAGTCAGCGAGGATACTCTTAATGACAATATCATCAACATACACCTCGATGTTTCACCCTATCTGCGGCACAAGGGCCTTGTATACGAGCCGCATAAAGGTTGCCTTAGCATTCTTGAGCCCGAAGGTCATCTGAACGTAACAGAATGTCCCGGAGGGCGTGATGAAGCTTGTTTTCTTCTCATCTTCTTTGGCCATCCATACTTGGTGATACCCGGAGTATGCATCCAGGAAACTCATGAGTTCACATCCCGAGGTGGCATCGACTAGCTGGTCGATCCTCGGGAGCGGGAAGTTGTCCTTTGGACACGCGCGGTTTGAGGTTGGTGTAGCCAACGCACATGCGCCACTTCCCATTAGCCTTCTTGACGAGAACGGGGTTGGCGAGCCAATCTGGGTACATGACCTCGTGGATGACCCCGGCCTTATAGAGCTTGTCAACCTGCTCACGGGCTGCGGCCTGACGTTCTATGCACATTCTCCAGAGCTTCTGCTTCACAGGGCGTGCGTCAGGCTTGACATAGGCACGCCGAGGAGGTCTTCGTGCTCCCACGTGAAGAGGTC
Source organism: Stipa capillata (assembly GCA_019208055.1). Classification (NCBI taxonomy): domain Eukaryota; kingdom Viridiplantae; phylum Streptophyta; class Magnoliopsida; order Poales; family Poaceae; genus Stipa; species Stipa capillata. Next base: position 123,586 of record JAGXJF010001383.1, on the reverse strand, counting down.
GTGGTCGGACCGGAGTGTGTCGAGCAGAGCCTCGGCAACCTTTGGGTCAAGGTTCGCCCTAACGAGCACCGTCTTGATTGGGTCTTCCTCTGATAGAGGTACTGCGCATGTCTCGCCATCGGGCTTGGGCTTAGGAACCCACCACCCGGATGTTGGGGGATCGGCAACCCCTGGAGTGATCTTCGCGCCCTTGGGCTCAGCATGAACAGTATGGACATAGCGAATAGCTGCCTGGATGTCGTTGTCAATTTTGCGGGACAAGTCTTGATTGCCTCAGACGGTAATGAGACCGCAGGTGGATGGGATCTTCACGCAAAGGAAGGCATGATGAGGGATGGCACCAAATTTGTTCAATGTGACCCGGCCAAGGATGACATTGTATTGATAGGGGAGGTCGACCACGTCGAAGACGATATTCTCCTAGCATTTGCACTCCCCTTCCCCAAACTCCACCGGGAGCTCAATCTTCCCAAGTCCCGGGACCGGCTCGCCTCCAAAGCCAAGGAACGGGATGCCTGCGATAGCGAGGCATGCTCGTGGTATCCCCATCTCCGTGAGGGTGGATGCGAATAGGATGTCCGCTGAGCTCCCTCTGTCGATGAAGACATGACGCACCTCACAGTCATTTCTGACCACCGAGATGACGGGGGCATCGTGGTGGGGGAGGCTGATCCCCGCGGCATCCTCGGGGCTGAAGCTCACAGTAGCACCGACCCACGAGGGCAGCTCGGTGCATGGGAACGAGTTGATGTGTTGCACTTGTCAAGTATAGGCCCAACATTGTCGCTTGGACGGGAAGGTGTGGGTGTGGCCGCTGGTGATGGCATGCACGATGTGGTGCTGCGGATCCTCAACTTGCTTCGACGGATCCCTAAGGAGCGGAAGCGGTGGCAAAGGTGGCAGGGCCTCATGTTCTTGAGCTGCCACGCGGTCGCGTCGTGGGGCGTTAGTTCTAGTAGCCAGCCCTCGCTGCTTGATCGCTCGGGCGGCGGCGACTAGATTGCATTCCGTAGTGGTATGGAAGGCCCAGTCGTGGAGCTCGTAGAATACTCGGTTGTCTCCGCTGGGCCTTCATCCTCCGCTTCCATCGTTACTGCCTCTTCCGCGCCTGGAATCGTCTCCGTGCCCCTGACTTGGACCGTGACCTCCACGCGGGTAGGCTTGGCCGCGAGAGTTCCGCTTGGGATGGCCCGACTCGTGGCCTCGGCCACCATTACATGCCTGCTTGGCGGGACGATGCTCCTCCTCTTCCACGTGGTACATGTCCTTCTGCCTCCTAGCGCACCGGTACCAGTCATAGGTTTCCACTTTTGGCCCGGTCCAGGCTGCAAGCGCATGTGCCTCTGCCTGCCTACAGGCCTTCCTGTCCTCAGACTTGGAATAGGTGCGCATGATTTCGTATAGCTCTGTGACCATCTTGGGCTCCTTCCTATCGAGCTTCCCTGCCAAGTTAGGGTTACAGATCGCGTGGCGTGCGGCCTCGCACACGCTCTTGCCGGTGATGTCCGGGATGTGGCACTGCACTTGAGCGAAACGTTGCGTGAAGTCACGTATCGACTCGTCGGGAGCCTGCTTGAGGGAGAATAGGTTTGAGGAGGTGACTTCCCTGTTCCGGTGGGCTATGAAGTGGCTGGTGAGCTTGTCGCGGAGCTGTTCCTCTGAATACACCGAGCAAGAAGCCAGCCCAAGGTACCATTTCTGAGCTAGGTCGGAGAGCACTAGTAGTAACCCCTTTGCCATGATTGCTTCGCTGCCTCCTGCTGAGGACACAGCGGTCTCGTACACTCTGAGAAACTTGACAGCGTCGGTGTTCCCATCGAAACTGGCGATACTGGGCGCTCGATACTTGCTTGGCCATGGCGTTGCTGCCAGCCCTGAGCTCAGCGGATTGTATACATCAGTGAGGCCCGGGGCGTTCGACAACGGTGGGTAGGTTCTGATTTCGAGTTGGTGAGGGGCGATGTTGGCGGATCGTCCAGCTACCCATCCCGGATGGTGGAGCCCTAGGCGCCGCGGCGGCGCTGGGACCCACATAGGGTAGCGCTCCGTCGAACGACGCCGGCGAGGCTGGGGCTTGCCCGCCCGGCTGCACGATAAAGTGATGGAAGGGTCGGTAGCTGGGGCCTTCCCCCGTACCAAAAGGTGATGCTGTGGCCATCTCAGGAATTGCTCTTGCGTGGCTGTCGGCCATGACTTGGCGGAGGGCGGCGACCTCCTGCGCTCCAGCTGGGGACGGTAGCCTGGCGCGCGCTTGGGCCTCCGCTACCTCCCGCATGACTTCCTCGGCTGCGTGCGTGTTACGAGTGGTTTGCTCTCACGCTTCGGTTAGGGTTTCGTCCAGGCGGCATCGCACTGCCGCTGCCTCGGCCGCTTCGGGGATCGGCTGGGGAGCCGCCGTGGCCCTCGCGGCGTCATGCTCGGCGCGAAGCAGGCCTGCCTCAACGCGAGCATTGTTCGAAGCTTGGAGGGCCTGGAGGGCCTCAGCCTTTGCCCTAACGAGCTCCTCCCTGAGCTCATTAGCCTCGCGCCTCAGGGTTTTGGCCTCTGTTTCGACGCGTGCTTCTGAGTTTGCCACGTCGATCGTGGTTGCGGGAAGTCCAGCAGCACGAACATCAGTTGATGAGTTGTCGGCTCGAAGGTTAGCGACCAACGGCTCATTGACGCGGGCGCCGCTAAGCTCCGTGCTGAGGGCCATGTTGTTCATCTTAGCTCAATGGGTCGGGTTTGGGGTGCGGGGGACGATTGTCGGCTCGGAGGTTAGCGACCAACGGCTCATTGACGCGGGCGCCGCTAAGCTCCGTGCTGAGGGCCATGTTGTTCATCTTAGCTCAATGGGTCGGGTTTGGGGTGCGGGGGACGATTGTCCTAGCCGCGCTCTTTTTGTTCGGCGCCATGGCTTTTCGCTCGCAGATCCCCACGGTCGGTGCCAACTGTCGTAGATATAAGTCTAGACAATAAACTTGTGGCACCCCCGGTCGGTTACGACGAACTCCGGGCATGCTTGGGGAGAACGAGCGAGAGCAAAGCACGAGGCAGTCGTCAACGTGAATCCGTATTTGTATTAGAGCATGGGATTTGGAGTTTATAAGTAAAATGATCCTCCTCCCTCTCTACCCCCATGGGGGTATTTATAGGGTTTGAGAATGAAAAAGGTGAGATTATAATTTTGCCCTTACACGAGAGGGAAAGTACAAGGGCATTACAGTCATTTCCCTATCCCTAGAGAATATTGGGAGAATATTCCTAGGCATCTTTGGGGGATATTCTTTAGCACCTCTGGAGGGATTCCTTAAGCACGTCGAGATGGTCTTTGACAATGACGGACGTCGGAGTGATCCCTGACGACGTCAGCATAGTCCTCAATGGTGATGGACATCGGGGTGGTCCCTGACGACGTCGGCGTAGTCCTCAATGGTGATGGACGTTGAGATGGTCCCTGACGACATCGACGTAGACCTTGACGAGAAAACTTCGAAAATGGGCTAGCACGGGGACCCCTTCCCCAACACAATTGAAAGTAAACGGCTGGTCCACATGGCAGTCAAAGAAAATCACACCATCTTCACTCATGTTCACTCCATGCGTGCAGGTGTTAAACACCTCAGTGATTAATCAAGTTTTAAAAGAAAGGAGATAAGAAGATCATATCCACGTCACGTCAGCAATGACTAATTAATTAAGAACAGATCCAGGACTCACTCAACGTTAAAACAGTGAGATATGCATGTGTGCATGAACTAAGTAAGTTCTTTCCTAATCAATAGAATTCATAAAGTGGCGTTGCCCTGCATGCACAAAATTAGTGCTCTAGGCAGTTAATTAATTAAACATCGGCAAGACCCACAATTCAGCCTAAGAACTCTGACCCAAGTGGCATATGGGTGTATGCATGCAAGGAGTTAAACCGTCTTTAACTATTTGGTCATGACCCACATGCCAGCCAAAAGAAATGCTGTTAGTCTATACTAGAGCATGGTTCAAAATATACGATCGTGTGCACACGCAGTGGGTTGCAAAAACTGCTGGTTAGCACACGTCCGCCCATTAAATGAGAAAAGAAAATTCAGAGAAAAGGGAAATTGAGAGGAGTTGCCGTAACCACTATACATGACGTTTGTCGTCCCTTTATAAATAGGGGTGCAGGACCAGATTAGAGGAGAGGACCCTAGCTGATTTTTTCATGGTGAGAACTCTGCTGCTCTCTAGTTCATTCACACATAAACACATAACGGAAGGAGTGAAGTTTGAAGAGGAGAAGAGAAGGTTTGGCATCTTCAAGGAGATGAGATTATGGCTTCCCTCTAGCTCTTGGTTTGGCCATTGCGGTATAAATCAAAGAGCCTTCTTCATCTTTTCTTGATGTTTGAGCCCTTAATTGGTTCGGCCATCACGGTACAAACCAAGGAGCCTTACCATTCCCATTTCTCATGGCGTTCTTTTGATTTTGTCGCCTCCTTTGATTTGGTCCCGTTAGTGATACAAATCAAGATCAAACGAGTGCTCAAGTCTCGTTGCTTAGTTCAGTCCCTACTTATGGATACAAATCAAGGATAAAATAGGTGCGAAGACCCCATAAAATTCTTCTTGGTTCAGTTCTCAAAATGGATATAAACCGAGGTTGGCATGAATGAAGACTTTATTCTTGGTTCAGTCCTCATATGTTATAGTCTATTGTAATAGATATGTTGAAATTCTTAATCAGGGGTTTTCCGTAAGAGATGTAATTAATAGAGTTTTTATATAAATGTAAGAATTCTGAAAATATTAGACTCGTAATACCTGATTTTTTATCTTATTTATATTTACTAATTAAATTTTACGTAATCTATCAGTTTAATGTGAATGCGGTATCTCGGCCCATTTTCCAGTCTCAACTTTCCAGTGGTAAAACCACTGTCTCGCTCGTCGTCCTCGTACACAAGGTCATTCCGAAGTCGGCCAGAATAATTCTCGGCCCCATCCGATTACTGATCACCCGAGTTCATGAAAGTCTCATTGTCCCCCAAACCTTCTGCGTCCACGCGTCAGCGAACCTCCTCCTCGTTGTCCTCCTCCCACGGCCAGGCACGAGTCAGGGCATCCTGCCACGCAACATCTGCAAGGAGCTACTCACCAAGTACAAAATCTTTCTCTGTAAACTCACCAGTACCGCACTCTATGAAAGTGTTCAATGCATCCACAAACTTCGCAGAGACTAGGAAGCTTCTCGTACAGAACACTAAACACCTCTCTTATCCCTCCTCTCTCCACAGATACGAATCTTGTCAAAACCTTTTGAATATCCAAACGAACCCTAATTCTAATAATTTACCCATGTTGCTGGATGCCAATTGAAGCTTAATCATCATAACCTTACCAACCCGTAAACTCACCAATTTGGATCCACACAGGCATTCTTTCAAGCACCAATTCCAACGGTTTGATGAACCCGTCATACTATTCCATCAACATCACATAACCATGAAAGATCCACAGACCACCATCCGTCACGTTCCACCAATCACCTAAGCAGAAGAACTACATGATTTACAGGTTATCACTGATCCCTCGGAATCAAACATAGCCTGCCAAACCCCATGCATAGCACATGCTTGAGTAGAAGACCGCCTAGCTGTAAGGGTTTAGTAGCATAAACCCTAGCCACTGCAAGCCACTTGGTGCTTGCCTTCAACATTTCCTCCTCATCATCTCTACTACCACCATCGAAGTCTTTATCCTTTAGATCCAAACGTTCCAGTGGACCATCCAAATCTGCTGGGGGCTTCTGTAACAATACAAAAAAATTTGGCAAAGTTTTGAAAATCGAAATCCTGTTCTGGGCCGCATCTTCTTCCCTCAGCCCGTTTTCTTTCTCAGCCCACTCTCAAGTCGCGGCCCGCTCGGCCCACCATCTCCTCCTCCCCGTTCTTCCCCGTTTCGTCGCCACCTACCCCGTCGCCCCACCGTTCATCATGCTGCCCGAGGAATCGGCGACGACGCCACGCCGTTCGTCCTCGGTGCTGGAGCCGGGTGGGACCCGCTCTGTCCAGCGCCGCGCCCGATGCCCTAAGCCATGCGTCGCCGGCTTCCTTCCCCCCTCTGCTCCTCCTCTCATTGCCACACGCGCCACCTCGCCGTTGCATGTCGCTCCCGAGCTCCGCATGCGCCACCTCGCCCATTGCCTGCCTCGCCGAGCTCCTCCGCTTGCCACGCCGCCTCGCCCCCGCTCCAGCACGCTCTTCCCTCGAGCTCCGCGCTTGGCCTCGCCTCGTCCCGCTCGGCTATAAAAGCTGGCAATGCCAAGCCTCGCCTTCTCTCTCCCGAGCACTTCCTCCACCCTCTTCTCGTGCCAGAGCTCCCCAGATCTCCCCATCGCGCACTCGAGCTCCCCGCCCCTTTTTCCAGAGCGTTCCCGAGCCCAAGCAACCTCGCCGCCGTCGCCTCCACCTCCGGTGAGTTGAACCCGAGACCGCCCTCACCGCTGAGCTCCGTTCTCTCAGCAAGTCCCCTCCCTCTCTTCGGAAATGAGCTCCCCGTTCCCTGTAGATCCTCACCGAGCCTCACCTCCTCGCTCCCGAGCCCAGCAACTCCGCCACCGGCACCTCCATCTCCGGTGAGCTAACCGAGCTGCCCCTCCCTGATGCCACCCTAAATCCCCATGGCAACCCTCCCTTTTCTCCCCAAAAATGGATCCCTCAGTTCTTGAGGAACCTCCCCGAAGAATCAATTTTGTCCAGCGAGCCCCACCGGCGAGCAATTGCTCCTCCGCCGCCGGCGACCACCGCCCCCTCTGTTTTCCCCCTTCGGCCGACGCCCCGACCTCCTCACCCGCGCAGGCCATGGCCTTTTCCCTCGCAGGCCGGCCTGGCCCCTCTGTTCGGCCAGCGCCGAGAGCTCAGGTTCCCTTTCCCTTCCCCGCCTCTCCTCTAGGCCGGACCCGAGCACCGCAGGCCGGAGTAGGCCGGCCTAGCTCTCCTTTTTCTTTTCCTTTTCCATTTTATTTTAATTCCTCAACAGGCCGCAGCCCATCTGCAGCCTAGTAGTAGCCTAAGGTCCAGATCAGTTTGAGCCCAGGAAAATTCAAATTCCTTTTCTTTTATTTTCTTTTCTGTTGGGCCCTAAGCTCCAGAACCAATCTCAGCCCAACCCAAGTCCAGCCCAACCCGAAGGTCCTAGTGGGCCCAATACTTTTGCGGGTCCCGGGTTTGACCCGTCGGGCCCGAAACCCTAAAAACCCTATTACATACCGTTTCGATCGTCTCGATGACGGGGTTCCATTTCTGCTATCCATTGATCCAAATTCTCACTTTTTAATGCCCAAAACCCACAAAAACCCTCCATCCCTCATATTCCAAATCCCCGTCCGAAAACCCTAACTCCAACCCTGCCACTTTCTTCAACTTCTCGACATCCCGGTTCCAATCCCGCTCACCCATACCCTATTTTCAATATTATCTTCAATTATATTATATTTTGCTCCCAGTTCGCATTCATCGAGCCCGGACTTATGTGTGTGTGTTTGTTTGGATCTTTTTGCAAACTAGGGAACAATAGCAACGAACCGGCATTAGGGCAGGATCCCGATGGCAAAGATCTTCACGAAGACATCGACCCGAACGACTTCGGTGCAGTAGGCAAGTCACATTTCTTGTCCATGTCGATCCCACATGCCATGTTATTTATTGTATTATTAGTTTAGTTATTATTTTTCGCATGTTAATTTCTTACGTATATTTTTGGAATGACATGAATGCGTAGTTAATACGTACCACCCCACAACCCAGTTAATTCTTGTAGGCCATATTCACCTCGAAAACCCTAGGATGAAAGTAAGTTATATCAGTATCCTTCACCGGCATTAGAGGTTAGGCTAGATAAAGATTAGAGATAATTGTTGACCCTAGCTAAACTTGGAGGATGTGGTTTCTTAAGAGAAATTGCCGACGGTAGGGGACAGAGAAGATGGGGCCCTTCACGTGTTGATCATGCCGTCATACCCCTAGCTATGGAGTAAGGGTAATCGAGGGAGGATTACCTTACTCAGGGCAGTTAACGCCACAACCCTTGTGCTTAGTGATGAACATAAGAATCGCTCAACTACATGTTCGACTCGTCGAACCTGGCCTATTAAGTCTGCTCTACCCGCTGAACGACTACAGACTGACTTGCCGTCCCACTTCTCTGGGAAGCCCGCAGAAGCGAAAATGGTGATAGGCTACTCGGTAGGAAATCACAACTAGAACTCACCCGACTCCTGAATCACGTAGTTGACATTGGCCCGTCGGCTCTCGGGAGTTCGAGTGATGAAAGTTCCTGGGTAAAAACTTCAAAAAATAGAGCAGATAAAAAGCCTTGATAGCCTACCTCTGTCGACACACCGATAGGCATGTGTATGACTGCAGTAACGTTAGGAGGTACGGACATCATGTGGGTAAAGCTGAGCAACTCTGCAGAGTCAAGTCAAATGGTATTCGAATACGCCGTACTCCCGGTTAATGAAGCTGTGTTTAGAGGTGATTCTCGGTACGAGGCACAAGTAGATTTTAGTGATGGTTACTTAAACTTGTCGTTAACCTGGCAGGGTTACTTAAACTCAACGCTTTGTCTTAAAACTGTTTTAAGGAAGAAGATTTAAGATTGCTAAGGTGGAGACTAGGACTATGCATCCACCGAATATAGAACCCTACACCCCTCCTTTGAAATCCAGAGCATGTAGTTAAATAGAATGATTTTCCAACTGTGGCTTGCTGAGTACGCCGTGTACTCATTACTGCACCAACCCTCTCAGATGCACAGGACCACGATGACGGACCATTCGAGGAAGAATTCTTCGACGGAGACGAGTACGAGTTTTAGATCTTATCCGTGCTCGAGGCGCTTGTGGTATAGGTCCATTTTTGTAATATAAACTTTGGGCTCAGACGCCCTAGTCCGCTGTGTAAATTAAACTGTTGTTAAAGCATATTTTGTCGTTCTATAATATAATTCGAATGTTTTTATTGCTATGCTGGTGATGTATCTGTTCCACTCCTGCAATTGAGAAACTCCTAGGCAGTTGTGGGCAATACGTTGTGGCTCCGAGAAATGGGGTCGTGACAGCTTCGCTCCTAATCCTCTTGCTCCTCCTTGCTACGCCGCCTCCGCCATTGGTTCTGCTACCAATATAGGGTTTAGACGAGACTGAAGCACCCTACCATGAGCAACACTGTCAAGGCCGGAAGCAGTGCAAGAATGCCCCTTAATCATTCTGAACAAGGAGAACTCGAGCAGGGAAGATAATCGGATTCTGAATTGGAGATCGAGGCAGAGTATCACTGCCACGAGAGAAAACCCTAGATCACTGGTCATGTTTCTTACAAACAGTGACTTATGTTAATCTTTTATTGTTGATAGTTGCTATGTTTGCACGCATATGTGAGATAGATGTGCAATATTACAGTTTAGAGATTATTCTCATGTTTAGTTTATACTTGCAGTGTTCGTTGTTCAATATTACTATGTCACTGTTATGTTTCTAATTCTGCAAAGTTTCCCATAATAAGAGTTTCTAAAAACATGAATTATCTGTTTGCTTTTTAAAATCACTAGCCCGTGTAGGCACGCTGATTGATGACTAGCTAGCATCTCTAGTTGGAATACGAAGAATATATATTCTTGAGGAAGACGATATAAACAGCCCGAAGGAGTGAGCTACAAATGAATTCGAAATCGTTGACCGTGTCCCAACCAATTAACTAGTCCAAACCCATCTCTCAGATTTTTCATAGGTGTTGTGACACATGATAGGACCGTATGGTGGAATTATGCCGCACATATTGCAGTTCAAAAGCCTAAGCTTGCTAGTGGCACGGATCATGGAGCAAAAGTGGATGGTCCAGGTTAGAGCTCCCTTGGCAATGGGCTGCTAAAAATCCACTCTTGGCAGGACCTATTTTCTCTGGGTGATCTTGCAGAAAATAGTGAAGGCAATCTAGAGTGGCTAAAAAAAGCCCGAAGAACAGATCGCCAGAATCTACATTTTTCCAAATTCCCACTTCTTCTCATGTCCACTGCTGCACCCCACCCCATGGTATGACAGGCAAGCACTAATCCAATTTTGACCAGGCCTCTCTCATGCAAGCCAACATTTTTTCCGCTCCCTCCCCAATTCCCATAAACTCCAAAATTTGACTTCTTGGCCGGAACTAGTATACAACAGCAACAAAATGCATACTCACGCCAAAGCATCCCAAACTACAAAGCAAATCACTGTTAATAATACTTTTCTTAGATCGCGACCTTATATGCGTGACTTGAACTACTTAAGCTACATTATTTAAATTGTACCATTCTTCAAAACTGTACAGATTTACACAAAATACTGACACTGGTATTAAGAAAGCGGTGCCATAAAATATTGATAGTGGTATTTGCCGTGTTCACTATTACATATCAGGTTATCAAACACGGTGACCATGATCCTTGACCAGGTCAATAATTATAGCTTAATCTGATGACCCAATACATTTATTATATCAGGCTAAGAAGTCCGAGACATACTACCTTTATTGATGGGCCTAAGTCCAATTACTGGACCCAGTGCACCCCAGGAGCATTAATTTCACTATTACCAAGTGGTCATGGGACGGTTATCCTCGTGCATAATTTACGTGCATGGGAGAGGCGACCACCTTCGGATCAAGGCGACACTACATGGCGTCATCTTAGATGACCCCTAATGGTGAAGACGTCCTGATGGTTCTCACCGATACAACAGTTGGCGCTAAGAGATAAGCAACCGCTAGACCCAGCCTGCATGCCATTAGGAAAGGAGAAGACATGAGACACAAAACATGAGATGACAAAGGAGTATACAGAAAAATATCATTCGCTTGTGATACTCTTTGTACTTCAACACTATTTAATAGAAGATCATTCTGCTTTCTCCATCCTGAGGTTCTCTGCAACACTAAAAATTTGCACGATCAATCTCCGGGACAAGAGTTCCGGTCATCGATAGCTGGAGCTATCCATCGGGAATTGCCGCCTTAGCGAAGACCGCTCCAGTGATGCGTCTACTACGCCAGTCATGGAGTAGTTCCAACCATCGCCTCCCGAGTAGTGTCCCCTCGACATTTCCAAGTATGCTGACGTCATGGACGAAGGCTGTGTCATCACACTACTACAGAATGGCTCATCCTGGACGGCACATCGCAGATGGTTACTATAGACCGTCTAGGATAGAAGATATTCCAGATGGGTAGGCAAACAACACCGTCTGCGATAACTTTTGTCCGGACCCCAGCGTCTTGGTTGATGTGTCATCCCAGACGGTTCGTAGCCGACCCATCTGGAAAGACTCATCGCAGACGGTTCGAGGTATCACCCGTCTGCGATGTAAGCAGTAATCGCAGACGGCTTGAAACCGAACCATCTGCGATGACACATCAGAGACGGTCATGAAAGGAACCATCTGCGATGTAGCAATATATCGTAGTCTGTGATAGGGCATTACAGGTGGTTCAAGTGACTAAACCATCTGGAATGATTTCTCCACCTATATATATAACAGAACCAGTGCTCCCAGGTCTGTTAGGGTTTCCTAGGTCTGTCAGGCTGGTAGCGGCTGCTGAGGCGATTTTGGGGGAGGAGAAGAAGATTGCAAGGAGAAAATTGATTTGGTGTGGCAATAGGTTAGTAGATAATTTGGTTATTTAGTTAGTTTAATTGCTCTCTAACCCAAGATCTAGTGCAATTATGTTCTATTAGAAGATAATTTTGGTTTAATAGATGTATAAGCATGGATGGATGGTTTATTAATTGTGGTTTAGATGTAATATATACGCATGCTTGGATGGCTCTAGCTTGGATGGTTTTGCGCATAATTGGACAAGTGAGAGAGAGCGATGAGTTTAATTTTTATTTTGAATCACATAGATAATTAATTAGTCAACATATGTTTATATGTATGTCATAGTGCCGACGGATCGAAGATGGATGTATGATGTGAATCGTGTGAGCATTGAGTATATCAGTGGCGTGAACGAATTTTTAAGAGCGGCTGAGGATGATATGTCGAGTAGGTAGTCTGGTCATATGTGTTGTCCATGCTATGACTGCAAGAATGAGAAGATGTTGAAGAACACGGCTCAGTTACAAGATCATTTGATTCATAGGGGATTCGTAGCTGGTTATACAAATTGGAGCCATCATGGCGAACAGATGGAGGGGAGCTGATGCGGACATCTCCCGCACCAAGGGTGAAGATAACACGGCTCATTCCAATCCGCCAAGTCCACCTCCAAACTCTCATGGTCTAATGACAAGAGCTCGAGCTAAGGCTATCTAACACGAGGTGTTTCTATTCCTTGACTCCTTCCCACTTGATCTGAGGTTAAATGGTATACTACCTGATGCTTCAACTCTTTGCTTGCTTAGATGTGAAGGAACGACCAAGTGGAGCGACGCCAAGGGGAGGAAGGACTTGGGATGCTGCCTGGGAAGCATGTCCAGACATTCTGGACAAGGATACCCGGACACTCCGGATGACCCAATCCCGGAGACACCGAGATCCCACAACACACCCGGACATTCCGGGCAAGCCCGGAGTCTCCGGACTTGCCCCGCCAGGAATGTGCTCCTCTCGGGATGGTGCCCGGACACTCCGGCACAAAGCCCGGACATTCCGGGAGGGTGGCCGAGAACAACGCCCTCCAACTCCACGCCTGGACACTCCGGCCCTCAGACCCAGAGACTCCGGATGACCCCTGCCCGGAGCGCCAACTCCGACCCTCCGGACGTCCACTGAACAAGATGTCCGGACATTCCAAAAAACTTACCCCGGAATGTCCGGGCCCTACGGTCGGACATTCCGGACAAGTTACCCCGGAATGTTTGGGCGTACTGTCTGCGCACAGTAACGGGCCGAGGCCCATGTAAGGACTTGGCTTAGCCCTCAAGGGTTACGGGGTTAGGGCTATAAATACCTGTACCCAAACCCTAATCAAGATTAGACTTGTTGTTAAGACTAATAGAGAGCTTTGCTCCTAATCTAGGGTTTCACCTCTCTAGATTAGGGTTCCATCTTAGGCCTTGTAATTTCCCTTGGATTGTAAGGACCGGCGCGTGCCCCCGGATGGTAATCGAGGCATTCATTGAGAGGAGGAGTTGATTTGGGTCCTAGTTCCAAAGGCTAACCCATTGGGGTTTTGTTGTTGGTTTGGGATTTCATCTAGGCCCTCCTATTTATCCTAGTCCAAATCGTGAAGATCGGGAGCCCTCCGTATCAACTTGGTATTAGAGCTCTAGGTTGACACGATTTGGATTTGTATCCCCTCTTTTCCCTACCCCCAATTGCTAGCTTTGATTTTGGTTTTTCTTGCCTATTTTGAAAACCACACAAAAGAGCCCGTTTTGAAATCTTGATGTGATTCGGAGTTTTGGGTGAGTTTTGGTTGGTTTTGATCCACTAGATCCTTGCTATATTTGTTGATCTAACCTTCCTTTGCGTCACCTTGGCCTATTCCTCGTTTTTCCCCTCCTTTTCATGGATTTTCGAGCCGCCCCTGTTTCAGATCTGAAAACCCCCAGCACACCCGGAGTATCCGGCCTACCCCGGAGTCTCCGGCCTGTAGCAGCCGAAAGCCACTTCTCTCGGGACGTGCCCCGGAGTATCCGGGAAATCTACCCCGGAATCTCCGGGCCCACCCGGAGTGTCCGGGTAATCTACCCCGGAATCTCCGGACAGAGCAATTGCAGACTGCATCGAGCGAGGTATAACCGTCTATCTTGCTCTCTTCCTTTGTGAACCAACATCCTCCTTTTGCGACGACTTTGATCCTATCAAGACTAGCTCTTCGATGATTGCTAGGGTTTTGTGCACTTGTTCTATCTAGTATAGCTCTTCCCAAGCAATCAACAACAATAGTCTTGTAAGATCTTGGCACAAAAAAAAAGGGAAGAAGAAGAAAGGGAAAGAAAGAAAGAGAAAGAAAACAAGTCAATGCCAATGATCCTTTGTAGGGAAACGCAAACTTAAAGGAAAATCCGATTGGGAAGGGTAGTCAAGTGTGCAAATCTTTAACCCTACCTTTTGCAATCGAGCTAGCGTCTTTCCTTGTATTTGTGCAACGCGAGCTCATAGTCTTCGCTAGGATCCTTTTGTTCTAGCTCATTTCCTTGGTTGCACAAATCCCATTATCTTTGTGAGTGAGTTGTTTGAGCTTCGCTTATATCCTTGAGATCAACTCTTATTGTATTGTTTCATTGTGGATTATTACTAATCATTACAAAATCTCATTATTCCATTTTGCTTAGTATCTTGTGCTAATCCTTTCCAAGATCCACCAAAAGCTTTTTTGAATTAGTGCCTTGGGACTTGGAACTTCTTCAACCTACTCTTGAGGAACGCGTTTGCCTTCCGCGGGCCCCCGATCCTTCAATCCAAAGAGGCAAGGACTTCGGTGATGAGTGAGGTGAGGGAGTTCCCAAATTCCACATATTTCAATATATTGCTACATTGCTAACCATGTCTAGGAAAGGATCCCATGGAGTGAGTGGTAATGAGGATTGTGTGACTCAAGGGCAACATTTGGCCCTCCAACGGAGCCTGCATGACACTGTGGACAATTTGAGGCATGATATGACCCGACAGATGGAATCTATGAAGACAAGCATTGTGCAGGAAGTTGTGCAAGTACTTCGAGGCTAGATTCCAGAAGCAGAGATTGATGAGGAGGATCCTCTTGACGAGACCGATGCCGAGATGGCGGCACGGCGTGCCCAAGCTAGAAGAACCGCTAGACACCGAGCATCCCTTCCTCCATCAGGAACTCGAGGCCCAACCTTGGGGCCACACAATCATGGTCGAGCAAGGAGCCACCAAGGACGTGATGGGCATGAGGGAAGTGCCTCAGAGGGAGGATCAAGCTTTTATCACCCTAATGCCCAACAACATCAAAGGCACCCGGACAGAGACCCAGGGTTCAGAAGGCGGAATTATCAGGATGAGGGAACAGAACACCGACAGAGAGGTCCACCAGGAGATGGGGAGGAAAAGTTTGGCAAGCTTAAGTTCACAATGCCCAAGTTCTCCGGTGATGCAATGGATCCCGAAGAGTACCTCACATGGGAGCTCAAGGTGAACAAGGTCTTCCGGATGCACAATTACTCCGAAGAGAGGAATATGCACTTATTTGGTGGGAGCAAGTGCAAAATCAGCGAGGCGAACATGGAGAGCTGCCCGTCCTGTCTTGGACAGAGATGAAGAGGGAAATGCGGGCTCGCTTTGTGCCCAAGTACTATAAGCGAGATCTCTTCAAGAAACTCCAAGACCTCAAACAAGGCAGTCGGTTAGTTGAAGAATACTTCAAGGAAATGGAAACCGCCTTAATTCGAGCTAATGTCCAAGAGACTGAAGAGCAGACTATGGCCCGTTTCTTGGCCGGGTTGAACCATCCAATCAGGCGCATCACCGACTATCAACCCTACAACACAGTTGTGGAGTTAGTGCATCAAGCTATCAAGGCGGAGCGCCAAGTGCAAGAGGACGCTCGCTACTCCAAGTCTTCAACATATGCAGCACGTTCCACTCCTTACACCTCACGTGCCCCGGCAGTTTCTCCTCACCCCAATCCGAGTGCAAAGTTTTCCCCAAGAGCTATCTCAACCAAGACAAAAAGTCATATAGGAGGTGGAAGTACAAGCGTGCGCCAATGGTCAAACACAAGCCGTCCTACCACCTCATCTTCAAAGGATGCACCAGCTCGAAGCAATATTTCTTCAATGGCCTCAATGGGCAAGACCCATGACATCGTATGCTTCAAGTGTCAAGGGCGTGGTCATATGCAAAGAGAGTGCCCCAATGCACGAGTAATGTTGATCACTGAAGAAGGCGAGTATGAGTCTGCTAGCGAGGGCAAGATTGATGCCATCCATGAAGTAGCCCGAATTGAACAAGAAGGAGAATATGAAGATGGACAGGAGCGAATCTATTGCGAGACCGAGTCGGGTCCATCCCTCGTCGTCACCAAGAAGATCCTCACCGTCCAACTTCAAGATGAGCCGGAACAGCGGTGCAACCTCTTCCAAACCAAGGCCGTAATCGACGGCAAAACCATCAAAGTCATAATCGACGGAGGGAGCTGTCACAATTTGGCGAGTCAAGAGCTATGCTCTAAACTCAACCTGAAGTACAAGAAGCATCCACGTCCTTACCATGTGCAGTGGTTGAGTGACAGCGGCACCGTCAAGATACAACATATGGTGCAAGTCTCCTTCAAGATCGGAGCTTATCAAGACACGGTGGAGTGTGATGTAGTACCCATGACAGTGTGCCACCTTCTATTGGGCCGCCCATGGCAGTACGACCGAGCGGCGCGCCACGATGGCCACACCAATGAGTACATCTTTCGATGGCACCATAAGGAGTATGTGCTTCGCCCCATGACGCCAAGTCAAATCATCACCGACAATGCTCAAAAGTTGGCAAGGCTGCAAGAAGAAAAGAAGAGAGATGAGCGAGAGAGCACAACTTTGAGTGACTTCCACAAATCGGTGAGCGAGAGCCACAAGCCCAAAATGAGAGAAAAGAGTCAGGAAGCGAGTCGAGGCTTAGTGATGCTAGCCACCAAATCCGAGATAAGAGAAGTGAGGAATGACCCACCTACACTACACTTTGTACTTGTATGCAAAGATGTGGTTGCTTTGACTAATGACTCACCCCCACTTCCTCTAGCTATGTCTCGTGTTTTGCAGGAGTTCGAGGATGTCTTCCCCGATGAGATCCCGGCGGGGCTTCCACCCATTCGAGGCATCGAGCACTGCATCGACCTCATTCCGGGAGCGCCTCTTCCCAACTAGCCACCTTATCGCGCCAACCCCGAGGAGACAAAGGAAATTCAACGTCAAGTACAGGAGCTACTTGACAAGGGGTATGTTCGCGAAAGCCTAAGTCCTTGCGCCGTTCCCGTTATTCTTGTCCCTAAAAAGGACGAATCTTGGCCCATGTGCGTTGATTGTCGAGCCATCAATAATATCACCGTGCGCTATCGCCATCCCATTCCTCGTTTAGATGACATGCTTGATGAGCTTAGTGGCGCAACCATTTTCTCTAAAATTGATTTGAAGAGTGGCTATCACCAAATAAGGATGAGTGAGGGAGATGAATGGAAAACCGCTTTCAAAACTAAGTTTGGTTTGTATGAGTAGCTCATCATGCCTTTTGGTTTATCCAATGCTCCTAGTACTTTCATGCGCTTAATGAATCATGTTTTACGCCAATTCATTGGTAAATTTGTGGTAGTCTACTTTGATGACATACTCATATATAGTAGAACTTTGCATGATCATGTTAGCCACATTAGACAAGTTCTACTCGTGCTTTGGAATGAACGCTTGTTTGCTAATCTTGAGAAATGCACTTTTTGTACGGAGAAACTTGTGTTTCTAGGCTTTGTTGTGTCTACTCATGGCATAGAGGTAGATGAGTCCAAAATTGAAGCTATTAAAAATTGGCCTACCCCTGTCAATGTGAGTCAAGTGCGTAGTTTTCATGGCCTAGCAAGTTTTTACGGTCGATTTGTCCAAGATTTTAGTGCTATTGCTTCCCCTTTGAATGAATTGACTAGAAAGAACATTCCTTTTGTATGGGGCAATCTCAAGAGAACGCTTTTCAAGAATTAAAGAAACGCCTAACCGAGGCACCCTTGCTTGCTTTACCGGATTTCGCTAAAACATTTGAAGTTGAATGTGATGCTAGCGGAATCGGTATAGGGGGTGTGCTCATGCAAGAAGGTAAACCGGTCGCTTACTTTAGTGAGAAATTGAATGGTGCTCAACTCAATTATCCGGTTTATGATAAAGAATTGTATGCTTTGGTTCGTATCCTAGAAGTTTGGCAACACTATCTTTGGCCAAAAGAATTTGTTATTCATTCCGATCATGAATCCTTGAAATACCTTAAGGGCCAAGCTAAATTGAACCGAAGACATGCAAAATGGGTTGAATTTATTGAAACCTTTCCCTATGTAGTCAAATACAAGAAGGGTAAAGAAGATGTTGTGGCGGACGCTCTTTCCCACAAAATGACCCTCTTGAATCAACTCGAAGTTAAAGTTTTGGGTTTAGAGTGCTTGAAAGATTTATATGCTAATGACCCTGAATTTGCTTCCCTTTTTGCTAATTGTAGAGAAGGAAAGGGTTGGGACAAATATCAAGTGCATGAGGGTTTCCTTTTTCGAGCTAATAAACTATGCATCCCCGAGTCATCCGTGCATTTGCTACTTTTGCAGGAATCACATGGCGGCGGCTTGATGGGACACTTTGGGAGGGATAAGACCTACATGATGCTGTCCAACTACTACTATTGGGTGAAAATGCGACGAGATGTGAAGAGATTCGTCCAACGATGCATTACATGCCACAAAGCTAAGTCAAAACTGAACCCTCACGGTCTTTATACTCCACTTCCTGTTCCTAGTGCACCTTGGGAAGATATTAGCATGGACTTTGTGTTAGGATTGCCTAGGACCAAAACGGGGAGAGATTGCATATTTGTGGTTGTGGATAGGTTCTTAAAAATGGCTCATTTCATTCCATGCCACAAGACCGACGATGCTTCACATATTGCTACATTATTTTTCAGGGAAATTGTGAGGCTTCACGGCGTCCCCAAGACCATTGTCTCCGACCGTGACGTCAAATTCCTAAGTTACTTTTGGAAGACGTTGTGGGCCAAATTGGGCGTCAAGCTTCTTTTCTCCACCACATGCTACCCTCAAACAGATGGGCAAACCGAGGTCGTTAACTGCACCCTCTCCACACTCCTTCGAGTCATGATCAAAAAGAACTTGCGGGAGTGGGAGGACTGCATTCCCCATGTGGAGTTCGCCTGCAACCAAGCGGTGCATTCTACCACAAGCTTGAGTCCCTTCGAAGTGGTGTATGGTTTCAACCCCTCTACACCACTCGATCTTCTTCCACTACCACTACATGAGCGAGTCAACATGGATGCCTCCAAGCGAGCGGCGTTCATCAAGAAGCTCCATGAGACGACAAGGACCACCATCGAGCAACAAGTGCTTCGTCACGCCAATAAAGTCAACCAAAGCATGAAAAAGATGGTGTTTGACCCCGGTGATCTTGTGTGGATTCACCTCCGCAAGGAGCGATTTCCGGAAGAACGTAACTCCAAGCTCAAGCCACGCGGAGATGGTCCCTTCCAAGTGCTTCAACGCATCGGTGACAACGCCTACAAGATTGATCTTCCACCGGACAAGTACTCGGTGAGCAACACCTTCAACGTCGTGGACCTTTCACCCTTCCATGGCTACAATGACTTGGAGTCGAGGTCGACTCCTTTTCAAGAAGGGAGAATGATGCGGACATCTCCTGCACCAAGGGTGAAGATACCACGGCTCATTCCAATCCACCAAGTCCACCTCCAAACTCTCTGGTCCAATGACAAGAGCTCGAGCTAAGGGTAGCCGGAGATGTCTCCCTCGATACTGCATTTGGGATTGCATATCCCAAGGAGGCGGGGACTCTACTGCATGGTCGCCCCATAGCACCAAACTTTCAAAAGGTGCATGTGGACGACGTGGTTGAAGGTTTCAAAGAGCTCCCGCTTGCCATGCCACCAAATGACGAGATCACGGTGCTGCATCAGACGGTTGGCACCTTTATCCAGTGGCCAAAGAGGGACATCAAATTGCTCGTCCGGCTTGCCTCTCACAGCGCATCACCCCGATGGAGCTAGTAGCGGCAGCGCAACGGGCTGATAACCCAGCTTCACCTCCGGTCAAGCCGGCTGAGCCAGCACCCGCTACCTCCATAGGGACTAAGAAGGTGCTACAGATGAGACTAGTTCCTTCACCGGTGAAGCACACTTATGCTAAGGGGACTAGCAAAACCGGCAAGGGCAGGAGTCGTAATAGTGCCCCCAAGACTTCCAAGGGCAGCCAAAAATCGAAGGCACTAGCGATAGTGGAAGAACTTGGGTTTGATCTGGACAGAGTGGATGATCTCCCTTTCGTGCCTCTGGCTCGTCGATTTGTGAATGGACAAGTCTTCGTCACGCCAGAGGACATATCAAACTCAATGGCATGTCAGAGGTTGCATGATTGGTATATGACGGCGACGAACAACCTACAGCCTGGCCAAACCATGCCATGATGCCTAAAAGTCGCTTTCAAGGAGGAACACCTTTTCCACCAGGACATGGGCGGGTTGTTCTACGTGTACTTTGAAGACCTATTCGAACTCTTCAACCTCGACGCCCTGGAGCAGAACCTGTTGAGATGCTGGACATTGTAAGTCTACAACTTCTCAGTCAATCAGTTTTCTCCATACCTATGCAACTTAATTAAGCCGTGACATGATTTCCCATTTTGTGTAGATACATGCACACTGAAGCCAGACTTAACAAGGAACCTATCGGGTTCATTGACCCGGCAAGGGTGACTTGGAGAAATATTAGAGACAACAAAGAGCAAGTTCTAGAGTATGTTAAGCATGCAATATTGTCCCAAAAGGATAAAGAGTACATCGTATTTCCCTTCAACCCAGAGTAAGTGTTGCATCACATCCAATACTTATAATTTCACCATTATGCATATATCACAAAGCTAATTTGGTAATACATCTATATATATGTAGCTACCATTGGGTTTTGGTCATACTTGTACCAAAATGGAACAGGGTTATATACGTTGATTCCTCGTGAGATCCTTCACGCGACTTCGGGCTGATTCGCGACATACTTGACCAGGAATTCATCGATTACAAAGCTTGTGGAGGGAGAAGTGGCAAAGGGTCCAAGTTGTGACATAAATTTGACTTTGCGGTATATATATATCCATTACTATGTTAATATAGCATATTGACATGTTTCATAATAGATTCTTCTTAGCTAATGTATATTTGTTTCTTATTTTAGTGTAAACAACAACCCAAGGGGACAAATCTATGTCGATTCTACGTTTGCTACCACAAGGAGGTTATCGCAGGTTTCGCTAAGCGAAAACTAGAAGAGCCGTGGAAGATTGAAAATACCACAATTGATGAAGCTCAACTCAAGCACATTCGAGGAATTTTTGCCTTCTTTATCAATACACAAATCATCAATCCCAATGGCGAGTTCTATGGTGGCGGCTTAGCAGAGTAGCATTTTCTTTCATCTATGTACTTAGCACTCTCTTGCAACTTTCCTTTTAAACATTGAAGTATGCGATTGTTGGCAGCGATCGAGCTCTCAATTCTGAACGGTGTGACTCAGTTCTAGCTAGCAATTGTGAATATATCTAGCTAGCGGTGTGACTCTCTTGCAACTTTTCTTTTAAAAATTGAAATATGTGATTGTTTCACTGTATTGTCTGTGAATGTATATATCTGTATCTGTGTTAAATATGTGAATATTCTGTGCAATATATATCTGCTGTTTCAGAGGGCATGGCTAGTAATTCTTGAGGCTAGCCACAAAACAGGCGGTGCTACGCCCTCTGTACACACCCATCCTAGACGGGTCAATAGTTCAACCTGTCTGTGATAGCAGTCATCTGCCAGGTCAGAGATATTACCCATCTGGGATGAATTGTTATCGCAGACGGTTGGTTGAGTCGACCCGTCTGGGATGAAAGGTTATCGCAGACGGGTGTTTGTGTCGACCCGTCTGGGATGAATGGATATCGCAGACGGGTGGAGCACCCGTCTACGATGACCTATGTTATCATAGACCACCAATTTAAGATGAATCGGCCAACCGTCTGGGATGCTCGTTTCAGCCTGTCTCGGATGGACCGTTCTGTAGTAGTGTCATTTACCGTGATGGCGACAAGGTGTTCCACGCTTCCAACTCGAAGCAACTTCTGTCTAGCGTAGGAGAGTACCTATCTCCCAATGGTTCCATGTCCATCGGCCCTAGGCCGGCTACATGAAGTGCCATGGGAAATTGCTCTAAGCAGTGCGCAGCTACCAGTGGCTCTACCGCAGGGGCTGCACCATTAGCCATGCCCACACCAAGCGAATGCTCAAGCGGTGAATATTACCTAGAGTATGTTCGCTCCACCACTGGTACTGAACTTTCTGGAGTATCAAGTGAGTAGAACTCCTCAAGAGCATCGCTACGGCATGATTTCGCTCACCAATGCCATGTTGAAGAGATGACGGAAGCATCTGGGGGAGACATTTATTCCATCCTTTAGTACGCTCCTTCCAGTAATTTCTACGAGGATGGCATGTTCACTCCCTCTGCCTGCTCTAGACTCTAGGAGACTGTGATGGTTTAAAACCCCGCCACGATGATGAGACGTCCTAGCAGTCCTAGGAGAGAGATGATCTGGAGCGGAAGTAGGAGGAAGAAGCCCTCCAAGCTATTGTACGTGGTGCCACACAGGAACACATCCTCCAGTGTCACTGTGAACTCTTCAACAATCTCGGTGGTTCTGGCTAAGTCACGCCAGGGGACAGCCGATGCCTGGTGGTAGGAATCTAGAGGCAGATTCCCCGTCACGGAGGATCAAGTACCTAACTGCCGCCTTCACCATCCCGCTGGCCCAGAATGTACCGCAAGTTGTGGTGCAACCAGTGGTAAGAAATATCCGAGCAGAGCTTGAAGGGATGGACGAAGATTTCGTCACAAGACCTAATGTCGCCGCTGCCTCCTATAACGCGTCTTCGCACGATGTGGATGGTGATCGCGTCCTTAGGCAGGACGTTGATATGTCCAAAACATATCTATTTTATTTATATATTAATTGCATAGTATCATTATAAGTGCCCAAAATTTCTCTTTATTAATATTTATTTCTTCATTATTGCACAGTTGCCTCTTTATTGCCGACATTGCATATTTTTATATTTTTAGATACTTTTTTACTTCATTTCTTGTGTATGGATGTTGTCTCAAAATCCTAATGGAGTTCTCACAAAAAACATGAGCTAATTTCGAGATGATCCAGATGAGTTATGACAGACAAAATATGGTTTTTAGCCATCTTCGTCATCAAGATGACCTCGAATCAGAAAGTTTACAACATGAAAATTGTTCATCTCATCGAGCTACCCTAAAATGGGCACAAGAACAACAAATTTTGGACTCTGGACAAGGAAGCCACAAAGATTACAAAATTAGGCTAAACCTAGACTTTTGGGGTCCAAGATGGGCATCCGACGAGAGGCTCGGGATTAGCAATAAGTTCCTCAATTCAACTCCAAATTGAACATGATTTTTTACATTAGATTCATGAGGGGATAAGGAAGGCTTTGCAAGTCTATAGAGATGCCCAAGAGCCTCTGTATCAAAGAGAGAAAACCGTAGTTTGTGTCCTCTATGATCTGATCTTCATCGGTCCAATATGCATACCCCTTCATGAATCCCCTCATGATCAAATATGTTTGGATCTACGTACGATTCTTGAAGATCTTAAGATTTCTGCAACTAGAGCATGGACAACATATCCACATGTCCCCTCTATTCAAACTATCATGTTCGGCTACTTATAAAAATATCGAGACGCTATTACCATACTCTTCACTTGCATAGTTCTCGACGTACATCCATTGTTGATCTATCTACAGCAAGCGCTACAATTCCCTCAAATATATAGCCCTAAACTAACCCTACAATTCCCTAAAACAAATGTTTTTAACAAATTCATATTAAAATCACCTCAAATTTACAACACTACCCAACCAAGCTACAATTTGCATTCAATATGTGCAATAAATCTATCCAAACATATAAAGGTTGTCTGCTGGGAAGGTATAAATGGTTGTGAAAAACTATTATGGCTAGTTTAGGAAATAAACCTACTGAGATAAGTTCTTACCAGTCCAACCCAAAAAATTGGCTAGATTAGTACATGTATACAGTCGGTTTCTCATAGTGAACCAACTAAATTATTTTTACAGTTGATTCGTTCATAGAACCACCTAAGGTGATGTATTATCTCAGCCGGTTAATTCTTTTCAGCTAGTTGTCTCAGATAAACCAGCTGAGAGTGTTGTTGTTCGTGTCGATTTTTCTTTAATCGACGGAGATGTGAGCTATAGGAAACCCATTTCTATAGTAGTGTGGGTCATAGAGCCAATCCTGTCTCACCACGGTGTAAGAGGTCTTGGTTTCAAACCCTGTCTTTCCCACTATTTTCCATTTTTCTTTGTTTTATGTCCCCAATTGAAATATGAAATAAACCTAAACTCCAATTTAATATCAGCCCTCGATCTTTATTTAACCACCATCCGAACTCTGATATGGATACACTTATACTATATTTTGATCAACTCGATGAACCCTTCACATCCTCGGTCTTTAATCGTTCATACGAGTTATGGTTTAAAATTTAAATTTTTATGCTTTTTTTAATTATTTGGCTTAATTCTGTATTTGAAATTCAGGGTATTACAGCCCCATCATCGAGCGATTGGCACGGGAAAGTAACAGATTATCGCCAGGTGGAAGAATATGGGATACCGTGATCTAGATGGCGCCTCCACCTGTCCCTCTCTCCCGTTTCAAGCCGGCGGCCCTCGTCTCCTCCGCCCGTCCTCGCTCCGTCCCGAGCCAGCCGCCGCCCGTCCCTCACACCCGTCCCAAGCCGGCGGATACCCTAGCCCTCGCCATCGCCCCACCGCCCACCGCCTGCCACCCTTGCCGGCCGCCAAGGCCCGCCCTCGCCCTCACGGCCTCGGCCTAGTCATGGGCAGCGTGCGTGGAGGGAGGGAGGCACCGGCAGTCGCGATGGGGAGGGCGGGGCTGCTGCGTGTGGGGCTGGTGTTCCTCGGCCTCTCGGCCCCGCCGCCGCCGCTGCTGCTGTCCAGGGAGGACGGCAACGGGAACCAGCTCACAGTCTACTCCGGCTAGCCCCTCGCCGAGTCAGGATGGAGGTGGCCCTGGTCTCAACGGCGGTTGTGGTGATGGGCACCGGGAACCGCCTCCTCTACAGGCTCGCCCTCGTGCCGCTCCGCCGGTACCCTTTCTTCCTCGCGCAATTTGCCACATTCGGGTACTCTCCTCCTCCTCGCTCTGCTGCTCCAGCCAAATATTAATTGGAAGATGCTTCGCATTACTGTTGCTGATCGAATCGAGGAGAGAGCCTGTTCGTCTTCAAACAGTAGAGATTACTTGAGGACACGGATCACCTAGGCTCGCCGTCCCCGGCGCTGGTTGCCGTGAGCCTCCGAGTGGCTCACGAGTTTTTTTTGCTTGGCTCGATAAGCTTTACGAGCAAAGGAGGCTCGGGCTCGACTCGTTGTCCGAGCCGAGCCTCGTCAAGCTCCGGTCGAGCCGCGAGCCTTGAACTTTCTATCCCGCTGAATGATGAGTGCCTTAATTTGTGCTTATGGATGTTTCAGTTGGCCGGCCTACTAGACCATGTACCAATGAAAAATTAATAAAGAGTGACTGTTATATATTCAAGAGAAAACAATACTGCGGCATCCATGTCCAATAATGATCAAGAACCACCCGTTCTGTCAGCAATAACAGGGGATGTCCATACAAGCAGCGCATTACAAGTTTACAGCAGACACCAGCCGTTCCACAAACAATAGTCCTAGTTTTCTTCCTGAAGAAATTGAGTTACACAGATTTAAAAAAAAATACCTTCTAGTTGTACAGAGATACTACCACTAGCATTGCCTAATGTATGGTTCTGTTGCAAGGGTCTAGCTGAAGTAAATTCAAGACTGAAGGCAAATCTCTGGATCTAAAGCTAAGCATGGCGTTCATGTACTGGGGTGCTCAGGAGATGAAACCAAGCTCTGTTTCTCCTCATCGAACTCGGTACTGTCACCGTCATCCTTAGGTTGCTCCGATGCTGGTTTGCACTGCACAGCGGTATTTCCTTTTGTTGTAACTGATTGCTGATAGAGTACTCCACCAGCAAGAGTGAACAGCAAGCTAACCAAACCAAATGCGCTCGCGTGCTTGTCCCATATAGTTACATTGATTGCCACTGTGAGGAACTTATTGACAACCCCGGTCACTGTGAATGCGGTGGCCGAGATTGCTCTCCTCGCCGCGAAGCCAAAGAAGCTGATGAGCAACCCAAACACACATGACAATGACACTGCAACAAAGGCATCGAGCTGGAACCAACTCTCACCCTGTAATTCAACTGCTGTGAAGACCGACTTGTGCTCCCCTGTCAAAAACCAAAAGATAGGGGACATCATCAGTGAAAGAAGGTTGTTGTACAGCACAAAACCCCATGTGTTTAGCCCCAGATTCGTCACAATGTGCTTGATGTACACCATCTCAGTTGTTATCGTCACCAGATAGGCAAGTGCCCATAAGTACGCAGTGAGGCTGAATGCTGAATCTGTTATCACATAGGCAACTGCTCCTCCCAATATGATTACGAGGGACAAAAATGTAAGCTTGGAAGGACATGGTTGCTTCCGGAAGGTTGTGTCAGCAACAGCAACCAAAAGCGGAGTCAAGGATCTGAACACTATAAACGTGTCAACATTGGCATGGACGAGAAGATTTGTGTTGGTGAATATGGCGAGGTAGAAGACAAGAGCAGCCGGTGCAAATTTCTTGGCAATCTCCAGGTTGAAGGGATCATGGCAGAGAAAACCTAGCTTTCCAAGGACCCAAACACCAGCAGCAGATGTCAAGTACTGTAGCGTAGTCAGGAGGCCAGGGTAATTGAACTTTGTGACGGCATACTTGTTAATAATTGCCAGCAAGCTCGAGCACAAGGCATAGCCTATGACAAGGCTGCTCGTTGCATAGTATTGCTTTGCCATGAGACCAGATTATTCACCTGAAATTGGTTCAGTATTGAAACACGAGAAACATACAGTATATATTCGAAGGAATTGCAAGATGTCCCAGGTATTCTGCAATTTATTTTGCTCCTAGAAAAACTAGCTACAGAATTACAAAACCCAGATTCATATATTGAAAGCACATAAACACACAAAGCATGCACTTGTTGAGTTACTACCTGGCTACTAAATATAACCGAGATGTCCGAATCAACGACATGAAGCAGTGTAATAATCAACAGGCAATAAAACTATAAGAAACTTACCCGCGATTTTAGATAATTTATCAGCAAGTTTTACACGAACACAGTAATAATGTCTTAGCTGCTACTTCTACGATCAACACAAGATAAACTAATGCAGCGTGTTTCACTTGTTCATAAATCACGATAGTAGAACTGCTAACATCAGATTCAGCACTTGTCGTATCGTTTAGCTGAGGCCAAGCTGCTCTAGCATGAGCCCATAAGTATTTGTTGGTGTGTGTGCTACTCATATACAGTACTACTCATCAGCTATACATTAATTACTGCAAAATCGGCATGACTTTAATTACTGCAAAAATCATACTCTAGAAGCTCCTAACATGTATCTTAAGTTCTTTAACTGCAAGGATCGACCACCACCACGACGCTGCTCATTCCTCGATTGGGGAATTTTTGGGACAAATCTTTGGTTGGCTTCCCACCAACCACCCAAATAACAAAGGAAGGAAGCAAGAAACCAGCAGGGGCCTGCCTCCGCATCGGAACCTGACCAAGATTTGGGGCAGTTAATTGGATAAGAAGAGAACGGCGCTCAAATCACACAGGCAATAATAACCCATCAAGATTTCCTTTTCTCAGCGTTTAAGTTCAGCCAAGAATCTATTCCACCAAGAACGATCCGTCCCCCAATATGACGGCCACACCCTGCCCAGTTCCAGAGATTTCTCGGATGCGCGTTAGCAATAACAGAAAAAAATAACTTTTTAGATCAGAAATCCAAGAAACGAACCAGTCAACGGAGCAGAGGCGGGGAACGAGGCGTACGGGGAGAGGAAGAGAGGCAGGCGCAGCAGCATTCCCTCTTGCCTCCGTCCGGGCTTCTGCAGGTCTGCAACGCGATGTGCGTGTGTGTGGTTGGGAGAATGGTTTGACTGGTTTATACTAGTGCGTGGGTAGAAGGAATTGAGGAAAATTCGAACAGAGCAATTAACTCGGAACTTTTTAAAATAATTATTTTTTTCCTGTAAATCACAGCAGTACAACATAAAATGGGAAAATTTCAAAAATCTCAACCGTTCGGCCGTCCAACTACCGAAACGGAGCAATCGGCAAACCAATCGTCGAAACGAAGAAGTCGGCAGCCTAGCAGCAGAATAATTCAACTGATTTTGGCGGGAAGGGCAAGTCGGCCAGCCAACTGCCGACTTGGGTCCTAGCTGCCCTATTTATCTACCCCCAGATCTCTCTCTGCCTCCCACCCACCGACGAACATAGTAGATCAAGTACGTGGATAGAGAGGAGAGGAGAGGGGTTTTGGAGGTGAGGTGGAAGAGGGATTTCGGCAGGGGGCTCAAGTGAGGTAAATATTTACGAAATTTTTTTTAGTTTCTTGGATGGACTAACTACGCCCATATTGCAAAATGGTAGGAATGGCTTCATCTGGTTCAGACGACATGCCGAAGGAGAAGTTTACTGCCGATGTGCCGAACGGAATCGAGGTTCCCCTCTGCTGGTGCCAAGATCCGTGCAAACTAATGGTGTCAAGAGAGATGTCGTACACTTCGGAAGAAGGTTCTTCATGTGTGCTAACTACGATGAAGAGTCAGCGAAGGTTGCCGTGCGCACACAGCGTCGAAACATAAAACACGCATTCCACCCAATAGTTCTTGGTTCCACCCGCTCGTAACACAATGCAATACAATGCTAACACTCATTTGCTTGCAGTCTCCACCCACTATATGTGACTACATACAGTAGCTGGACGATACCCAATCGAAAGAGGATGAAGAACAACTCATGTGTGAGGTATATTTTAGGCGAGATTACACTCTGCAACGCATGCACGAGGCGGAGGAGGCGGAGAAGCGAAAGTGTTGGCAGGAGGAGCAACGCAAGAAAAAGATGGAGGCGAAACGTCGAGCTGCGAAAGCACATGAGGCTGAAAGGGCGAGGAAGCACAAGACCGCGCGTCGCGCGAAGGAAGAAGGAAAGGAAGCTCACGCTCGTCGTATGAGGAAGGGAAAATATCCGAAAGGCCCTGAGTAGGTTATCCTATGTTCTATTATCTTAGTTGTTCTATTATTAGGTTGTTCGGTTTTACGGTTGTATCATGCGAATGTTACCGTACCATCTACCCCATGTGTACTGATAACAATGTATCGTACTCGTAGTCTAGATTTCGATGAAATAAACTAAGCGTTCCATGAAAAAGTAGTACAACTAAGATAGATAAAATCCAAAAGGATGCGGTCATAACTATTCGAAACAACTACTCTTGCTAGTCTCCCTGGGCAGGTCCTCCTGGGCCTCCCTATCCACATTCTTGACGTGGCCCCCTCCGTGGCCTCTTGCGGAAGTTCGAGTACATTAACTGTCCCGGCGGAACAATCGTACGATCGCCTCTACCGTGCAAGGGCTCATCAGGCTGAGGGGCGGTAGGCTAGATGTCCTGCGTGGGTGGCGGCGGCGAAGACGGCGTAGGATAACCTCCTCCCAACGCAGAACTGTTAGCGGGGTCAAACTGAGTTCTCAGGAAGTATCGAGATGGGCTGTCCGAACCTCCTCCTCCCTGTGACATAGGAATAAAACCTGTGAGACACAATAGCGCATGATTGTGAGTAAAAATGTTAAATCTATTACGGAATCAGCAAAAGATTACGTACCAGGTGTGGGAATCATGGACGAAATCTGTGTAGGTGTGCGCTGAGAGCTCGACGGCATGTCCCAGGGAAACAGCTGCCTGACCTCCTGCTGCGGCGCCTGCCAGGACGACCCACCGGCCTGTGTAGGACCTGGGGGAGTAGGCTGCATCGCGAACGGCCTTCGAGGGAGGTGTGCTCCACGTCCTCTCTGCGGGTCAACCACATCTGACGCCCGTGTGCACGAAAGAGCATGGAGCAAACTACGGCACAACTCCTCTGCACGAGACCACGTAGTAGAGTCCTCTCTTGTCCTATGTGAAGAGCTTGAGCTCGTTAGTGCGGTCGTGATATGGTCGTGAAGCTCACGTGCCACCTCAGTCTACACGCACATAAGAAGTTGTTAGAAACGAAAAGAGTGTATAATATATATTTTCAAACACGTAGTAGAACGTACCGCATTGGCCCTCAAACGTGCACTGTCTAGTGGGTACAAATCTGTGGTCCGTGCTGGCTAGATCTCCTCACACTCCATGCGTGGTAGAAGGAAAATGCGAGTACGACCAACGTACCACTGGAAGTAAGCCCGATGGTCCTGAAGGTCGAAGGCCCTAGACTCCTCCGAACAGTCCACCGTAGCCTCCCCCCAAGCTTGAATGTAAGAGTGTAGGAGCTGTGTCCACTCCTGTGCCCTAACACAACCCCCTCTACGAGACCAGCTGCAAAAATCCAAATTTCGAATGCTTTAGATATGTAAGTAATTTTGTTGATTCCATAATAGCAAGATAAATGGGACGTACCCATGCGTGGCACGATCCAGAGAAACTGTGTGTGACGGTGGTCCGTCCTGGTGTAGGCCGAATTGTCGCATCACACGATGCATAGCGTAGTCTTCAACGAATATTTCGAAGAATCTTCTTCCTTGTCATCCAGTATGCCTCGTCCCTAGTGCATAATGGAGAAAGGCCGTGGGGAGCACGATAGAGCCTAGCCTTCTCAGTGTAAGGCTCCCACGTGATCTCGTGAGGCAAGAAGTCGAACTGCTCCGTGAACGCGAGGTAGCAGTTTCTCAGCTGTGCAGACACGAACTGTGGTTGTAGCATGAGAATACAATAATGTAAGTGGCAACAATCAAATGGATATAGCAAAATTATGTAGGGTTGTAGGCACAAACTTACCCGATGCCATGTCCACAGCGAACCGAAAGTAGGTCCCCCGAGTGGGTTGTTGTGGTACAACTCAACTCCATAAGGCTCGTCCGCATTCATGAATGGTCTCCCTATAGGGAAACGCTCGTACGACCAAACCTACAAATTATGTAATGACGCTAATATATTGTGAAATATTCATAACATACGACTACAAACAACTAACCTACAGCAGAAGGTGGCAGCCCAGCAACGACGGCTTCATCGTAATCCTCGTGCAGGCGTCACATAGCGCCCGCGTAGTGGCCAAAAGAACGGCCGATCCCCAACTCCTGTGTGGGACATCGCTGGGGTCCTGCGCGTCCGCTATCTGTCTCGCAATCTCGATGTGACGGGCATCGACCGTGTCGCCGTGAGAGTTGGTGAACATCACGTAGCCGAATAGCCACATGATGTACACCTCCAACGAACGAGTGACCTGGTGGTTCGTCAACTGCTCACCAGGCCAACCAAGCTCTCCTAGCTACACGAAATGTTCATTTGGTTACAACTTTTATAAATAACAGCACGACCGAGATAGGTTGTTCGAGCTTACCTCAAACCGTCGGTACCATGCCCACTTCGGGACGTGCTTCTGGTGCTCGTCGATAGGCTGTAGGGCATCTTCGTGGGGACGAACACCTGCGAAGCGCTGCATGAGATTTGCCCGCCAGGTGGGTGAAGCCTCCAAAGGTCCAACTACTGTCCCCGCGATCGAGAGATCTAGCAAGTAAGACACGTCTTGCAGCGTCGGGGCCATCTCTCCCCAAGGAAAGTGGAAGGTATGGGTCTCCGGCCTCCATCGATCGATGAGGCATGTCAACAAAGCCCTATCAAAAGGAAAACGTCTAGACCTGACCTCCATGTCATTATGTTACTCATCCTCACCGAGGAGCTGGTAGTCCTCGTCAGTGCCCTCCACCATCCGTGCCAGGGAGAGTAGACCCGCCCACTCTAACCTGTAAAATTGAACGCATATTACATATCACAATGACTGGTTTACATGGGGTCTCTCGTAGATGTACCTATTGATCCACGCTGGGTGAATCCGCAATGCCACATGGGGGTACGGGTCCTGAAGACCAGGCTGAACTCGCCATCAGCAATCTTCTTCGCTCAGTGCTTACCATCCACCCACGCATCGAACAACTCGAAGTCCATAATACCTGCAAGCCTGTTGTAGGATCATAACATATAGCACATGTCAAGCAGTACTGCTTATCAATGCATCAACACGGTACAACAAAAAAAGTTCAATTGCACAATAGACCGAACCAAGCAGGCACATATTAGAAGTTCACTAGAATTATTACAAACAAGTTCAAACATAGTACGAAACTACAACAAAGAAGTTCAATTACATAATAGACCGGACCAAGCAGGCACATATTAGAAGTTCACTAGAATTATTATAAACAAGTTCAAACACAGTACTAAACTTCAAACATAATAGGAATAGTACAAATCATTATTTAAGACATATCATTACGAAGCCTGGTTCTCACTCCGTGAAGGCATGATGTCCACGCCCTCGTCTAGCCCCAGTAGAAGGGACTGTCGATGTACTTGCCGTGGGATCACCTCCTGCTTGGTCTTTTAACTTGGGACAATGTTTCTTCCGATGGCCATAAGCAGCACAATGCAAGCACTACCTTGTAGGCCCCCAACCTCTGACTCATCCATGTCGTTACGAATTCGATGAACTCTACGCCGCCCCTTGTTCTGATGAAGTAGGCTCCAGTGTGGTATGAATTCCCTTTGAACCTCTTCTACTTTAGTGAAGTTGTCGATAGAACAGAATCTAGTCATTTCACCGCTCCGTGTTGCAAGGACGGCCTCCTTTAAATAATACGGTGACATGAAAGAGGTAGAGTCCATACCAATTAGCCCACACGCGGCTAGCACATGTGAGCACGGCTTGTGTAGAACAAAAGGCTTATTGCATGTGCAGCTACAGGTTGGAATTTCTTCACACCCAAAAGCAACCTCGAACGTCTGAACCTCATTTGCGGTTCCAAAACCTGTCTTGTCCCGTAGTCGAACTTTGTACCTATGTTGCAGGTTGCCAATCCTTATGACGGTGTGCATCTTCCCCTTTGCTATCTTCTACTCCATATACTGCATGACCGTCGCGCTGAAAGGAGTTTCAGTGTAGGTGCTCATGTGCAATGCAGCTGTCTAATACCTTTCTTGGAGGTACTGAATTGTCCCATGAAGTATGCCCTCCACGATAGCAACTAAGGGTAAACCGCATTGTCTGTGAAGTATCCAATTGTACACCTTCACTAGGTTGGTTGTCATGATACCATACCTTGCACCGTGAGTGTCAAAGACCAAGGACCATCTTTCCTTCGGCTCATTCTCGATCCACTCGGAGAAGGTCTTGATTCATCCACCCTTCTTCCTCTTAACACCGGGCGGGTCAATACCAGGTAGAGCGCACAGTTCTTTCGGCTCTGTTGGGGGAGTCTGGCCACATCGTCCTGGGCGAGGTACCCCCTGTTTTATCTTTCCATCTTTACACTTGTTGATAATCCCATACCTTTTGTAGATCCTCAGAAACATTCGGCGAGGCACTCCGGCGAGGTCGAGATGCGTCGCCCACCTCCGGCGAGGCGACCAGGCGAGGACGAGGCACGTCGTTTGCCCCAAGCGAGGCCGAGGTGAACCCCTCTCTAGGACGAGGCCGAGGTGGTCCGCGCGCGGTTCGAGTTAGAAGACAACACCTTGCCCGGGCACCCGAACCTGAAGAAATCCGCCCTCAGCCAAGCTCAACGAAAAGGGGACGAGCACGGTGGCGATCCGTACCGGCGAGGCACGTCGAGGATATGCCGGCGCATATAGTAGGTAGCGGCGAGGAGGAGAATACTGTTTCATCCGACGTACAGTGTTACAGACCAGGGTAAAACTGTAATCTGCCTAGGGGCAGCGATGTATATTCACTTGTAAGGCGGCTTTGCCTATATACGGGTGAAGCGGCACCCCATATGAATCCAAGTTCTCTTGCCTGAACTCCAGTTCTATTTTCCATTGCAATTTCCATATTAATCTTTGGGGGTAGCTCGCGGTAGCATGGGTGGTTGCGAGGCATCGTTCCCTGAGTCGTCCTCTTAGCACCTCGGTCCTCAGACCCGGGGTGCCCAAATTTACTGTCCGGGGGAGACTTCATCGACAGTTGGCGCCGACCGTGGGGATCGAAGGGGCGACGTACTTCTGACCCGGAGCTACACCATGCCACCTCGACTGAAGAAGGGAGCGACGGGAGCCAAGCGGAAGGCGGAGGTGAGCGGAAGACCTGAAGTTCAGCTCCCTCCCCCTCCAACGGAAGGTGAGATGAACGCGGGTGGACTGGAAGCAACGAGGGCCACGCCGGGGGGACTTGGCCGCCCGAGCGAGCTTGACCCCGGCGTCGCGGTGGACGGAGGGTCCCAGGCTGTAACCCCAGCCTCAGGGTTGAAGGCGTCACCACGGGCCGAGGCCATGGTGAGTACGCGAAGTCTGGCAGACGAGGTGGAAGATCTTCGATGACAGGCCGAGGAGGCGGCGAAGAGGTCGGAGGAGCTGCAGGCACGTCTTCAGGCGGCAGAATTGGAGGCGCTCAAGGCAAACGCCCAATCTCAACAGGTGGCCGACCTGTATCGGGCACAGCTCGAGGTGACGCGGGTGCTGGCGACTCCGCCACCCACACTGGAGGCTCACGCTGCGGAGGAACTGCGTCGCTAGCTGGCCGAGGGCGTTCCGGCTGCCAAGGCACTTCTTTGAGACTTAAACGAGGCGCGGGCGTGGGCGGCGGTGTATATGGGCGA
Organism: Stipa capillata; assembly: GCA_019208055.1. Classification (NCBI taxonomy): domain Eukaryota; kingdom Viridiplantae; phylum Streptophyta; class Magnoliopsida; order Poales; family Poaceae; genus Stipa; species Stipa capillata. The sequence continues at coordinate 89,018 of JAGXJF010001383.1, read as the reverse complement.
GGCGGACCTACAGGCGGCACACCTCAGGTCAAGTATACTGCAAAATTGGCAAGCCGCCCGAGAGGCGATCTGCAACTGCGAAGGTAGACCGAGTCATCAGGGAGACCCGCGCACCGAGTAGCGTCCGGGCAAAGCGCACATCGACCAGCAACAGGCATACATCGCCCGCACCCCAGAGGTCATTGACCTCACCAGCATGGCAAGCCCGCTAAGCCCAGGGCTCATGGCTATTCCGTTCCCACCCAAGTTTCGTCCTACCGATCTACCAAAGTACGCGGGTACGACGGACCTGATCCTGTATGCAAGGGTGTACGAGGCAGCCGTGATGGCGTCAGGAGGCAGTGAGGCTATCATGGTGAAGAGATTGCTCCTTGCAATAATGGGCATCGCCTAGGCGTGGCGCCTCAGCCTCAAGCCCCGCACGATATACTCCTGGGAGCAGCTACGGGACAAATTGCACGGGCACTTCCAGGGGTGTCGCAACAAAGAGATGACCTCGACAGACCTCAGCAACCTCCGATAGCGTCTGGGCGAGACCATCCGAGCTTTTCAACGTCGCTTTTTCGAAGTCTAGTGCCAAGTGAAGGGTGTCGTCGAGCAGACCATATGCAAAGCCGCGCGGTGAGGCATCAGCAATGAAGCCTTGGTCGACAAGCTGGAGAGGAAACGGCCGAGCCGTGTCGAGCAGCTACATGATATCATGGAGGTCTATGCCTGTGTGGAAGAAGGACAAATCCTGCGAAGGGAGGAAGCCAGGGCGGCTCAAGTATACGTGGGGACTGAGAAGGCAGAAGGGCGACGTCTGAGGCACCATGACGTGCACCACGTATCCAAGGAGGAGCAGACCGAGTATGAGGAGGAACGCGGGCGACCTCGAGGATCTCGCCAGACACAAGGGCAACAAACCGCCCGGGATCTGCCACGTCAGGGTCCATCACCCTGCGTGCCTCCGCGGCAGAATGGGAGGGAGCCCTACGCCCGGCCAGCCAAGAATCGAAGCGGGGCGGGTCCTCGCCAGCGGGAGCCTCCTCGGCCGAGAGGTCCCTAGTGAAAATACGATGAACTACACAAGTCTTACTCGCATTCACCTGCCGAGTGTGAAGTCGTCGCCCGAACTCGGGGCCCCTACCGGCCCCCCCGATGGCCAAGGATAGCGCGCGCAGGAGCCACGGGCCGAGGCTCCCCTGGGTCTCCCCCCTTCGCCCCCGCGACGTAATCCACCAGCCGGTGGGCAGGAGCCACGTCGCGTCATCCACGCCATCACAGGGGGAAGCATCCACACCTTCCCGTCGAAGTGCCGGCGCAAGGAGTACGTCCGCCGGGTTCAACACATTGGGGCATACCCCCCGACTGAGCTTCCCACCTGAAGGAACACCCCAGTCACCTTCGGCCCAAAAGATGCCGCGGGCATCGTCCTCCCGCACCACGACGCCCTGGTCATCTCGGCAGTCATTTCGGATGTGGAGGTGTGACGTGTGTTCATAGAAGGCGGAAGCTCGGCCGACATCCTGTTCGCCTCCACCATGGACGAGATGGGTATCCCGCGCTCATGCCTCCAGAGTCCGGGCGTCCCACTTCTCGGGTTCGGTGGCGAGCCGATCAGGGCCGTCGGCCGAATTGAGCGTGCTGTTTGACGTCGTCAACATGCCCTACCAGTACAATGTGATCCTCGGAAGAATGGCACTCAACAAGTTTGGGGCGATTTCACATCACGCCTACCTGTGCATGTAGGTCCCCGCCCCTACTAGAGTCATAACAGTGTATGATGACCAGGGCCTATCTCGCTGCATTGAAGAGACCACAACCTCGGCCATAAGATACGTCCATGACGTCGTCCCAACAACCGAACCATCTCGTCCTGCTTCTCCCGGTGGCATTGGGGTCTTGCCCGGGGAGGGCGAGGTCCTCGGCATCGACACTCCCGGCGACCAGTTTATGTCGGCCACAACACGATGGTGGATTCCCAAGCCCGGACCGGACGGAGAGACCCGATCAGTCGTATTATCAGAGGACGAGCCGCACAAGGCCATGCTGATCGGGGCGGATCTCCCAATAGCGACATCTTCGCATGGGAGCCCGAAGATCTACCGGGTGTGCCTCGAAGAATAATCGAACACAAGTTGATGGTCACACCAGGTGCTCGTCCTGTCAAGCAGCGCCCAAGGAAGATGTCGGCCGATTGACAAGTCGCCGCCCGCGAGCAAGTCGCCAAGCTACTCAAGGCTGGGGTCATCCGCGAGGTCTTGCACCCGGAGTGGCTGGCGAACCCGGAAGGCCCGTACGAAGTCATCAGCTCGTCTCGACCATCGTCATTTCGTCTCCGAGATCTCGACGGCGTCGTCCTCAAGCATAGCTGGAACGGTGACAACCTTAGGAAGTACTACATATGATCATGCCGAAGGCCACATGGTGACACGTCGCCGACAGCTGCTGCGCCAGCTAGGCGGGGCTTCATCCTTGTAATGGTCATTACTTTCATTAGAAAACATTGTTGTCTATCTGAATGCAGTATCGGTTCGTTCATCGCGCCAAGCAATCTACTGGAGACGCGTGCGACTATCCCGTCTTAGGTGGTAGCTCGGCCCGACGCCGCTCCCCTATGGACGACGAACGACTATCCCGTCTTAGGTGGCAGCTCGGCCTGACGCAGCTCCCCTAAGGACGACGAATGATAATCCTGTCTTAGGTGGCAGCTCAACCCGATGCCGCTCCCCTAAGGACGACGAACGACAATCCCGTCTTAGGTGGTAGCTCAGCCCGACGCCGCTCCCCTAAGGATGAGGAACGACAATCCCGTCTTAGGTGGCAGCTCGACCCGACGCTGCTCCCCTAAGGACGACGAACGACAATCTCATCTTAGGTGGCAGCTCGACCCGACGCCACTCAACTAAGGACGACGAACGCCAATCTCGTCTTAGGTGGCAGCTCGGCCTGACGCCGCTCCCCTAAGGACGACGAACGACAATCCCGTCTTAGGTGGCAGCTCAGCCCGACGCTGCTCCCGTAAGGATGATGAACGCCAATCCCGTCTTAGGTGGTAGCTCGGCCCGACGCCGCTCCCCTAAGGACGACGAACGTCAATTCCGTCTTAGGTGGTAGCTCAGCCCGACGCCACTCCCCTAAGGACGACGGGCAACACTTGGTGCCCAAGTCAGGCGGCACGTGTACCGATCCTATCTTAAGCGACGTCTCGAACGTGTTAGAGTTCCTACGCTGTACCCTATGTGGCCTCGCTCGCGATTGGGAACAGATGCCGCTCATCAGACCAAGGAAAGAGCAACTAAAAAGATGAGATTACGCCAAGTTTGCGACCCAAATGGGTTCAAATGCACAAGTTTACAAACAAACCAGGGTGACCACAAATACTTCGTGGTCGCCAATTATTTTGGTGGGGGGATAATACCCCCGCGCTAAGTTACAACAATCACAATAGTCGCGACAGTAAAATTAGCTAAGTCCCAGCTCCTAGGACACGTGAGCTACATCGGACGACATTGGAAAGCCGGTCGACTAAAGCTACTACGTCTCGGCGTCTTCAGCCAGGTCGGCGGCGAGGGCCAGGAGAAATAAGTCGCTCCCACTGCCCTGAGCTGTCGCCGGGACGACGCCTTCCACAACCCCCTCGCCGACCACAAGAGACAGGTCGCCCCCGTGAGCTTTGACCGTCGCTGGGGTGACGTCTTCCACAGTCTCTTTCCCATTTATACAAGTCTCCCTTTTCACGATTGACAGGCCAGACGAGCAATGCTTGTGTGACATGGCCACAAGGGGACGAGTCCCACGTCGCTCGGTGGGCAACTTATATTGCGAAGACGGCCTTTGCAAACAAGTACGATAGAGAATGAACATTGTGACTTTTAACATAAATCAAAGTGTAATATCACGCCACAAGGCGAGTTCACAAAATAGCCACATGCGGCGAGGTCACGTCGACGCAGCGACGATGGGGCAAAGGTTCCCAAAAAATAAGACGGGCAGCCGAGGTAGGCTTTAAACCTTTCTTTGCTGGGACAACACAGCGGGGACCTCACCCGAGGCTCCTTCGGCACTCTTCGAACTTCCCCCGGCTGCTGGCCTCTTCGGGACTTCTGAATGCCTTCGACATACTTGAGTCCCTTCTTGCGGGAACCCTAGACCGAGGTCATGAAGGCGTCGGCCTCGCCTTTGAACTTGTCTCTGGCCGCGACCACCTCAGAAGTCTTCAGTGCGACGTAGCCCGGGGCCGAGAAGACCGACGGCTCGGAGCGAGTCGCCAGGTAGTTGCAGCCGAGCAAGAGTTTCGCGGAGGCCCGGGCGTTGTCCTAGGCAAAGGTGAAGCTGGCGAGGTGGGTATCGCCGCAGGTTCGGGTCGCCCACTTGATGCCTTCCACGATAAACGTTTCCGGATCAGAAGAGTTGAAGACACCAGCATCAAGTCCGACCCCGCCGGCCGCCAAGCTCGCCTCATGGCACAGAGGCCCGACGAGTTTGTAGGCCTTGCTGTCTCGCTCGGCGAAATGCTCAAGCCTCTCGTGCACCATCGAGAGGTCCTCTGGAAGCTTGGCGACCTCCTTCCGGGCCGAGGTAGACCTGCCTTCTTCCTCTCAGCAGCGAACTCCTCTTCGGCATGAGCGGCACGTGCCTTCTCCGCCTCGAGCTTGGCCTTAAGGACTTCCACCTCGGAAGCCTTGTCCTTGAGGTGCTCAAAGAGCTCGGCAGTCTTCCTTGTCTCGGTGCCAAGAACCTCTAAGACGTCAGCTGTATGAGCCCGCTCCTCGGCCAACAGTCCCTCGACATCGGCCGCATGTGCCTCTAGGAAAGAGAGCCTCTCCGTGATGAGCACGCACTGAAACAGAGGATGCGGTCAGTAAGTTATACATGGTAGAGCGAAAGGGTGAGTCGGGATTACCTTCAGCACGGCGGCCCAAGCAGCCGACCCGATTTGGGAGGCCGTCATCCCGATGAAGCTCGAAGCCACATCCTCCTCAGACAATCTCACCCCGGGATGGCTCACGAGCTCGAGCTCCAATGGTGAGGTGGCGAGGAGGTACGGTCCAAGTCGCCCAGAGAGCATCATCCGGGGGTGAGGCAGCTGGAGGGTCGAGTCGAGGGAACCCTGGTCCTTGGCCTTTTCCCTCGGGGTCGAGGAAGAGGACAGGACCGTTACCAGCGCCCGATGGGTGGGGAGTGGGAGCTCCCTCCGCGGTCGCAGCTGGGGAAGGAGAACATTTTGGCGCCATGTCGCCACCTGGTACCTGCGCGTTCGCGGGGCGAAGCGAGGGCTCTCTTGCGGCCGCCACCGGGGAAGAGGGGCGTTGCTCTGGCGCCGCATTTTCCCCGACCGAGGCTCCTCCTGGACGGGCCATCTCGGGAGGCGAAGTCGCCTCGGTAGCCGGAGCATCCTTCTGGAGACTCTCGCCCCTGGCATCCTCGCCGACAATGTCGACCGTCTCATCGATGTTCACGTCAGACGAGCTGGAAGAGGATGTATCCCAGGAGAACTTCTCCTGGGTCACGGCAGTAGAATGGATCACTGCGAAGAGGCTTCCCATCGGCCCTTTGCCCAAGCCTGGTCCAGGCTTTGCGGGCGCCTCGGCCCGCTTCTTTGTGGGAGGTCGCTCGTCGCTCCCAACTCACGACACCGCCTCAGACTCCTCGGTGTTCGCCCCGCCCAGGGCAGATGACTCACGACGGTCACTGTCCGCATCGTCCTCCCAATCAGCCAACTCCTGGGCGAGGCTATTTTGCTTTCCCCTCTGCAAGGACAGGGCGGCCTGCTTCCTCTTCTCGCCCGTCTTGGCGTCTCTGGCTGGGGCGATGTCCGGGCAAGAAGGGATCAGCCACTTGAAGAGTTCGCAGGCCCTGTTCTGGCGCCCTACGATCATCTTCGATATGGCCTTCGCTTCGGACGGCAGATACCGGCCGAGGAGGAGGTTCGTCTCCCTCTCTGCTCGGGGGAGGTCGTACCCTTCGGTGGGCTCGTACCCGTAGAAGGTGCACGGGCCGAGAGGCCTCCCCTCGGCGACGGGGAGGCACTTCATCCGCCAGCCCGTGGCGAGTGGGCGAATCCTCAGTAGGATGAATTCCTCGACCAGGTCACGCGACGAGAGCTGGTGGCTCATCTCACCTAAGGTGTCGCGTCTCGCCATGTCAGTGGAGGTGACGACGAGCTGGTGAGTCAAGTAGCCGGGGGCGGTCTTGTCACTGGTGAAGCCGAGGTCGCCTAGCCGGTAGTAAAACTACTCGTTGTGCCAGTTTTTCCACTTGTTCTTTAGCGCCATCACCGGGTAGGGGGCGTCGGTCCAGTGGTTGCCTCGGAACCCGATCATCCCGAAGAGAGAGTGGGCGCCGTTGTGGATGGGCGACATGGTCATGATGGGCTCGTGGAACATGGTGAAGAAGGTCACTGTGCTCTCCATCCTCATCGTCCTCATCGCCCACTCGAAGATGACCAGGCACGAGATTGCTATTGGGTTGAGGTCCGAGATCTCCAGACCGAAGTGGTCCAGGATGAGTTGGACAATGGGAGTGGCCGGGAAGGTCAAGCCGACCCTAAACTGGTCGGCGAAAAGGACGATGTGCCCCTCGGGCCTGCGTGCTCCCTTCCTTTGGGAGGACGGGTCCGTGCTCGTCCGAATCAAGGGGGAAGCATCCCGCGTCGCGAAGGCGAGACAAAGTGGTCTCGGATGCCTAAGTCACTTCAAGCCACCGCGTGTAGGTGACCTTCTCTGCTGCCTTCTTCCCCTTCTATTTCGTAGCTGCAGCAGCCTTGCTGGTCGACATGGTCTCTCTCCTCTCTTCCTCAAATGCTAAGTCGTTCTAAAGGCGTTTGAGGGCGATCCAGGACGAGCGACGAATTGTGCTAGGGATGGAAGCTGGGCGCGAGGGGCGGCGAGATGCAAGCGACGAAGGCAGGAGCGTGAGTGAAGTCGTGAAGGGGAGACCCGGGGGTATTTATAGGTCCTAGGATGGCCCATGAATCGAGGCAGTGTAACGGGTGGTAGCGGATGAGGCGGAGCCGGCGGTTACGAGCCGAAAATGGAGGCGAGGTTTCCGGGGGCATCTGGGTGGAAAGAGAAGTCCAGAACACGGGGACACCTCATCCTGAACTCCCTGTCCTCCTGCTCCTAATTAAGACTAGATGCAGTCTCGAGCGACGTCGCTCCCCTCGTCGATTGCACCTGCAAGGGGCTACTGTTGGGGGAGTCCGGCCACATCGTCTTGGGCGAGGTACCCCCTATTTTATCTTTCCATCTTTACACTTGTTGATCATCTCATACCTTTTGTAGATCCTCAGGAACATTCGACGAGGTGCTCCGGCGAGGTTGAGATGCATCGCCCACCTCCGGCGAGGCGACCAGGCGAGGACGAGGCACGTCACCTGCCCCAAGCGAGGCCGAGGTGAACCCCTCTCCAGAACAAGGCCGAGGTGGTCCGCGCCCGGTCCAAGATAGAAGACAGCACCTCGCCCGAGCGCCCGAACATGAAGAAATCCGCCCTCAGCCAAGCTCAACGGAAAGGGGGCGAGCACGGTGGCGATCCGTACCGGCAAGGTGCATCGAGGATATGCCAGCGCATATAGTAGGTAGCGGCAAGGAGGAGAATACAGTTTCATCCAACGTACGGTGATACAGACCAGGGTAAAACCGTAATCTGCCTAGGGGCAGCGATGTATATTCACCTGTAAGTCGGCTTTGCCTATATAAGGCCGAAGCGGCACCCCATATGAATCCAAGTTCTCTTGCCCGAACTCCAGTTCTATTTTCCATTGCAATTTCCATATTAATCTTTGGCGGTAGCTCGGGGTAGCACGGGTGGTTGTGAGGCGTCGTTCCCCGAGTCGTCCTCTTAGCACCTCGGTCCTCAGACCCGGGGTGCCCAAGTTTACTGTCCGAGGGAGACTTCATCGACAGGCTCCTCGTCCGCTGCTACTGCTATTGCCGCGGCTTTCTTCCTCTGCTGAGTTAATTCTGTTTCCGTGAATTCATCAAGCTTAGCCCACAGTTTATAGAACTTCTTTTGCTTATTTTGTTTGGATAGCCTCTTGAAGAGATTCATAAGACGCTTGTTTTTGAACTGCCGGTAGAAATTAGCCCCTAGATGGCGAATGCACCAGCGGCTTTGCATATCAGCCCAGGGTTCAAGCTCATCCAATCCAGGGTTTGTTAGAGTCTTCACGGCCTTCAATATACCGGGATGTCTGTCATGGAGTATGCACATGTTTGGTCGATTTTTTACTACACCTTACTTCAGTCTTGTGAAGAACCATAGCCAACTTGCATAGTTCTCACCTTCAACAAATGCGAAAGCCAGTGGAAGAATTTGGTTGTTACCATCCACTCCAATAGCAGTAAGGATTTGGCCCCTATACTTGCCTGTCAAGAATGTACCATCAACACACAGCAAAGGTCGGCAATGGTTAAATGCTTCAATGCAAGCTCCGAAGGAGGAAAAAAGCCCGGTTCATCTCTTTAAATCCTTGTGACTTAGATGACAAAGTGTACTTGATGTCGACATACATGCCCGGGTTCTTGGCTTGTAGTGTCCACAGCAGGTAGGGAAGGTTGTGATATGAATCTCTGAAATTCCCAAATCGCATCTCCATGGCTTTCTGTTTAGCACGCCATGCTTTTTTGTAGCAGATTGAGAAGTGGTACTTGTTCTTTATTGCTACTTGGATATGTTTCACTTCCATATCTTTCTTCTCCACTATCTCGGTGAACATCAATCTTGCAATTAGACTTGAAGCCATGTTACGATGCTCTGCGAGGACGTTGGATCGAACACAGTTATGAGGCACTACTCTACTAACAATCCAAGTCACTTCGTACTTCGGGGCGTGAGCATGCACAGAGTAAGGACAACCATTACTGCTGCACTTTGCGGTGTACTGGGTCGGGGTAGACACTTGAACATAAAATATTCTTTGCGTGGACATACCCCATAGAGCAACTGCATCTTACAATTCGAGCTTGTTGCGATACATGGTGCCATGTTTTATCTCATTGCTTCTGAACTCCCACAATGACTCATGCCCATCTGTCACACGCATGTTACCCAATAGTTCTTGGTCCCATCCGCTCGGAATTTGATGATCAGAAGTCTCCTCGTCCTCAGCACTATTTTCATCATCGGCCACCTCCTCGTCATCTTGCGCAATGCCTGCTAGATCTTCCTGCTCCATAGCCTCCACCAACTCTTCGAATTCCTCAGTTTCATCCGCCCGCCCAGTAGGACCATGGTTAGATCTAATTCCTCCAAAATCACTGCTTCAGAATAATCATCGGCTCCGTATTGTGTTACCCCTTGTGCTGATGCACTTATGTGATCTTTTTCATACGCTCTAGAATGATACCCTGTTGGATCTTTATGTGATCTTTTTCATACGCTCTAGAATGATACCCTGTTGGATCTTTCACAACAGCTTGCACCAAAGCAACAGCCTCAACCTTACGATCGCTACAGACCCTAAGCCAAGAACTCTACTCCTTCGTTCTTTCAATGGACATTAGATCCTAGCGCAGGGAACTTAAGGACATTGTAAACACAGCTTGAATGCTAACGCTATACTTGTCCGTATCAAGACCAAAGCTATGGGTGAACCAGTCTTTAGCTTCTCTAATGTTCATCGACTCAGGATTTTGCAGAGGCAATACAGTGTAACTGAATGCACTAAGATCAACTCCATACGAGTTTTTCCTCACTTCTCTAGGACCATAGAAAATCTTGAATTTCACTATATCAGACATTCCTATCATCCGTAACATCATTTCGTAAAATTTATAATGAGATGCTACACCTATGTTCAAAATATAGGAGACTCCTAATATATAGCTACATATATTGAACTGATCTATAATAACAAAACTAGGTTTACGATTATTTCTTAACTACGTAGTCCACTTCTATTATTCTAAAATCGTAGTCCACTTCTATTTCTTCCATATTTTTCTAGTTTTGTATAACTATTTCCTAAAATCATCAACTATATGATCAAATCGTGACATATGCGATCATAGATGGAATTCAGTTTCTAAAACGCTGTAGGTAAATTATTCTAACACCTTATATACCTAACATATTAATATTATTTCTAACACTAAGCTACCATGCTAATACTAAGCTACACAAGACAAAATTCTATAATTAATAAATTAAATCAATTTTTTTTGGAAATTTGGGTTTACCTAACCGACGAAAAAACCCGCAATGCCTCCTCTCCTCTTCTTCCTCTTTCTCTTCTTATCTTCTCTTCTCTTCCTCTCCTCTTCTTCCTCCTTCTTCTCTCTTCTCCTCCTTCTCTTCTCTTCCTCTCCTCTCTCTCCAACGCCGCGCCGCCACCCCACGGCCTCGCCGCCAGCCCCCGGCCTCGCCACGCCTAGCCGGCCGCCCCTCGGCCGCCGCGCTTGCCTCACCGCGTCCCCGACCGCCGCCCTCGCCTCCAAGCCATGCCGCCGCTACCGCTCGCCTCCAAGCCATGCGTGTGTGTGTGTCGGCGCGTGTGTTGCCGCGCCGACTGAGTCGGGCTAGTAAATGCCGACTAGCTCCAAGTCGGCCAACAGGTTGCCAACTAGAGCCAAGTCGGCCAACGGGCTGCCGACTAGTTCTTTTCGACCTATTAGTGGCCGATCGAGTATGTAGTCGGCTTTTGATACGCCGATTGCTCCGTTTCGGCAGTTGTGCGGCCGACCGATCGAGATTTTTGAAATTTTCCCATTTCGTGTTGTACTTCTGTGATTTACGGGAAAAAATAATATTTTTAAAAAATTCCAATTAACCCAGCGCACAGAGGTCTCCATCGGCGAGACAGGGCTTTTCACCACACGAAACGATGAATTTCTTTTCGAAATATTATATTTTTCAAGTAAATTTGAGGGAAATATATTTATCACAAAAACTTCCAATTCTACATGCCTATCGGCCCACCGCCAGCTGACAGGGACGTGTTGGGCTCCGGCTGGATGAGTCCAAGCGGAATCGTGCCACACTCGAACGATAGAGACATGTCAGCTTTTGGTTCATCGATAGTAGCCAACTGTCACGGACTTGCTACACGTGCTGCGCTGTCAGCCAACCATAGGACAATCTAGAGCCTGTCAACCAAAGGTCTGACAATAATATGCAAACCATCCGATTGGCGATTGGTTGGGGCTATTTAGCCGTGCTCACCGCGCTCTCCCTGTTCCTGCTGCGCGAAACCAAGAGAGAGGTGGAGGAGAGGAGCTCATGGGACGAGTGGAGGACGAGAAGAAGAAGCGATGGAGCTTCGTCGCATTGTCTGTATGATTTCTTCCTTATCTATAGTTAGAATGCGTAGATGTAGTCTTTTAGTAGTACTAGGATGGGATATAGTTTTTTAGTTTGTGTATTAGGATGTGTAGATCTAGATGTAGTTAGAGAATTAGACTAGATTAATTGAGGCGATGCATAGAATTACTTTAAGTTATTTAATTAGCAAAAATTCCATATTATAGGTTATTTATTAATTGATAGTAGATTCGATTGTGCTAAAAGTTATATACCAATTTCGTCAGTTGATAACCTTTGTGCATTTCAGATCACCCTTGTATATGCATGACGTGTGTTGATGCAGGAAAGACAATGAATAATAGTAGTCTTCATGTAGTCTTCATGCATATGACAAACCGAGAACGGTTTGTTTTGCAGAAAGGGAGGATGATGCGGGCATCCATGGATCATTTTCATCTTGACCAGCCGCTAATGATGATGCCAATGAGGAGATACACGTAGAGCTGCCACAAGGTCCAATAACTAGCGTTAATGAATAGGTGAAGGCACTCCTTAATGCACATGCTAATATTATTGATGAGAGCTTTATACTACCTAAATCTAATTGCTTAATGATACTCAGGTATTCAGCTCAAGAGTTAGAAGGAGATGTTAATGTTGTTCACAAGTGTTTGCTGATTCAAGAACGTCTGGAGTCACTACTACAGAGCATGTCATCATTGACGGGCCAAAACCCTCATCAGTGACGGGTTTCTGGCCCGTCAGCAACTAAAGGTCAGTAACGACTCGCATTATCAGTGATGGGTAATTTACCCGTCAGCGATAAACATCATCACGGACGGGTTAGAAAACAACCCATCAGTAATAACACTCTCATCACTGACGGGTTGATACACCACCCATCCGTGATAAAGCATCATCACAGACGGGTGGAATACCGCCCCGTCAGTGATAGAAGAACATCACTGACGGGTGCCTTCCTTACCCGTCCGTGATATTTCTTCTATCACTGACGGGTATGGTATTGACCCGTCAGTGATATTTCTTCCATCACTGACGGTTTCTATGTAGACCCGTCAGTGATAATGCTAGCATCACTGACGGGTGCTATTTTCAACCGTCCTTGATGAACCTCATCATGGACGGGTAAAGTACTGACCCGTCAGTGATAATTACCATCGCTCCCTTTCTACCCGTCCTGTGGTGGAGATATCACGGACGGGTGGTAAAGGAACCCGTCAGCGATGGTACGTACCAACCAGGCAGGGTTTTCCTACTTCCTGGCTAGCCTCAGGTCATTTTGCTAGCCATGCCCTCTGAAAAACAAAATATACCCTACCTGCACAGCCTCTGTACAGCCCCAGCATGCACAGTACATATATCACAAGCTTATATGCAATGTAGAACAGGAATCAAAGAATTATTTGAATTTGACTTCTCAGTTTTGACAAGTCGATCCGTTCAAATATACAACGCACTACTCTACATCGCACAATGGGCTAAACAATTTGTCACATCTCAAAAATGTTTGACATCTCAAATCTGACAAGTCTAAACTTTAGAAAAGAAAAATACAGAGAATCAGTTCGAGCAAATTCATGTAGATGGGTAGAATTCACTTGTGGGGTTTAAAAATTGTTGAAGAAATATGCGAAGCGCGCCAATATGCATGTAAAGTCCTGGCTTGCATCAAATTTCTCTTCCGTGTTAATATGAAATTCCTGTGAAAAAATGATAACAATATTAATTTCATATGGAAAGAAAGTAGCTATTAAATAGACTGTCAATGTAGATATTAGATCCATCAATACCTTACGTACTCCACATTCACTCCACACTAGGGCAATCGCCTCCATGTGCGCGCAAACGTGGAACCCACATGTGTTCGTTGCTTCTTGTTGTTGTTTGCACGGGAAATCAAATTTATGGCTGAGCTTTTTTGCTCCCTTTACCTTATAATTAACCCCTCCCGACGCCTTATAGATCACGAAGGCATCATCGATGCACTTTCGTATCATCGAGAAGTCACGTTTCATTCTCATCATGGAATCAAAGTGAAAGACCTTGTTCCATGCTGCAACGATAACCACAAGTACCCAGTGGTCGCTGCGTACACGACATCATGGTCAAAAGTGAGACATAAACACCTAGCTAAGTGCATAAATTGTTGATTTAGACAGTACTAAAGAACTTACGGTGGGTTGTAGGCAAACATTATGTAACCCTTGGTCTTTTGGGCCAGCCATTGTTTCGCAAGGAACTGCGTGGCCATCTCTGCATTCTCGTTGATCACCCTCCAGTTGAATAGGTACGGATCGATCAATCCAACATTTGCACTCAAGCGCCTGATCTCTTGGACCATATGGAACGTCCATACCCTCATGATGTTAGCGTCGAGTTTGTCGAAGGTATAGAGATTGAACAGGTCTTCATAGTTGACGTCAAACGTACCAGTCCCAACTTCGTTGAAGAAATTGTACTCAGGTGGCACTCTAACCGTGATGTACTGCTCAGCACCAGGCTTCGTGGATTCTTGCATGTAGTGACTATGCAGAAGTCTGATATGCTGGGCCATATTATTCAGTTGAGGCTCCAGGAGGAGTGGCTCACCCCATTTGTATTTCCGGGCTAGAGGTGCAGGAGGATAGTACTTTTCTGATGAATACGATAAAGCCTTATTGGCGCTATCAGTCTTCTGTTTCTTGCCGCCTTGGCCTCGTCGTCCTCGGGTTTTCCTCAGAGGCTTGACCGGACTCGGATCGCTATGCCATGATATGAGTGGTTTGGTTTCCTTCGGCGTAACATCCTCCAATGCAATTGATTGGGTTTCGTTGGACGTAACACCTTCTAGTGCAGATGGTTGGGTACACTTAGGCGCAACACCCTCCAATGCAGCCATCAAGACCTCCTTCGATAGTGGCTCCTTGTACCGGGTAACGGGTTCCTCCGTCACTACCGCCTGGGGCTCATTGTGCTCCGTGATGGCCACCGCATCGTCCATCACCGCCGTCGGGGCCTCCTCCACTGGGCGGCGGTCCTGTTTATTCTCGGAGTGCCATTCCCTTTTTTGTGGTTTGACGGGCTCATCCATCAATACCGCTAGGGCCTCCTCCTCTGTGCAAGTGTGCACGGTGTCCCCCTCGCCCATTGAGAATGACGGTAACTTAACCGTTCGACTCAAGTCCAACGGCGAATGGCACGATGGAGTGTGGTTGGCCGAAGATAGATGACGAGAGGTCGGAGTGTTTGCGTCGAGAATTATCCCGTTTTCTGCCACATGATGAAAACAATTGACGCACTGACCTATTATTGTCACATCATCTTCAGGGGGCAGGGGGACTCGTACGGCACTGTACACGGGCACTACAGAGTCCACCTGTACCTTCGCCATCGTAGACGGTATTTCAATGTTGTGCAAGCATTGCCCCAAAGTTGGTTGATATGCTAGCCCTTGTGCCACCGTCAAGGGCACACCGCCGGGTAGCATCATCACCAGGTCGCACCTTGCTGGCACCTACAGGACAATTATGGTTCAGTTACAGGTCCACAAAACTCGTTGCAAAGCATTCGTGCAACTAAAAAACTTACAGTGATGTTGTCGATAGGAAGCGCGTCAACTCTCCCTTCGGAAGTAGCATTTGCGGAGGCGCAGCTACTCCATCCGTATGTGGCGCTAGGCTCGGCGCGGTTCGAAGGCAAGGGTGGCAGCTGCCCGCCGAACAAGGAGGCCACCTCCCTGCATGCCTCCTCTCTCGCCTTCCTAAGCATGTCTTCGGCCATGTTGTCTTGTACCTTCCTCGTTATCTCTTCAATAAGCATTTCCTTCCAGTTTCTCTTCCTTTGCCTGGACTCCTCTTGGGTTTGGGGGAAGCTACACTCCATGTAGCGGCAACCCCGAGGCCTCGCACGTGACCAGATTTCTCAGGGTTCCCCAGAGCTTTCGCGAGAGGGTCTAGCCACATCTCTGTCCCGATGGACTCTGCGGATGATTCCTGCTGGCTCAACTCCCTCTGCAACAGAAGCCGTGCGAGATATACTATTGAGCGATTTGTTATACTAACGAAATCGACATAGTGGGTTAAGTTCGTACCAGATGATTTGACACGTCCTCAACTTCGGGGGTTGAGAAGGAAACTGCCCCCGTAGTCAGGTCGGTCTTCATGCGGCCCCTGATCCATGCACGTCCGCGACCCTTGATTTCGTCGAAAGGAACTGGTTTTCCAGCCTCTTGTAGTGCGGCATCCTCTTTCCCGCAGTCCGCCATCTTCCTAACGTAGCCACGACTACCCAGGCGGTGGGAGTGTTTATTCTTCGAGCGGAGTTCTTTGCTCTTCAAACTCTTTGCCTTGAACTCTTCCGTAGACTTCATTCGAACGAACTCTTCCCAAACCTCCTTCGTTATTTGGTGATATCTCTGTAACGGCGAGTGGTTTTTCTACACATATTCTTTGTTCAACGTGCTCCTAATCCTCTGGAGGGACTTAGCCATCGTCACCTTCACCGCCCGTTCTACTTTCTCCCTGTCGCCTTCGAGGATCTCGAACTTGCTCCACAGCTCCTGCATGATTCGTCCAATCTGGGCCTCGGGCACTTTAGTCTAATCTTGTGTTGTGATACGTATATGTTGACGTGCGAGGTAACCGCACGCGTTGTTGAACTTAGATGCTGTCTTCTGGGGTTGGGAATGGTACCCTGTTATCTGGTCTACCTCCGTGATGACCTGCCTTTGCGTAGGCATCTTATTACCGGTTCTCGGTTTTCTAACTCTTTTCGTTGCCGCCGGGGGCTCCGACGAACCACTACTTTCATCGCACGTCATCGATCTTTGTTGCAAAAAAAACAACTCACTAATTACTTTGATCTTTTATATATTATTCATATATATTGAATATGTGATCTTTTCAAAAATTGAAACTTGAGTGTCCTAACCCTACCATATATGATAAGAGGCTATATAAAGAATCTGAAAAATTGTGCTTGCAGCCCTATTACATGATTGTGCTAAGTAAACTAACGTATGAGTGAACTATGAACTGTTGAGCAAACTACTACTCCTCATAGTACGTCCCAAGTTAACAAGAAAGCTATGATTGCAGCCAACAAAAATAAGCAAACCACTAACCCTAGTGTGAGTATTTCTGCACACAACACAACAAGCTACAGGGGTACCTGTGCGGAGGAGAACCAGCATCATGAAAAGCATATGGAATAGACTCATGCCCTAGCAAATTAACAACACACAAACCCGTAGATTTCCATGTGGTTATAGGGGTACCTGTGGGGAGGAGAACATGTGGTTATAGGGGTACCTGTGGGGAGGAGAACCCGCGGCGAAGGTTGTTGGGAGGAGCGAAGCGTCCACGGCTGCGGCAGTTGTTGGGACGAGAGCAGCGTCCACGGCGGCGGCGGTTGTTGGGATGAGAGCAGCGTCCATGGTGGCGGCGGGGGTTGGGACGAGAGCAGTGTCCACGGCGACGGCGGTTGTTGGGATGAGAGGAGCGTCCACGACGGTGGGAGCAGTCGGGGAGGCATCCATTGCGGCGGTGGCGGGGTCGCTAGGGTTCACGATGGGAGGCGGCCGCAACGATGCTCTTATGTCGACGAGGCGCCGCTACTGGTCAGAACAGAAGAGCAAGTCTAGGGTTCGACGCGCGGTGACAAATTTCAAGTCTCGCGGGCACGAGTTAAATAGAAGAGGTCATCGCGGATAGGCTTAGATGCGACCCGTCTTGACGGGCTCAAATGAGACCCGTCCGTGATTAATAAGTTATCACGGACGGGCCGAACCAAGGCCCGTCAGTGATGACATCGATCACGGACGTTCTAGTTTTTTCGCCCGTCCGTGATAACAATTTTATCACACTGAATCGAACTGCATACTGAATCTGCATTTCAGACCATAGACTCAGTAAGGGTAGTTCGAACTTAGTGAACTTACTGAATCTGCATTTCAGACCCTAGATTCAGTATGTTTGGAGTAATATAGGACTGTTAATACAACAAAGTAGAGTACTTCATGATTTAATTGAGGTAAATGTCCAACAATACATAATACAACTAGGTGTTGACAATTTTATCACACTGAATCGAACTGCATACTGAATCTGCATTTCAGACCATAGACTCAGTAAGGGCAGTTCGAACTTAGTGAACTTACTGAATCTGCATTTCAGACCCTAGATTCAGTATGTTTGGAGTAATATAGGACTGTTAATACAACAAAGTAGAGTACTTCATGATTTAATTGAGGTAAATGTCCAACAATACATAATACAACTAGGTGTTGACAATTTATTCGTCGTCGTCGTTGTCAACTAGGTTTTTTCCATTATATGTTAGTCCTTCATTATGATCTTGACGTACATACGTTGGCACATCATCACTTGGTTCTTCGTCTTCACAATCGGGCTCCGGATCGTCGAATTGGTTGTAGTCTTCTTCATCAACTACACCATCAACTCCAACGATACTCCTTTTTCCATTCCTCACAATGTTGCGCTTCTTATTTGATGGGTCGACTATGTAGAAGACTTGGGAACCCTGTTTAGCGAAGATAAAAGGCTCTTCTACTAATCCAGAACTCTCTAGATCCACGGTAGTGAAGTTCTAGTCTTCGACAGTCACATCTTTGAGATTCACCCATCGGCATCGAAACAAGGAGATCTTGGTGACTATGTAGTCAAGTCCCAAATCTCTTTGATTATGCCGTAGTAGTTGCACTTAATCCCTCGGGGACTACGGGCTTCTACCCGGACCCCACTATTTTGGTATGTGCTTTTTCGTTCTTGGGCGTCCGAGTAAAATGTATATCCGTTGATCTCGTACCCTTACTATGTCACGACATTCGCGACGGGTCCTCTTGCCAACCATCCAGCTACATCTTCTTCTTTAGTTGAAGGGTTTTTATCGTAAAAATAGTTCTTCAACCACTGGTTGAACCCGATGTTGTGTGTTTTCGTGATCCAAAATTCAGACTTTTTCAGATTTTGTTGGCGTAACACTTGCTTGTGAATTTCGATATACGGATCCACCACTGACATGTGTTGCAAGACCGTGAAATGAGCTCTGTCGAACTCTGTTGTATCTGAAGGCTGATAATCTTTCCTGCCGATCGTCCCGACGCCAGCGAGCCTACCCTCGTGCCGAGAACAGGGCACACCTATGGGACGGTGTTCAGCCATGTAATCTGTGCAAAACTCGACAACCTTTTCGGTAGCATAGCCTTCAATGATGCTCCCTTCCGGCCTGTATCTGTTGTGAACATATCGCTTCAGAATACCCATGTACCTCTCGAACGGGTACATGCTATGTAGGAACACGGGTCCCAACATCTGTATCTCGTGCACAACATGGATCATCAGATGGACCATGATATCAAAAAATGATGGAGGGAAGTACATCTCTAATTGGCATATTATAATAGTTATGTCGTACTGCAGTTTAGATAGTCGCTGCGGATCGATTGACTTCTGAGAGATCGTGTTGAGAAAGCTACAGAGGTTTGTGACTGTCTCGTGGACTCCGGGCTCCAAGATACCTCTTATTGCAACAGGTAAGATCTGCGTCATCATCACATGACAGTCATGAGAGTTCATGCCTATTAATCTCAAGTCTTTCATTGAAACAAGTTTCTTTATGTTCGCGGAGTAACCAGATGGAACTTTCACCCTAAAGAGGCACTGGCACAATTCCCGTCTCTCAGCCTTGCTAAGAGTGTAGCAAGCAGGGGGATGTATGTTTTGCCTTTCTTCATCAGTTGTGGTCCCAGCTCTAGTCTGATACCCATTTCTTGCATGTCAAGGCATGCCTTCACACCATCTTTTGTCTTCTCAGGAATGTTGACCAAGAGACCAATCAAGTTGTCGCACACATTTTTTTCAACGTGCATGACATCAATGATGTGACGGATATTTAGCACCTTCCAGTACGGCAAGTCCCAAAATACGGATTTCTTTTTCCAGATGCCCGGCCTCAGCTTCTGTTCCTTTCCAAACAGAACATCGATATCTTTCACAATTTCATAGATTTCTTCACCTTTTTTGTGCGGGGCGCTC
This sequence comes from Stipa capillata, assembly GCA_019208055.1. Taxonomy (NCBI): domain Eukaryota; kingdom Viridiplantae; phylum Streptophyta; class Magnoliopsida; order Poales; family Poaceae; genus Stipa; species Stipa capillata. The sequence goes on along the minus strand of JAGXJF010001383.1, from coordinate 69,735 downwards.
CCGTATCTCGACTTCTCCGTTGAATTGTTTCTTCCACTTCCTCCAAATATGATCGTTCGGAAGGAACCGACGGTGACCCATATATATGATTTTACACGAGTGTGTCAAGTACTGACTCACTGTTTGTTCTTGGCACACAACACATGCTTCATGTCCTTTCACAGTCTGGCCGAACGAGTTTCCGTAAGCAGGATAATCATTCACGGTTGTGAACAACAAGGCGCGTAGGTTCAAGTTCTCTTGTTTATCTGCGTCCCAGACTTCTACCCCGTCGTGCCAAAGTGCCGCTAAATCTTCCTTTAGTAGTTGTACGTACACATCAAGGTCATTTCTAGGTTGCTTAGGCCCTTGAATGAGTACGGAGAGATGTATGTACTTACGCTTCATGCATAGCCTTGGAGGAAGGTTGTAAATAATGAGGAGGGCTGGCCATGTGCTGTGTTGGCTGCTCATCTTACCGAATGGATTGATTCCATCCATACTCATCCCAAACCTTATGTTCCTCAGCTCCTTACCGAATTCCGGAAATACCCTATCGACAGTCCTCCACTGGCATGCGTCTACAGGGTGTCTTATTATTCCATCTTCCTTACGCCCCTTTGAGTGCCAACACATCATCTTTGCCTCCTTCTTATTAGCGAACAAACATTTCAAACGGGGAATGATCGGAAGATACCAAACCACCTTTGCTGGAGGCCCCTTCACCACACCCTCACCTTCATCCTCGTCATCATGACTGTTGTCTTCAGTTGTAATACGCTTGTAGCGGGATGTCTTGCATGACGGACATCTATGCAGGTTGGCGTACTCTTTGCGGTACAGAATACAGTCCTTCGGACATGCATGTATTTTTTTTACTTGTAATCCAAGAGGGCATATAACCTTCTTCGCCCTGTAAGTTGTTGTTGGCAACACGTTCCCTTCCGGAAGAATGTCCTCCAGGAGCACCAACAGCTTTGTGAAACTTGTGTCCGACCAGTTCTTGCTTGCCTTGATCTTCAATAGTTCTAGCGCAACAGCCAATCGCGTGTGCTTCGCTTTGCATCTCGAAAACAAGGGTACTTCCGAGTCTCCCAACAAGCCTAAGAACTCATCGTACTCTCTTCCACCAAGGTTCGTCCCTTCCGCATCACGCAACATTTGGTCCAAATCATTGTGTACGTCAACCATATCCTCATTTGAGGATTCCGAATTGGCTTCTTCCACCGATTCGTCGAGCGACACAACATGTCCAGCCTCGACTTCGACCCCTTCGCCAACCCCAAGTCGTACCTCTTCGCCACTTGGGACGGCTTCTGCCTCCTCACCAATGCCAACTTCTTCCTCCTCACCATGACTTGTCCAACGGGTATAACCATCCATGAAACCCTTTATAAGCAAGTGTAATTGCAAGTCCTTTGTCGTCTGCACCATCTGCATGTTATTGCAATTACGACATGGACAACACATTTCATTCATTCTCTTCCTCAACATATCTTCTCGGGCAGCTCTAAGAAACCCAGATAAAGCATCTATGTACCCTCTGGTAGCACGATCCCCGTACATCCAACTTCGATCCATCGATCCTAGAGTATTAAATGATAGCACGTAGGCTTTAATCTACGTCCTTTAGGGGATGTACGCACTTAATAAATGATATACAGATAGCATGGTTACTAACCTCTGGTCTCCAACTCAAAATATATGTACCACTGTCGATCCCCTTCCAAATGCGACCCAAATCACGCATCTGGGCGGCCGCAACGTAGCAGAGGACGCGAGGAGGCGCCGCTGCTGGTCGAAACTAAGGAGCAAAAACTCGGGTTCGACGCACAGCGAAAATGACAAGTCGCACAATTAGAAACCTATATAGGGCAACTCATCGCGGACAGGCCAAATCAAAACCCGTCAGTGAAGATTTTCGCGCCATTTGAAGGACCTCATCACTGACGGGTCGCTTACGGGGAGCCATCAGTGCTGACAGAAATCATCACAGACGGGTCATCCTTTAATCTGTCTATGATAACTCATCACCACATGGTTGTATTTTCACCCGTGGAAGGTATATCATCACTGACGGACCAGAAAGTAACCCGTCAGTGTTGATCCGTGCTCGTGCCCAAAGTAGTTCTCTGTTTTGTGCCAATACTGCGACAGGAGACGAGGGGTCGCACCTGTAGAGACGAGGGGTCGCGCCTGTACGGCGGGAGACGAGGACCTCTATATAACGTCTCCCTCAATCTTCTTCATCGTCCAAAGCGCGCACGGTCTTCCTGTTCTTCCTCTCTTCGAATTCCTGCCCCCAAAATATTCGTCACCGCCTACTTTGCAATGGAGTCTGCGGGTACCTCCTCCCACATGGCCGGGAAGCACAAGAGGGTGTCCCGTTCTCCATCCCCGCCTCCGTCCCCTCCTCCATCCCCTCCTCTGTCCCCTCCTCCATCCCCGATCAACGAGAGCAGCACCGAGCTCACGATGCAACTCTCCCGCGAGACGGTTCGAGCCATCGTGTGCGGCTATGGAAACACACAGGGCACCCTCCTCTGTGCGTACATTGAAGGAGTACGCTACTCCGGCGCCTTCGTCGTCCGGAGTATGTTGGCCAAGAAGTACCCACGAGCAAAGTTCATCGTCGAAGGACACCACGAGCCGGGCCGATTCCTCATCTACTGTACTTCCAGTGGGTCGGAGCGCACCAGTCGCAGCACCATCGGCCGCCGCCTCCACGCGAAGTACATCAAGTGGGGTGCCGACCGAATGAGCTTCTTCCTTGTCCATAAGGTGCTCGCTCTGATGCCGGAGCCAGTCGATGAAGATCTGCCGCTCGAGAACTTTTAGTTATTTATATTCTTAGTCGGAACCAATGGTCTGTATATATCTTAATCGTTTCCGATGTTCTGTATGCTATTATGTTCAGAACCAATTGTCTGTATATATCTTAATCGTTTTCGATGTTCTGTATGCTATTATGTTCTATTGTAGTTGTCCTGAAAGTCGTGAGTTCTTCGTTCAAATTGCCCATCACACTTTTTATCACTGACGGATAGAAGTAAGACCCGTCTGTGATGACAGTCTTAGTCCTAGAACAGGACCATCACTGACGGGTAGAGAAATGACCCGTCTGTGATCTAGAAGTCATCACTGACAGGCCGAATAATGACTCGCCTGTGATGAGAAGGTCATCACTGATGGACCTGAAAATAACCCGTCAGTGATTACATCATCACAGACGGGTCCTCATTTTCACCCGTCAGTGATGAGATTTCGCTTTATTTTGCTTGCCACCTCTGAAAAACATCCCAGCTGCATGTATGTGCAGCCTCTGCACAGGCCCAGCATGCGCAGGATAGTATATACAAATTAATCTATTTTCTGCATCTCAATTCGACATCGCAAATTTGACAAGTCCACATCTCAAATATATATATATGTATAATACATTCAACATCGCACAAGTTGCTAAAGAATTTTGCACATCTCACTTTCATATGGAAATAAAATATCTAGAGTGAGTATAGAAATGGACTCCCTAGAATGCGATGGACGCATTAGAATGCGATAGACACCTTAGAATGTGATATCGGCATGTGGTTTTCTTGTGCAGTGTAACCGCAATAGAGAGCGTCGTCACCATTGTGACATTGCGGTTACACTACACAAGACACTCTTTCCAAGAAAAGTGTCTTGTGCAGTGCAGCGCAGTGTCACAAACACGACGGAGAGGGGAGAACGGTGGCCTCCGCCAGCACCGGTGCCGCTGCAAGGTGGAGGAGGGCTCGGGGAGGAGGCAGTGGTCGGATCCGGGCTCGAGGAAGAGGCGGCGACCGCATCCGGGAAGAGGCGGCGACCAGATCCGGGCTCGAAGGGGCTCGGGGAGGAGGTAGCGGTCGGATCCGGGCTCGGGGGGCTCATCAGGGAGGAGGCGGCGGCCACAGCGCGGTGTGAAAGAAAGCTAGGGTTTCAACGCTGCGAAAATGACTAGGCCATCCATTTATAGATAGAAGAAGCCATCACGGACGGGCCAAAATCATGCCCGCCAGTGCTACTTTGGTCATCGTTGACGGGTCAGTTTTCTACCCGTCCGTGCTGACCTGCAGTATCAGCACTGACGGTTCACTTCTCCTACCCGTCTGTGATAAACTAGATCATCACTGACGAGCACGAAATATACCCATCACTGAAAATAATCACTGACGGGCACAAAACCTACCCGTCAGTGATGATATCTTTGATAATAGCCCTGAGGCTCTTCGCATATTCATCACTAACGGGTTGTTTACCTACCCGTCAGTGAAGTGGTGTCACCACTGACGGACGCGGTTTACTCGTCAGTGATACCGATCCTAGATGACGTTGTTTGTAGTAGTGAGTTCTAGCAGGAGGATAGGGAGGACAATGTGTCATTCGAGGAGAAATGACAAGAGATCAAATCTACTTTCCAACAAATTAAATAGTGCACGATTTGGAGCTCCCTAGAGAAAGTTACGATCTGAGAAGTGAAGGTTGCACAAGCTGATTCGAACAAAGAACACGAAATGATATACTTGAGAAGTTTGGGACTTGTACATCAAGTATTGGTGGTATCCAACTCCCCCATAATCACCAAAGCTTCCCAATAACTTCCTTAGATGATTCCACTCGGACTTGGGGCGAAAAAGGTAAGGAAACAAAATATAGAAAGGGTTAGGCTCGGTTCGGATTCGGTTTGGACAGCCAGGAGGTCCAAATTTGAAACAGCCATGGTTTCCTCATACGAACTCCAAATTAGGCAAATAAGTACTGGTTGAAAAGCTAACTCCGGGTACTTTCCAATGGGTATACGCGCCTCCACAGATTCCTTCTGGTTCATCAGCAATTAACAAAACAAATTGAAAGTTGTATCTGTCATTTTCTAAATAGAGTCCTGTAAATTAGGGAAGTAAGAGTTAGGTTGGATTTCGACCCTAATATTAGGTTGGACATCCTAAATTCTTTATATACTGTTGTATTTTGTGGCTTTTAGCCTCAGACTATTTTATGCATAAGAATTGAAACATAGCTATTGCTTGTTCTTTCGTACTAGCGTTCATGTGAGGACAGCTGAGAGAGGATTAGACGATCGTGTTTATTCTACAATTCAAGGTCAAGCCATCATTTCCTTGAGAATTAGGGACTTGGTGATCATTTCTCGTGGTCTCACGACGATAACCTACTGGTCTGTTTGGACGTTTTCTGAAGAGTTGAGAGTTCGTGCATTGACGCGGATGTTCGACTAGCGAGATCATCTATTCATACCATCTATCCATGGTTCCTCGCCGAGAAGATCGGGCCACCCCGTATCATCGTGGTATCAAGTGGTCTGAGGCTAAAAGCCATGAAGTACAACAGTATATAAAGACTTTAGGATGTCCACTCTAGTATTAGGGTCGAGATCCAACCTAACTCTAACTTCCCTAAGTCACAAGACTCTATTTAGAAAAAGACAGATACAACTTCCAACTTGTTTTGTTAATTTCGGACAAATCAGAAGGAATCTATGGATGAGCATATACCCGTTGCAAATTACTTGGAGTTAGCTTTCCAACGAGTACTTATTGCCTAATTTGGAGTTCGTATGAGGAAACCAGTTCAAATTCGGACCTCCAAGCTGTCCAAACTGAATCCGAACCGAGCCCAACCCTTTCTATCTTTTGTTTCCTTGCCTTTTTTGCCCCAAGTCCAGTGGAATCATACAAGAAAGTTATTGGGAACCTTTGGATGGTTATGGGGGAGTTGGATCCCACCAATACTTGACATACAAGTCCCGGACTCCTCAAGTATATCATTTCGCATTTGTTGTTCGAAACAATTTGTGCAACCTTCACTTCTAAGGTCATAACTTTCTCTAAGGAGCTCCAAATCGTGCACCGTTGGTTTGTTGGAAAGTAGATTTGATCTCTTGTTGTCCTTTCTCCTGAGTGGCATATTGTCCTCCCTCTCCTCCTACTGGAACTCCAGACTTTTTGAATCACCAAACATTTGTGAACAACATCAACGTCTCCTTCTAACTCTTGAGCTGAATATCTGAGTATCATTAAGCAATTGAACTTAGGTAGTATAAAACTCTCATTAATAATATTAGCATGTGCATTAAGGAGTGAATTAACCTATTCATTAATGCTAGTTATTGGACCTTGTGGCAGCTCTATGTGTATCTCCTCATTGGCATCGTCATCAGCGGCTAGTGAAGATGAAAATGAGCTATGGATGGCCGCATCATGTGTGCTCAAGCTACTTTTAGCACCATTGAATTTCTCGTTCAAACGATTTATTAGACACGTCAAATATACATTAGTGTTCTATTATATATTGCCTATGTCGATCAATAGATTCTATCGTGCTAAAGGTTCTATCCCGATTCGTTGGCTGATAATCCTACTATATTCCGGATCACCTTTGTACACACATGACGCGTGTACTCGATCTACTTTTAGCACCATTGAATTTCTCGTTCGGACGATTTCTTACACGCGTCAAATATACACCAGTGTTCTATTATATATTGTCTGCGTCGATTGGTAGATTTGATCATGCTAAAAATTCTATCTTGATTCGTCAGTACATAACCCTGTGTGTACCAGATTGCCCTTGTACACGTGTGAGCGTGTACTTGACCTAGTTTTAGCACCACTAATTTTTCATTCCCGGGACACATTAGAATTCTCGGTACTATTTATGACTTGACGAAGCTATCGATTTATCTGGGGGCAAGCATGTCAGACCTAGTGAATTTTATGGTGTACTATGGTCCTAGAGTTGTTCGATCAAATCCTAGTTTGGTTGATCTTAGTGAATTTAGCACGGTTGCTTTACCTTTAGCAGATCTAGAGAGGCTGAACTTTAGAGAAGCGAACGATTGGATGACGCATAGCTTCTCATTGGATATTGCACAATATGGTATCACCATTCAGGCTGTGTTCTCTATGTCTTGTAGTGATATTAAATGGGAGTTGTTCCTGATTGAATACACTAAGGACTGGAGAAGTTGGCTCCGCATTTGCAAGGCTTGGCAGGATCGGTCAATTTAGTGCAAGCCATTGTGAAGGAATCTCATCTATCACCAGGCGGTGGGTATGAAGCGGAGAAGAGCAGTGAACCAGCATAGGAGGAGGATGTGGTTTTTTTTGGATATCAAGTGGCATTGAATGATCAGCTCGATGGAGATGGTAAAGGGGGGAGCTACACAACAAAGTCTCCCTAGATGAAGCTAAGGAAATGGAGTTCATGTAGGAGGTAATTGAGGAGAAGGACGAAGATAGAAGGGCTGAAGTTTGTCGAAAGTGATGAAGATGAAGGCCATATAGCCCTGATTCCTAGTGCATGGGATTAGGAAATTTTAGGTGGCATGTCCATGAATGATGGCCACGATTTTGCATGGGAGTACAGGAAGAACAAGGTCGAGATTGGCTCGATGTATCGTGACAAGAGAGATGTGAAGAAAGCAATGCAGCTTTGGGGCATGCCCACGCAGAGGACTCTCAAGACAATGGTATCATTACCATAGAATTTCACAGTGCATTGTACTGCTCATGGTTGTGAATGCATGCAGACGTGCCGAAGTATGAGGTCAACTAGGTTGTGACCAACATGGTGCCGCACACTTGTGTCAGAAGCAATGTCCTAGAATAGCACTGCAACCTGACATCCGGGTTCATTGCAAGTCTTATGTATTCTATGATAGTGGAGAAGAAGGACATGGAAGTGAAGCAGATAGAAATCGCAATATAGAGCAAGTATCAACACTCTATCAACTACTGGTAAGCTTGCAGGGCTCAGCAGAGGACTATGGACGCTTCAGAACTTCCCTAGATTCATATGACAACCTACCATGTCTACTTTGGAGACTACAAGGCAGGAACCCAGGGACATGTGTTGACATTGAGTACTCATTCAACCCTAAGTAGCTAGTCTATAAATGATGAACCAAGCTTTCTTCTCTTTTGGTGCATGCATAGAAGCTTACAAGGAAGTTCAGGGGGCAAATCCTGTCAGCGACTGTTCTGATGGCTTTACATCACTAAAGAATCTATAATGGACAGACAACAAGAACTCTGAGTGTGGATGGCAACAATCAGATCCTGCCAATGGCCATGGCGTTCGTTGAGGGTGAGTACTTTGCCAGCTAGTCATGGTTCATTCGAACAATTAAACATGGAGTAGTGAAGAATGGATTGAATGTTTGCATTACTCATGATAGGCACCCTAGCATACTGAAGACAGTGAAGACACTTCAAAAACCAACTGCGAATGAGGTGGAACCTTGGATTTACCTACAAAGTTGCTGGTGTATGCGCCATCTACATGCTAATTTTTTAGTCAATTCACGAACAAGCATCTGATGAACCTATTTAAGAGGCTATGTAGGCAGAACCAGGAGAAGAAGTACAAAAATCTATGCAGAAAGCTTGATGAGTTCACTAGCTGTGAGATTAGTGATTGTAAGAAGAAGGCATCATCTAGTACACCAGTTAGCACGAAGGATGAGCCACGAGAGCTTTGTAATCAGCCAAAAATTGACCTCCAGGTCTGAGGAGGAAGAAGGTGAGACACATAATGAGGTTCTCACACTAAATAGAGATGGAGTCGGTTGAGAAGTGGTCCTTGCTCCATGATACTCATGGTGCTAGGTATGGCATAATGGCCACCAAGGTGTACAATTTTGTGCTTAGAGGTTAGTGGGGTTTACTGCTAGTTGCTATTGTGCAGAGCGTGATGCATGGCACAGTGAGGTACTTCCAAGATAGGCATAAGAAAATTGTCTTGAATATGCATAGCTTCCCCACGACCCCATATTATGCAAAAGATCATGAAGTACATGCAAAAATGATTGAAAAGGGGAAGTGTCACAATTGTACGCTATTAGGAATCAACAACAGAGGTATGAGATATGGCTTAGGGTTAAGTCTAGTTTTGGAGGCACGTATGAGATGAAGATGCATGAGGTTACAATTGGAATGGAAGAAATTCCCAGTTGCAGGTGCACATGCAACAAACCAGAGCTGCTCCACCTGCCTTGCTCACATGTCTTGGCAGCCTGTGGTCAAACTATTTTCTAAATGAGTTTGTGGTTAACACCTAGAGTGTGGAGATAACTAAGTTTCATGCAGTTGAAAACTTCAACAAGTTAAATGAGGAAGATGGGGAATATATCCTAGATTTTGGTCTTCTACAGATTTGTAGGGGTCATCATAAGGTACATTGCATCCATAACAAAACGGATCAATCTGAGGCTGGTGATCCAACTAGGCAGTGCTTGCATTGTGCTCAATATGGCCAAGGGAAGAAATATTGTCCCAGGTTAAAGAAGACAGCAGAAGGTGACAGTATTGCTGGCACTACCTTTACTACTAGTGCTACCACTATTGGCGCACGTGGCAGAGGATGTCATGGACGTGGGGACGGAGACATAACTCCCAAGTCAATCCTGGAACCGCTATTTATGCACTTTGAATAATGCTGTAATTTGAACATAGTCTATATTTGTTGTATGCCGAACTAAGTATTTATTTGTTGTACTCCAAATGTCAGGACCCGACAATTACAACCGATTCATATGAGATGTATCTTCTGAATACACAAGAAATTGTTCAACATACACATGCGTATAAGAACGTATATATCCATCACTGTTGGACAATCCGACACCGGACCAACATCTCATACGTACCTCAGGCATATGCATCACCATTGGTCAAGTCAGGCCAAGGCCCACGCTGATCAACATGAGTCACAAGCAATTCCAAAATCATGTAAAGACTTAGCACCATTCTCACATCCACTAAGTATAATGACCTCGGAGGAGCCCAACGCTTGTATCTCATCCTAACCTAGCCCTAAGGCCAGATGGTCACTTGAAAGCCCGATACAATCACCCACACCTTGTCTAGCTGGCCAGCACATCGCAGCTAGCGGGCCACTCAACTGACGATCACCATGCTTAATGAAATATAGGAACACCCTAATTCTTTACGATTGTCCCATATACTTTGTAATCATACACACATGGTGTATGGGAAGCCACATTAACAACTTGTATATTACAACAAAATTCTAAAGAAGTGATTACAAGATATATACAGCACATCACATACACAAGGGAGTTATTTAATTTACAGACAACACGACTCGAAGGTCATTCATAAAAAAATTAAATGTATGACCAGCAGCGGAACCATGTTTGAATCACCGAGATCATCTCCAAAAGCTACACATAACCACATATGACCAAAATAGACAAACTATGCAACTAGATGTCAGGATCAACATTATCAGTATCATAGTACTCACCTACGCTAGGGCCACCTGCAACATGTTAGGAATTGAATTCCTATAAATACTTCTCTACTTGCAAGATGCTTGATGTTGACATGGCACCCGGGTATCATCAAGGAGGACGAATCTAGCCCTCTGGCCACAGGGTGGGCCGGGCCGACTACTCGGAGTCCGACTTCTCCACGGGGGCGCCTCATCAACGTGGAGTACAAGACATGGATTGATACCTGCCCGGCATACCCGGATTCTGTTGTAACTAATTAGGAAACCAATCTGTTAACCGACTCGGACTCTTGTAACCCTATCCCGGTCGCCTATATAAGGCCTGGTAGGGGACCTCTGATCGGTAAATCTTTAAGCCTCTAAGCTCTTTAGTCATAGACAATCTCCATTGTTTCATAGCTCAAGTCACCTCGAGATCGATTCTCCAGGGCTTGCGGCACTCGGGATTCAAGCTATACTAGCCACCAAACACAGGACGTAGGGTATTCCTCTCCGTGAGGGCCTGAACCTGTCTAAATTCTGTCTCCCGTGTGCACCCATCCTGATTTGTTGTTCTCACGCCGCCCCATATTCAGTATTGCCAGAATAATACTCCGACAGTTGGCGCGCCAGGTAGGGGAGGTGCGCATAGATCCATCTACACGAATCGGGATGGATTTCACCAGCAACAACAACGTTTTTGCCCCGGGAAGTGTCATGAGATTCATTTTCATGAACACTACTCCAGACCCTGAACAACATTTCCAATTCGGAAAGTTGAACTTCATCGCCGACAAGGTCGGCATACTTCACCTCTGCTACTCGGCAGCGCGTCGATCAGCAGAGGCTCCATCAGCTTCTCGGCACGGACTCACCCCTTAGTCCGCGCCTTCGGCCCCTCCCCCAGGGATGAGGTTACACCGAAACCAGGTCTGCTGTCCGCGTGTGGGTTCGCACCCGTCGAACAGAGATCCTGACTGGTGGGTGCCATCGACTCTCTCCTTCCCGTCCTCGAGTATAAATCGGACGAGTACGAGAGCTCCGGTAGTCACCACCCATTCCGGGAGGTCTTCATGGCCAACCCCGATTCGCCAGACGATGATGATGGCCGACCAGTTCCCATCGTGGAACAAACACCGGCTGAGCTCGAAGCCACTCGACTTCGTCTCCTCGCCAAGGAGGAGGAGTTGATCGAGCAACAAACTAGGCTCGCTCGCCAGCGCGATGAACAACGGCGCAATGACAACATGAGGGCTCGAGGATGCCAAGTCCACAACGAGTTCCGCATGCGTGAAAGGGACGGAGTCCCAATATTCCCGCTTCCGAGTCACAACATCATCGCGGCCACCATGGCGGCACGCGCCATTGAAATCCCCGAGGGAACCCCGAGACATAACGAACTCCGGCGACTCCGCGTCTTGCTAGAAGAAACAGCCCTTCAGCAGGCCGAAGCCTCAGGAGATCGCACGGGCTCTTCAGCAGGTGCAAAGAGTCGGTGCTCTACCCCTTTGAGATGTCCGCCCACCATGGGTGGTCACCACGCAAGTCCCGACCGTCGTCAGCCGGCCGGAGCAGTTCACGAGCGACTCGGGCCTAATCGTGATGCCCGGGGCACCATAGCTGCACGAAGCCGCGCCCGTCAGGACGCGGACAAAAACGATCGTCGAGCCGCGCCAGTCCGTAGCCAACTCGGACTGGATCAGAATGCGCGGAACCCCGCAGAAGCCAGAAGGAGCGCCCATCAAAGTCCCGAGAGGGATAACCGTGGTAGCCGCCGTGACGACAACGGCGCCACCAGCCGTGGCCATTCGCTGACCTCCTCCGGCATGGGGTATGTGGGCCCGAAAGCATTCGGCACCCGCATCCGTAGCGTCATCTTCCCGTCGCGATTCCGAGTCACCGGCATCGACAAATACACGGGTGAAACTTGGCCAGACATTTGGCTGGCTGACTATCACATGGCGTGCAGAACCAATGGTGGCAACAACTACGTCACGATCCATTATTTGCCGCTATTTTTAGCCGACTCAGCACGAGCCTGGGTCACCAGCTTACCTCCAGGTTGTATCCAGTCATGGAGTGACCTCGAGACCCTCTTCGTGAACAACTTCCAGGGCACTTACAACAGGCCCGGGAATGCGTGGGATCTCCACTGTTGTACCCAAGAGGCGGATGAGACTCTCCGAGAGTACATCTAGCGTTTCTCCAAGAAAAAGAATTCTCTACCTGAGGTCTGAGAGGGTGACGTCATCACCGCCTTCTCCAAGGGAGTTCGAAGCACCGACCTCATCCACAAGATAGCGCGCAAGAACCCCCAGACTGCACGCGAGCTCTTCGATATCGCCGATAACTTCGCCACCGGCGAAGAGGCCGTCCGCAGTGCTACTAGAGACGACAAGGGCAGGAGTAAGGGCAAGGCGATCGAGTCCCCCAGTCGGGTCGTCCAGAAAGAAGCACCGGAAGTGCAAAGGCGGAGACCTCGTTGCTGCAGCTGAGCGCGCCCCTCCGCGTCGTCCTCAGTGCACCAACGCAACCTTCGAGGAAATGATGAGTCAGCCATGTCACTTTCATGGACCCAAGTCCAATCACCTGACACGTGATTGCAATCTCTTGAAGAATTTGAATAAGCCTTATGTTCCCAATCGGAACAAGAAAGAGCCCCCTCAGGATGAAGGTAACGAATTCCCGAAAGAGACCGCTTGTCTGATGATCTTTGGAGGACCCAACGGCTACGAGTCCAAGCGTCGCCAGAAGATCACAGATCGAGAGGTTAATGCAGCAGAACCGGCCGTGCCCAAGTACCTGCGATGGTCCGAGTCCGTGACTTCCTTCGGCCGCTCGGATCACCCCGACTACATTCTCCATCTGGGACGATTCCCCTTGGTGGTGGACCCGATCGTTTGCGGTGTCCGCCTCACCAAGGTCCTCATGGATGGCGGGAGTGGTCTTAACATCCTCTACGTCAAAACTCTTGACGACATGAAGATCTCTCGCTCCGAGATTAAGCCGACTGGTGCCCCCTTCCACGGAGTGGTACCCGGCAAGATGGCGAGTCTACTCGGGCAGGTCAGCCTACCCGTCACTTTTGGTACTCCCGACAACTTTCGGACCGAGACCCTCACCTTTGAGGTCATCAACTTCCCAGCATCGTATCACGCCATCTTGGGGCGTCCCTACTATGCCAAATTCATGGCTGTCCCTAGCTATGTCTACCTGAAGCTCAAGATGCCGGGCCCCCACGGGGTAATAACGGTGCAAAGCAGTTTCCAGCACGCATACACGTGCGACCTGGAAAATTGCAACCTCGTCGCGACTCAAATCGCTGAGGCCGAGCTAGGCACCCTCAAGTCAGCTGTGGTTGAGGAAGCATCCCCGGCCAAAAAAGCTTCAGCATCGACATTGTTCCAGTCGGCGCAGGACACCAAGTCGATCCAGCTCGACCCCGAAGACTCCTCCAAGACGACGCAGATTGGGACTGCGCTCAGCGACAAATAGGAAAGTGCGCTCGTCAGCTTCCTTCAGGACAACCGGGACATCTTCGCATGGACATCTTCCGACATGCCCGGAGTTCCGAGGGAGGCTGCCGAGCACACTCTGAATGTTCGGCCGGATGCTAAGCCGGTCAAGCAGCGCTTATGCCGCTTCGCTGAGGATAGACGTCAAGCAATAGGAGAAGAAATAGTCAAGCTTCTAGCAGCTGGCTTAATTAAAGAAGTGTATCATCCCGACTGGTTAGCGAACCCAGTTCTTGTTCGCAAAAAGAATGGAAAGTGGAGGATGTGTGTCGATTATACTAGCCTTAACAAGGCATGCCCCAAAGATCCTTTCACTCTTCCCCGCATCGACCAAGTAATTGACTCCACGGCCGGGTGCGAAATTTTGTGTTTTCTCGATGCTTACTCGGGCTATCACCAGATCAAGATGAAGGAGGATGACGAGATCAAGACGTCTTTCATCACTCCATTTGGCACTTTTTGCTACGTCTCCATGCCCTTCGGTCTCAAGAACGCACGCGCTACGTACCAACGGTGCATCCAGCGTTGCCTTCAGTCGCAGATTGGCCAAAACGTACAAGCCTATGTCGATGATGTGGTGATCAAGTCCTAGAAAAGAGAAGACCTCCTAAGTGACTTGGGAGAAATCTTCTCCAACCTTAGGAGATTCAGCATGAAGCTCAACCCCGAAAAGTGTGTGTTCGGGGTCCCTTCAGGCAAGCTACTCGGTTTCATCGTTTCCGAACGAGGAATCAAAGTCAACCCGGAGAAGATTGATGCCATCGTCAAGATGGGTCCTCCAAAGAGCCTCAAAGATGTCCAACGGCTGACAGGGTGCATGGCAGCTCTCAGTCGGTTCATTTCCCAACTCGACGAGAAGGCCATGCCCCTCTACAGGCTCATGAAAAAGTCAGAAACCTTCACTTGGACATCCGAGGCCCAGGATGCCCTCGACGGCTTGAAGAAGTTCTTAATCACCCCCCGGTGCTAGCATCCCCAATGCCCAATGAGCCGCTGCTTCTTTATGTCACAGTAACTACTCAGGTAGTTAGTACCGTCTTGGTCGTGGAGCGCTCCGAGCCCGGCCACATCCAGAAGGTCCAGCGCCCGGTCTACTTCATCAATGAAGTCCTCTCCGAATCCAAGGCGCGGTACCCTCAGATCCAGAAGATCATCTATGCGGTGTTCACAACATCACAGAAGCTAGTCCACTACTTCCAAGGACACCCCATTACGGTGGTCAGCTCCTTCCCGATCGCCGACGTCATCAACAATCGCGATGCCACGGGTAGGATTGCCAAGTGGGTGATGGAACTAATGGCCTTCAGTATAGTTTATGCCCCCCGCACGGCCATCAAGTCCCAGGCTCTCGCCGACTTCATGGCCGAGTGGACAGAAGTCCAATTTCCACCCTCCGTCGTCGACCTCGAGCACTGGACACTCTACTTCGACGGCTCTCTGATGCTTCAGGGCGCAAGGGCTGGTGTCGTGCTCATATCTCCCAAAGGCGAGCGTTTCAAGTACGTATTACAGATCCACTTCTCGGCATCTAACAATGTTGCCGAGTACGAAGCTTTACTTCATGGTCTTTGACTTGCCGTTTCACTCGGGATCCGTCGCCTCCTGGCATGCGGAGACTCCGAACTGGTGGTCCGGCAGGTCATGAAGGACTGGTCGTGTAGAGACCCCTCCATGGAAGCCTACTGCCAAGAAGTGCGCAAGCTCGAAGCCAAGTTCGACGGTCTTGAAATCACCCATGTCCTACGCCGAGACAACGAGGCCGCGGATGCACTCGCCAAGCTGGGGTCCACTCGGGACGTCGTCCTGACTGGAGTTTTCCTCCAGGAGTTGCATACCCCCTCCATCAAGGCAGAGATGACATCCGGGGCCGAAGAACAGCAAGTCCAGGAACGCGACGCTACTCAGCAGCCCTCGCCAGAGGTCCTGGTCGTCACTCCCGACTGGACAACGCCCTTCCTAGATCACCTCCTACGGGACGTCCTCCCGCCGAACCAAACCGAGGCGCGCCGCATTGCACGACGTGCCAAGGCCTTCGTCATCATCAATGGCGAGCTTTGCAAAAAGAGCACCTCCGGGATCCTCTAGCAGTGCATACCCCAAGATCAAGGAAAGCAACTGTTGTACGATATCCACTCGGGAGTGTGCGGACACCATGCGGCGCCTAAGTCACTAGTCGGGAAAGCCTTCCGACAAGGTTTCTACTGGCCAACCGCCGTGTCAGATGCCGAACACATCGTCCGCACCTGCGAGGGATGCCAGTATTTCGCCCAGCAGACACACTTGCCGACTCAGGCGCTCCAAACTATCCCGATCACCTGGCCCTTCGCGGTCTGGGGTCTGGACATGGTTGGTCCCCTCAAGAAGGCTCCTGGGGGCTATACACACCTTTTCGTCGCAGTCGACAAGTTCACCAAATGGATCGAAGCCAAGCCGGTGGCCACGATAACTGCAGAAAAGGCCGTCGAATTTTTTTGGGACATTATCTTCCGTTTCAGCGCGCCCAACAGCATTATCACAGATAACGGTACCCAGTTCACTGGGCGAGCTTTTCTCCAATTCTGCGATGACTACAACATCAGCCTTGACTTTGCCGCTGTGGCACACCCGCACACCAATGGGCAAATCGAGCGGTCCAATGGTCTGATCATGCAAGGCCTCAAGCCTCGGATCTTCCAGCGACTGAACAAATTCACAGGCAAATGGGCAGCCGAGTTACCATCAGTGCTTTGGAGCCTACGGACTATGCCCAACCGATCAACCGGTTACACACCCTTCTTCATGGTCTATGGAGCCGAGGCCGTCCTCCCAACTGACCTGGAATACGGCTCCCCACGCGTCCGCACCTTCAACGAGGCTGAGTCAGAGGAAGCAAGACAAGACGCTCTTGACCACCTCGACGAAGCACGCGAAGTTGTGCTCCTCCGGTCGGCTAAGTATCAACAGGGCCTGCGACACTACCACAGCCAGCACGTACGCGGCCGCTCGTTCAACGTCGGTGACCTGGTTCTACGCTGAGTCCAGTCCAGCAAAGAGCAGCACAAACTTTCACCACCATGGGAGGGTCCATACATAGTCGCCGAGGTGCTACGCCCGGGGGGCTTACCAGTTGAAAGACAGCGATGGCAACGTCTTCACCAACGCATGGAACATCGAACAGCTACATTGTTTCTATGCTTAAACCCTTTTTCTGATATCTTGGAAAACATGAATAAAGAGACTTCCTTCGCTCCACTTGAAATAAGTTCCTTTTCCCGACTGACCCGCTACGCCTGTTCGTAGCGGGCACTCAGCAACTACACAGTTTCCCCGTATTCGTGAACTACTTGGTACTGTGTATATAATCTGATGTTAACTCTTTGACTCCAATCGCCGGTTTACGCCGCAACCTTATGCTACACGGGACACACGCCCACGGCTAAATCCCTACGCAAAGGAGGCTACGATAGGTTGGCGAAGAGTAGACACGAATGAACAAACATACACACGAACAAAGTTTGTTCATGACTAAAATAAATTTACTTGCTAATCGAGTAGTTTATACATAAGTCACTCGGCATCCCCGAGTGCATGCAAAAATCACTCGGCATCCCCGAGTCCTTACAAAAGTAACTCGACATCCCTGAGCAGTTCACAACTACTTCTAATTTTTACAGGCCCGCGCGATCCATGAGGGAGTCTGCCGTAGTCTCGACGATACTCATCATCACCGAAACATCTTCGTCCGGACGTCGGCAGCGTACCCCTCCCTGATCGCCTGCATGTCCAGCAGTGGATAGTGGGACCGTGCACACCGCCAGAGCTATGGTGGCCCCCGTCCGCACAGCTTCTGACTCCAGCTTCTTCAGCTGGTCAGGCACTTGCTTCAGGCGCTCCGCAACCGCCTCTACGGAGTCCGGGGCCGTTTCTTCTTCCCAGATGTCACCACATGCAACCCGTCCCACCGTCAGCAATGACTCGGCCACCCACGGGCCTTCATGAGGCGCGCTTCAAACTCTACAGTGACAAAACAAAAATGTGAGCAAAAAAGACCAACGGGCCCTGACAAGCTCCAAGCCCAAGTCAAACAAACTCACTAGCCTCGGCCTCGGCGGCTCCCCTCTTCGCCGCTTCGGCAGCCGCCATCGAGTCGGCGGCCCTCTTGGACATCGACTCGGACGTCTTCTGAGCATCGCGCAAATTGCGGTCCAGCATGTTCGCCCAGCTCTCAAGACGCTCCGCGCGGGTTTTCTCAGCCGAGAGCATCTCCTGGAGTTTGCTGGCTTGGTCCTTGGCGGCGTCGAGCTCCTGGGTAGCGGGCCTTCACCACCTCGAGCTCCGCCCTAAGCTTCGCAGCCTCGTCTTCGACGGCTGCAAAGGATAGCGCATCAGTAAGACAAAAGGCGAAAAGGGGCGACAAACACCAGTCGGATTCCTCACCTTTGGTTCGGATGATCTCCTACGAAAGGACCCGCCTGTAGAGCGGTAATTTCCGCCCCGCGCTTGTAGGCCATATCCTCCGCCGCCTGCGGCTCGCAGCCAGCTTGTCCCACTCGGCCTTCCGCAGGTCGAGTCGATCAAGGACCGGCAGCCGGTCCTGGAGGAAGGCGGTCTTGTCTTGCGACCGTCGATTCAGACTCTGCAAAAAGAAGACGCAACAGTTAGGCCACCCGGGAAGGTTATCAAGACCCTCCACTCGGTCCCAAGGACCCAGCGGAGGCTCGGGGGCTACACCCTCTGGGTGCACTGTTCGTGCACCCAGAGTCAAACCTACAAAGAAAGCAAAATAAACCCTCCGCCCGACTATCCTAGTCGAACGCAGACTCGGGGGCTACATCCTCTGGGTGCACTGTTCGTGCACCCGGAGCGAAAACTACAAAAATGCTAAGGGCCCTCCACCCGACTACCTTAGCCGGGCAGAGGCCCGGGGGCTACTCCCTACGGATACACTCCTCGAAAGCAAAGGTGACTCACCTGCATCAACGGGCGCAACCTGCCGTTCAGCAGGTTGGCTCCCTCCTTCACCGTCTTCAGCAAGGCTGGGAGCACCTCGCCGAGCTGAGCCGCAACGTTCGTCGCGTCATTCCATTCCTCCTCCTCCCGGACATCGTCGATCTCCCGGATGGTCATAGTCGGCTGCCACGGGTCCGATTGCCGGACCCAGAGCGGTCGGAGCGCCAGCTCGAAGGACGGCTGGGGAGGTGGAGCAGCGCTGAACTCCTCCATCGATGGGGGCAAGTCGAGATTGCCCCCATGGTCCTGCGGGGCGGCCCCTAGCGACTCGGGACCTGCTTCTCCCACCGTCTCCGAGCCCCGACCGACATCCGCAAGCGCGCCCTGAGCCGACGCTCCGGCGGATGGGCTCCTCACCCCGAGGAGCGGCAGGCGAGGCGGGCTGCGCGCTAGGTCACTCGGGAGATGGCCGGGGAGGCGAGAATGTGGCCGCAGGTGGAGGCGACGAGGGCCGGGCGGAGGACCCCGGCGGACCCCCGCTTCGGCTGGACCCTGGGGCGCTCGAGGGAGCCTTCGGAATGTCTCCCGCCCTCTGCGCCCTGCAAAAAGAAAGTCGGACCTGTCAACATGCAAAAAACACAAACGAACAAGCAGTTACCGAGACACTTACTTGGCTGATCGAGGGACGGGAACGTGCTTCTTAGGCCCCGAGGCTCACCACCCGGACGCGGCAGCAGCCGGGGCCGCCGAGGTTCCCGATCCACCCTGCGCCCCGAAAGTGGTGTCGGCATCTCTCTTCTCCCCCCGGCTGGGGGAAACGTCGCCTTCGGCCGCCCGAGGAGTTTCACTCGGGGCGGCAGCCGGCGCTGCCGGGTCGGGGCCAGCGGAGGAGCCACCCTGCCCCGACGAAGTGGTGCCCACTGCGGTGGGCGTCCGACCGGCGGCGGAACCGCCCTGCCCCCTCGGGGTAGGACCCACCGGCGGCCTCTGCCTCTTAATGTGGAGGGGAACGCCCTCGTCATCCTCGTCCTCCTCCGGGGCCGGCACGCTCGGCGGGGGAGGGCGGGGTGCCGCGGCTGCCGGCGCTTTCACCTTAGAAGGTCCGGTGCCCTTCGAGGACCCGGCGCCCTTTGAAGAGCCAGCGCCGAAATAAGGCACCCCGGCCGTCCTTGTGGTGGTGGCCCGCCGCTCGGGACGTCAGCGTATCGTGGCTGGTTCCATATCTCGTCCTTCGGGAGGGGAGTGTTGGAACAAAAGCTGATCAACACCTGCAAAGATAAAAAGAGAAACCCCGAGTGAGACGGCGAGGATCTAAGAGAAAAAGGTCGGGGTATCAGTTACTCACCTGACTCGGCGGGTTCGCCTGGCTGAAGGGCGGCGGCCGCCCGAAGAAGTCCAGACTTGTCCCCTGAGCCAGGAGCTTCTCGAGCCGGCTCTGGACTTCTCCCTCCGTGAGCCCTTCGGCGGACTCTCGGGTCGCGTCATCTTCGCCGGTGTACTCGAACATGGGGTGTGCCCGAAGCTTCGTAGGCTGCACCCGCCACCGGACGAAGGCCACAATGACGACCATCCCGGTGACTCCGGACTGCATCGCCTCGGCGAGCTGCACCATCAGGACAGCAACGCTATCCTGCTCCCTGTCGAGAGGGGGATCCAACCAGCTCGGCTTGACCTCTGGCGGATGGCCCGAGAAAGCCGGCAGCGACGAGTCGGGGTTGGCGCAGTAGAACCAGTTGGCGTGCCAGCCCTTGTTCGAGGACTACATCGGCGGGGCCGGGTAGCTCTTCGCCGCCTCGGACCTCAGCTGGAACCCGGCGCCTCCCACCACGGCCGAGTTGTCTCTTCTCGGCTGTGGCTTCACCATGAATAGGTGCTTCCACAGGGCGAAGTGCGGCCAGATGCCGAGGTAGCACTCGCACAGTGTGATGAAGCACGCGACGTGGAGCATGCTGTTGGGGTTGAGGTTGTGGAGCTCTAGCCCGGTGGAAGTATAGTAGCCCCCGCAGAAATGGGTGGACCGGCACCGAGAATCCCCGCTCGAAGAAGGAGCTGTGGACAACCAGCTCACCGGTGTTCGGAGTGGGGACGGTCTCCCCCACGGCGGCACGCCACTCGACCAGCTCCCTTGGCGGCAGCAACCCCAGCCGCAAGAGGGTTTCCAACCGCGCCTCCGTCGCCGTCGATTTCATCCACGGAGCCATCGGATCAGCAGGAGAATCTCCTTCACTCAGCAGCTTCCACACCAAAGCGTCTTCCTCGGCGTCGATCGGGTCAGCTTCCCAATGCGGGGCTTGCATCCAAAGGGGCCAGAGGGGGAGTTAGGGTTTTTGGGTGGAGTGGCGCGCACGAGTCAATTGGGGCGAAAGGAAGACGAAGGGTCGGGCGCAAAGGGAATGAGAATGTGTTTGAAGGCGTGGGTAGATCCCGCAACCTCTTCGGAATATAAAGGAACGGATCGAGCGGTTCAGCTTCCCCACACCCGCACGCACCCGGATTCTCCGCGCCCATGATGCATCCCTTCAGATTCCACTACGCGCTTCGGACGGGCCACGTCGCGTTTCTTCCGCACCCACGACTTAACGGCGCCGCGATTCGTGCGGCTTAATTAAAAGGGGATCTGACGGTTGGCCTTCCGGGGTTAATAGCTGTTCGGAATATACCTCTGCAAGGCAGCAACCGCAACATGTTCCCCGCAAACCACCAGCCGGTTACCGGAAGAATCGGGGCCGGGCGTTACGGTTGTGAAGGGTTTCGGTGGTTGGCCTCAAGTAGGAATGGAATCATCTGAATACACCCGAGTGAAGGGCAGTAATGGCGTGCCTTCCGTAGGCCACAAGTCGGATGCCAAGCAACTCGGAGCTACCGGATTCTCCACCCAGACCTACCGGGAACGCGAATTTCAGAGGCTCCGGGGTCCGGAATTTTCGGATTCAATGGAATGACTCGGTGTAAGGCTTCGTCACTCGGGAACCTATGCGCCATGGCTTGTTTCTCTGGTTCTGACATGAATTTCGGAGGCATTCCTTCAGGGGACACTAGCTGGCCTTAATCCACTCGGCAAGGTCGGGTGCTACTCGGGAATTCAGTCGGGAGTGACGGTACGCCCCACGCTGGGCTATCAGCCGGTCTCTGTCCATCAGGATGGATCGGGTACCACCAGAGCTCACCCGCTATTAGCTCACCCGCCATGATATTCCTACCTTACAGGTGAATGTTACTCGGCTTTTTACTATCTTTTCCACAGGAGTGCTGTCAGTCCTTCGCAATCTCCCTGCAAGCAAAAGTCACTCGGGAAGCTTGACCAGAGGTGAAGCCCGATAGCAGTCAGATCGTGAAGGACTCGGGGGCTACTGATGATGACATGGCACCCGGGTATCATCAAGGAGGACGAATCCGGCCCTCTGGCCACAGGGCGGGCCGGGCCGACTACTTGGAGTCTGACTTCTACACGGGGGCGCCTCATCAACATGGAGTACAAGTCATGGATTGATACCTGCCCGGCATACCCAGATTCTGTTGTAACTAATTAGGAAACCAATCTGTTAACCGACTCGAACTCTTGTAACCCTATCCCAGTCGCCTATATAAGGCCTGGTAGGGGACCTCTGATCGGTAAGTCTTTAAGCCTCTAAGCTCTTTAGTCATAGACAATCTTCATTGTTTCATAGCTCAAGTCACCTCGAGATCAATTCTCCAGGGCTTGCGGCACTCGGGATTCAAGCTATACTAGCCACCAAACATAGGACGTAGGGTATTACCTCTCCGTGAGGGCCTGAACCTGTCTAAATCATGTCTCCCGTGTGCACCCATCCTGATTTGCTGTGCTCACGCTACCCCATATTCAGTATTGCCGGAATAATACTCCGACAATGCTTTATAAGCTCATTATAATTAACATAAGCATTGCAATGAACAAGAAGTAAAATACTACACAAATTTTTCATCATCAGCATATTAAAACATGGCATGGACATAAATCATAAACCAATACCAACATGTATTATTCATCATAACCATTCATTCTTAGATCATCAAGCATTTGAAATTAACCAAAAATTTATTCATGTTCATCACATTAATTCAACTGAGAGTCAATTCAATTATCTGACTAAGTCAACCAAGACTTAACTAATGTTCTGAGCAAGTCAATCGAGACTTAACAAATCGAAAAGTGCTCCAAAGTATTGTAAGTTTATAGTTGGGCGACTATGACTTCTCAACACCCCTGCATAACAATTCCACCGTGGGTGACAGGTAAAACCCCGTAACACTGGCATTGATTAGACGATTGGGGTGCTTACAATCACCTCGTCCATCAATCCATCAGTGGAAGCAATACCCCTGCTCTCACATCTCACTTATAAGATTTCAGTTCATTAGTCCGTTTAATATCATGACCCGCTCATCATGCTACATGATCAAAACCTAAACATGCTAGTGATTCCATTCATAGCAATAGCACATAAACATATCCAACCAAAGCATATCAACTAATTCAAACCATAACATAAGTAATTACGAAACTTAGTGAGATTTTAGAGCTTGCCTTGCTGGTAATACCCTTGGTCACTGAGGTTCAACTTTCTATAATTCTTCGTTGCTTGGTTCTATTGGCAAGAATACCAAAATGCCAAAAAGCGACCAAAAAAAGACAATCGATCAACACTAGTAAAATCAGAGCTTATGTTATGCATGAAATGCATCCTAAAAATATGAAATAATATTATGAATCTGATGCAATTAGGTTCATTCAATTTGGAATTATAGAACTAAAGATACAAAGTTTTCAAGCTTCAATTTCAAATTTTAGGGTTTGAGAGAAATTTATGAATTTCAAAAAATTTCATATAGTAACATGAATGAAACCTATACCAATAAATATACACACTAACAGATGAATTTGAAAAAAGAATCAACTCATTTTGGAGTTCACATGAATTTTCTACAATTTTTACAAGTCCTCGTCAATTTGAGCATTTTTTGTCTTTCTCTCAGTAAAGAAAATATATTAAAACTTTTTATACCAAAATTCTCCTAGCCACAGAAGCAGACCAGTAGGACCATAAGTCAACCTGGGCTGGTTAAAGTTGGATTGGCCCAGGCGGCCTTGGGCCCACCTATCATTCTTTGCCAATTCTCTCTTTTCTTTATTTATTTCTTTAGTCTATTACATGTGGCACCTATTTGTCAGTAATTTTTTTTCTTGTTATTTAGGTCGCTCCAATGTGTCATACAGATTGAGATATAGTTTTCTTTTACTTAATTTTGAGAGCGTATGACATATGGGTCCAATTTCAATATTTGATTTTCAATATTTTTATTTATTCTTTATTTATTCTGGTAACCAATTTACTTTTTCTTACCTTGGGTAGGTCCACTTGTCATTGAGGGGTTAGCACTCATTTAGCTTTAACCTAGCCCTAACAATTCCCTAACCAACTGTTACTACCGACAGTTTTTCCAACGGCATGGTCAGAACGCAACGGTGTACCGGTCGTAATGGTCAGACTGACCATAATGGTCAAGTGGACCATTCTGACCAACTGATAGCTAGCCCGAACACCGTCGTGCTCCAGCAAGCGCCTGCACGGGTGGCTCAGGGCATGCCCCGGCGAGCTATCTACGATGCTCGGCATTGTACAAACATTGCAAAGCGGCTTCCCTGGTTAATATGACCATCGGCTCGCCGGACGGCTAGATAGCACTTGCCGACAACAACAAGAGCAGACCACTAGTGTTGAGGGTGATTCAACAATGAGAAGGGGAGAGGAAGGTGGAGAAAGGATGAGCTTCTCACCAAAAGTATGACAGTGACGCCAGCTTAGTCATTGAAAGGTGGCCATGTCGTAGACGGCAGTGAGCTTCCACGGTGACAGCATGGCTCTAGCAATGGCGCAGCCCCCTTGCATCGGAAAATGAGAAAGAGAGATGGTAGCATTAGAGGCAGTTTCATGGAGGCTCAAAATCCATTGCATAGGCGGAATACTCACCAGTAGTGAAGTAGTGAAGTTGACCGGAGGCAGAATGACTTTAATCCGGGAAGAAGAAAGGGATCTCTCTCCATGCTGCAGAAAACCCAATTACTTGCATCAATGAGCTCAAATGAAGGTGAGGAACCACATTGACAAGATAAGAGGAGGTGGCGTGGCCTTCCATGCTAGTGATGAGGTGGAACTCCTAGCGGATCCCCATGGCTGCGGTCACCGAGATCTTCCTAGCCATTGGATCCATGACGGGCTCCTGCACTTCTCATGGAGATGAAGGGTGAGAGCTAGAGCTCGTCTATGAGATTAGAGGGAGGAAGGAGTGATGGGCCTCGGATGAACCAGAAACAGGGGAAAGGAGGTCAGCAAGCTCTTGACGACGAGGCAAGTCACGGGTAGTGGAGCTTGACGTTGCGGTGTTGGATTCATCGGTGCATGCTAGGTAATGGCGTGAGCCACTACGTTCTCATGGGCAGGCGTGCATGGCACTAGCTCACACCCATGCTGAGGAGGAGAGTGGCACGTGTCTCACCGCATGGGAGAAGAACCCTGACCGATGGGCTTCACTGGTCAGTGGTAGGGAGAAGAAACAGCAGAGGTGCCAGTCGGGGGGGCCTCCGCACAAGAAAAACGAAAAGGGAAAAGGCGTGGCCTTGAGGGGGTGATGGTGGGCCTCAGCACGGCACAGCACGAGGGGAAGGGAAGCTAGGTGAGGGGAGAAGAAAAGGGCTTGGTCCATGCACGTGAGGAGGTGGGCCGCGTGGTAAGCAGGCTTTGCCCTTTTTGTTTTTATTTTTATTTTCAGTTTAGCTCTAGGAATTTCTTAAATATGACCCAAACTTGAGTTTTAAAATTTAGAAAAGTTTGTAGAGAATTTTTAGCACATATATATCGTTCAAAAAATTTATCAGATTATAATACTTTTATTTACACTATCATTTAAATATAAATGTAAAATTATTTGAATTTATGTTTGAACTATAGTAGTTCAAATAGTTTTCAAATATCTTTGCAAAATTTATATCTAGATCCACGTTTATAAATAATCCTCATATATAAAATTTGGTAAAATTTGCATAAGCAAAAATCTAATTAATTAAGGTATTTCAGTTCTGCTCATTAGAAAATATTTTAAAAACTCTTTTATTTAAATATGAAAATCAATTTAAAATAACTTGAAAATTTTCAAAAAGCTTTTATGAGATGTTTAGAAATTACAAAAATTACTGAAAATAAATTTGGATTATTTTAGCTTCACAAATTTTATTTGAGTTGATTTTAGGTACAATTTGAATTTTTTTGGTTTGGTGTCATTCTAATGCATCCATATGCTGAATTCAGATGAGGAGTAACACATTATCACATGATAATCTTCATTGATCTCATGTTCAAATAATTACACGAAGATGATCGTTACACTGAACTAAGTCTGTATTTCTTGGGTGCCAAACTAAGTTTTTATTTGGTGCAATTTGAACTTAATTTGTAGTTTGTTGTATGTTGAACTAAGAACTTATTTGTTGTACTCTAAACTAAGTATGTATTTTTTGTATGCCGAACTAATTTTTTATTTGTTGCAATTTGAATTAGTCTGTATTTGTTATATGTCAAACTAAGTTTTTATTTGATATATGCTCATATAATTTTTTATTTGTTGTACTTTTTTTAGGAAAAACAGTAGGGGAGGCCTGTACGGTATGTATTTATCAAAACTAAATGAATGTATGTACAAAGATATATACATGGGGGAAAAGATATGCATGGAAAAAAAGGAACAAAACAAAAACTGAACTAAGCTAATGTCTCAAGCCATGATGACAAAAGGGGTTGATGCTCTTGGCGCACTCTATGCATAAGCAAAGAGGAGTCGGCTGTAGAAGGAAGGCATTTGTGCGTCAAATTTTTTGGCATTCCATTGTATCCATATATTCCATGCAGCTAGGATCAGAATATCCATGAAGAAAGGTTGCCAAAATTCCCCCTTGGCGTGGTGGAGCATATCGTGTAGGGAGGCAGGGGTCCCCGATCAATTTGCAAGTAGTTCCAACATCTTTGACTGAATTGACATGTTAGGAATAGATGCTGTATACTCTCCTCCAAAGCTGAACACAAAGAACATAATTGTACCTAGAGGGAAGGCTCATCTGTTTGCGCCGGAGCATTGCATGAGTGTTCAATCTGTTCATAAGAAGCCAAGCAAAAATCTTGTGTTTGAGCATGCACTTGGATTTCTAGATCCATTGATTGCATGTGTTGAAAGGAGAGGTTGTAGAGTCTGCGGGTTGAGTAGATATGGTTGTTGTACGTTGAACTAATATGTATTTATTGTCAATTATGTTATCGCTCTCCATGCTTCCTCTAGGTATGACAGGGCTGCAGCTCATCGATAGAAATGTCGACAAAGACGACAAAGACCACCGAGCGAGACTACTAGCGAATGAAGGCCGTTACCCCCCTGTGTTGGTAACTCATACTCCTGAGTGCCCAGGATGATACACTCATATTGGATTGACAGGTTTGTCCCGTGTTAATTAATATTGTGTAAATTAATCTTGTACATAAATTAATATTGTATATTTTATTTTGATGAGACCATAGCACCTACAGACACACCCGCAGCTACCCCTACTTCCACTATGACTTTGGCTCAAGCTATGAAGGACAAGAGAAGATTCATTAAGATCTTCAAGAACAAGCGAGGATTCAAGTTCAAGCTGTCAAGAGAATGAGAGAATAAAATTCATGGGACCATGATGATGTCACACATGGATTAGTGCTGCATAAAGAGTTCTCCCATGTCAGTTTTGGTCCAAGAAGAGCTAGCCATCAAGTCCATAAGATCTGGATTTTGATTTGGATTGCTAAGATAGCCCTGACTTCAAACATCTATATCTCGGGCATACGGACTCCGATTTGGGTAATCTTGGACTCTTTGGAAATTTTATCTCGTACTCTTTCCAACCTGTCTAGCCTCATCTCCAAATTCCTTATGAGCACACCACAATTGTAAAAATAGTCCGGGACTGTTTCTGAAACAAATCACCTCTTCTCTTTTATACCCCTAGGATTATCTCTTCAGTTTTTGGGTTTCATTGAGTTGTTTAGCTATTGCTACATTATCACATCTACAAGTCGTGTAGGACTACCACCATATTTAGGTCGCTAGTGGAATCCCAATACACTTTTCTTCTAGTTCTTGTGCCAATTAATACTTGTAATTTTAGATTGCAATTTATCATAGTCCTTGCTGGTTCTTTGATTGCTTGCAAGAACTCAAACTTCATTGTTCAGGTTGATCGTGCCTACGGCAAGGTCAATAACTATCAGAGATTGGTTTAGCGATTACTAAGGCATATCATCGTGTACGGTGTAATTGGATCATCAAATCTCCACCAAATTGATAGCTACCTCTGTCTCATCGAAAGATCGGGCCACTGTCTCATCATCTTTGTAGGTTGGCATGGGCCAATTGCCTACCCCTTGCACGGATGGTTGAGGCGACCCCTGAGGAGTGGAGTAACATATCCGATGAGGATGGAGGACCTATGATGGAGCAGGTTAGGGAGAAGTCTCATTGTTTTGCGTATGACAAGTACCTGATCACCTGCCTAGTGAACCACTGTTGGAGGCCTGAGAAATACACGTTTCACATTCCTTGGGGAGAGAGGGCGACAACTGTGCAAGACATCTCGTTCTTGTTAGGCCTCCCATTGGTGGGAGAGGCAGTTAGTCCCATATGTTGTTGTTATGGAGGAGGTCCAAGAGTTAGTCCCGAACTCCCATGGTCCGAAGTGGTCATGGTTGAGTTAGTTCCAGGTGAGTCATGTGTGTTGTACTTTACTTATTACTTCATAACTCAGTTTCTTGTATTGTTCTAACGTAATCGAATTGCATGCAGATCGCGACGCTACGCTACCCTGAGGTCGAGCTGATGAAGCCACAAGTTAACCGTTACCTAGAGGCGTTCATCCTATGGCTATTGGGCTACGTGATGTTCACCTCCAACCATGTGGACACAGTGGATGCTCGCTACATCGAAATAGCGAGAGAGATCGTTGCTGCACGGTGTAGTGTAGAGGAGTTGGGGTTCGGCTATCCTTGCTGCCACTTTGAAAGCCATGTGTGGGGCTTGCAAGCACGCCGTCGAGAAGTCCTGGATTACCAGTTGTCCGCTTTTGCTTCAGTTGTGGTCATTCGAGCAATTCCTAATTTGTGAACTTTGAGATAATATACGATGAGGAGTGGTATCATGGAGACCCACGCTCCTGCTTTGGGGTCCTCGTGGACACGAGTTGTCTTGATACTAATATTTTGCATACTCCAAAATTACATGTATAATATGCTTATTACCAAGTTTAGACCTCCTACCTAGCCTTCACAGCTCAGTTCGACACCTTGCATCCTAGCAAGGTAATCTAGGAGCCATATACTAAGGAGAGGTTGATGGCATGAGCACCCCACCGTGATTGGGGGAGTCAAGGACGTCGCTTTTGGCATTGCTCGCACTTCTTCACAAGTTTTTTTCCATACTCCTTAGTAAATCTAGGTGGCCAATAAATTTTAATCTACTACTATTTTTTGCAGCCACGTGATTGTAACTTCACGTCTTGGATTGACCCAACAAACTCTCATCACATTAGGGCATATATGGGTCTCACCTTGAAGATCCAGAAGCTAGAGGTGGCATAGAAAAACATGAATGAAGAGCTCCACAGGCAGACGGATGTGGTGGTGGACATCGGAAGTGACTACGTAGCATGGTGATGCTGTACCAACGAAGATGTGCTTGCCACTATCATAACGATCAACCGCGTCTAGTGCTCCTCTACCAATCACACCACATCGCGGATCAGTACACGTGGCAATAGTGCCTGGATATAATTTAATCGTACTTCATTTGTATTGCATTTCTCCACTTGTATGTAGGAGTAGCTTGGATCATGATTTCAGTGTTGTATGTCATTGTATTTGTTATGTATGTCAGGCTTTGGTTTGTATTTATAACTCGCAAATCCCTAAGATACATACATTCTTTATAGCTAATTTCCAACTAAGAACTGTAACTGAAATTAACATAGTACATAATGCGCATGCTGGTTCATCACCTAAAGAACTACATAAAGTCATCATCACTTTAGAGAGCCCTCCACGAAGTCATTGTTATCATCCATTGCACATTTTGATGATCTGGCACCTTAGATAATCCAACACCTTTGGTTGATCGAGCTATGGGTAGCAACCTCTGAATGTTGACTTCATCCATGTATAGCTTCAATTTCTTTGTTCAGAAACTCTGCATTCTTAGGGATCGCCTAGCATTACAAAACATCATAAGGTATGAAAAGGGACAACATAAACCGTAATAATAACCTTAATGTACACCACGGATTGAGTCTTTGAGAGTTTCATTTTTTTGGTTGACTCACTAAATTGTGCTATGAAAAGTTCTTATGGTCTACGCACCCTCATCCACCTCTTGCACAACTTTAAGCAGGTGCTTGCAAATCTCCTTCAGTGTCATTTCAAAGCACCCATTTTTAGGTAAATCTCTCCTACTTCGATTACATGACCTTCTTTGTTTAAGATTCAATAAGCCATAAGACAAGTCCAAACAGGTACATGAGAATCATCACACTTCTCTAGAAAACATGACTAATATGAGCTGTTAACTTACAAATCTTTGATTCGGTGAAACCTAAATCATCTATGACTATTGAAACATCACAACAACAAAAATGAAAATTATAAAATACTCATTGTCCTTGGGATCCATCCACGTTGTTCTTCTTCCTCACTATTTGATCCTCCAACTATCGGCAAGTTTTCCTTCGAGCATTGGACGACCAAATCAACTAGGGGAAGAGAGTAAGAAGAAGAAGAAGAAGAAGAAGAAAAAGAAGGATGAATGACACAGTGAGAGGGTGAATTTTTTTATAAGCAAAGAACGCAAGCATGTCGTCCAATTGTTGACTGACAGGGTTTTATCATCCAACGTTGGACAATAACAACTTATTGTCCAGCCGTAGGACAATAAGCCCATGTCGTCCAACCAGTGGACTGACATGACTACTTATTGTCTAACTATTGGATGATAAGCCCTTGTCGACTTCTGTTCAACCGAATCCAGCCGGAGTTAGTTGGCCAGATAACAGCAGGACCTATGTCGGTCGTTGGGGAAATGATAGGTGTATATAATTGAACATTTTTCGTGATAAATATATATTTCTCAAATTTATGAAAAAAATATTTCTATATTCTTTTTCAAAAACGATACTGCTACTGCCACGACTTCCTGTACTTCTCATATATATATTTGTTAATATTTTCTCCTTTGGGGTCTTTCGATTTTCATGGTTACCTTTAGCCGAACCTTGATTGCACTTAAGTTAGTAGGAATCCCAACAGAGCCTACTCTTTAATGATTCCATTACGTATTGATTCTTTTTTGAGAATGTTGATCGCACTTTTCTGGAGGAGGATTCTCATGTTCTCTCATCGTTTCAGAGGAACTTCGTCGGAATTCCAAAGTGTGAATTGTGATGGACTCTGTATTAGGATTATAGAAGTTGGTTGCAATTGTACCTTAATAATGACAATCGTTAAGCAGTCCAAGCTTGGTGGTACCTCTCTCTCTCAGCTTGTCCACCGATGTCCAGCCTTAAATTAAATCAACCACATTTCGTGTGCATTGTGATTATCTTTATGAATGAAATGACTATGGAAAAAAGAACTGTATATCTTACAGGCCGGAGCAAGAACAGAAATATGTGGAATTGAGAGGTGCCAGTGCTATATAACTGATGAGGACATGGCCCCGATGGATATACCCGCTGCCACCTCTACTTCCACTACTTCATCTACATCCGCTGCTCGAGCTATAAAGAACAAACGGCGGTTCGTCAAGATCGTCAAGAACAAGCGAGGATTCAAGTTCAAACTCTTAGGAGGAGGAAGGAATAAAGTTCATGTATCAATGAAGATGTCTACACATAAATTGTTGTTGTACAAGGAGTCTTCCCACGTCACTTTTAGTCCAAGAAGTGCTAGAAATAGAGTCCCACATGATCTGGACTCTGATTCGGATTGCTGAGATAGGCATGATTTTAAACGTCTTTATTTCGGGCATATGGACTCCGATTTGAGTGATTTTGGACTCTTTGGAAAACTTATCTCGTGCTCTTTCTAACCTATCTAACCCCATATCCAAATTCCTTATGAGTAGATCACAACAGCCAAAATAATCTGAGACTGTCTCTGTAACAGAACACCTATTGTCTTTATATACCCCATAGGATTCTCCCTTTAGTATCTGGGTTTCATTTAGTTGTTTAGCTACTGCTACATTATCGCTTCTACAAGTCATGTAGAACTACCGTCTTGTCTAGATCACTAGTAGAATCTCAATACACTTTCTTCTATCTTGTGCCAATTTAATACTTATAATTTTAAATTGCAATTTATCATAGTTCTTGCTGGTTCTTCGGTTGCTTGCAGGAACTCGAACTTCGTTGTTCAGGTTGATCGCGCCTACGGCAAGGTCAATAACCATCGGAGGTTGGTTTAGCGATTGCTAAGACATACCGTCACGTACGGTATAGTCGGATCATCAAGGTCAAACTCCACTAAACCGCTAACTACTTTCGTCTCACCGAAAGATCGGGTCACCGTCTCATCAATAACTAAGTAGAGACTTATACATTTTATTGGACAAATTGGAAAAGATACTCAGA
This sequence comes from Stipa capillata, assembly GCA_019208055.1. NCBI lineage: Eukaryota > Viridiplantae > Streptophyta > Magnoliopsida > Poales > Poaceae > Stipa > Stipa capillata. The sequence goes on along the minus strand of JAGXJF010001383.1, from coordinate 37,326 downwards.
TTTTTTTTTACGGGGTAAAAGATACTCAGATTGACTAACCTATTTTTTCGACCCGCAATGGCATCTCATAAATCACGATGACTTCGGTACTTGAAGTTCTCCCAAGAAAAAAGAATTCAATAATTGCAGATGCTCGCATTTTCCGATGGAAAGAAACATTATGAATATTATCAAGTACAGATGCAATCTGGACAGATAAATCGAGGATTAAGTTAATACTAATCATGGTTGAGATTTTCAGATACATTTGCTCCAATATGCGTTGGTTGAAGAGCCAGTCTTCTCAACGAAACATAAAAAAAAGGTTCAGATCTTGTAAACAGCTGTAAAAAGGACTGCGACGAGGCGAGACAAGTTCTCTTTTCCTGGAACATTTAAGAGCCTTTTGCTACAAGAATCAGCCAATCGGGGTTCGAAAAGCAAGCAAAAATCCAGATGAAATACACTAATAGTGGTCATAAACACAGGCAATCGAATGTCGGATCACCAGAATCATGTAGCTTGAATTGAAGATCGTTCTTTGATAAGCTCATTTCTTCTCCACAGTTCGGATCCGTGAAAAGGGTTGCAAGAGCCAGAGATTTTTAGTGCTTGAAGGCGATCAGAACAGCAGTACAGTTTCCTTGCATCGCCTCTCGCGCACAGCCTCCTTCACCAGGCGTCACACTGCGAGCGTGGCTGAAGATGTCTCCTGGAATGGTTGGCATTTGAACAAAATCAAGAGAGGTGCAAAAGAAAGTACAGTGAGATGTTGGTTAAAATGTAGTGTTACTGAAGAAAACGCAAAAAGCTTTATTTATGTCTAGTGTCTAGGATAGGGTAATTAATCGAAACTAATCAGAATCTAATACTTCGTGTAATCTAATCCCTGTGAGAATGAGTGATACCAATTTCACTAAAGAAAATAGGGCTACAGATTTAGGCCCTGTTTAGGAGAACTCCTGCTCTCAACTCCACTACTAGAGCAAGTGAAGCTTCCCCAAATGCCCTAACTCCACCCGAAACGGTTGAGTGGAGTTGGGTCTCCACTCCAACCTTGCAGTGCAAATCAACGGAGCGGCCAAATACACGCTTCACCTGCTCCACCTGCACTGCGTACCCCCCAAAGTTCAAAGTACCCTAAAGTTTAAGGTAATTAATCAATCTGCCATTGGATAACCCCCAAAACAGTTCATAGATCCATCCCTCAGCGCCTGACTTCCTAATCTCCTCTCACAAGCGATGGTGCAAGGAACCCTAGCGGCGGCGCATCCTCCTCACGAGTAGGCGTGGCAGCGTCCCTCGTCTTGCAGCTAGGCGCCACGGGACTTCCTCTCAGGCAGTGGCGCATTGAGGCCAACTCCCTCCTCTGACCTAGGCGACAGCACTTCCTCCTCGTCCTCTCCCAGATCCGGTGGCGCTTCCTCCTCGTCTCTCCTCCAGCTGTCGGCACATCACCCACCTCTCTAGCAGTGGCTCGACTCACCGACACAACCTCCTCTCTAGCAGCGACTCGGCTCATCGGTGCCTCTCCAGTAGTGGCGGCTCGGCTCGGCTCACTGGTGCAGCAGCGACTTGGCACACTGGCACCGGATGATCTCCACCTCTCCCTCTCGGCTACAGCTACAACCACAGCCGCCGGCCTCTCCCCACCAGCTACAACCCCTCTGGCAAGATGAACAATTGATTCCCCCATCCTCCTTCCCCTTTGACGTGAATGTTTTGTTACTTTTTTTATTTTTCATGCATATGAATACTACTAGCATCGAACTACGTAGAAAAAAATACCTGATCATCTTTTTTTTTACAAATAATTGATCAAATCTTTACTAGCTATATAGTACAAACGAATCTAGAGCTGGCGTTAGAAAAGAATAGGAAACACAGGTAGACTTGTCTTTTCACAACAAACCTTCTATAGTCTGAATTTGGAGCTAGCCTTTTACCCAAATAGTTTTATACAACTCTGGAGTTTGCAGGTGGAGTGGCTACACTAGTGGAGTTCAGAGTGGAGCTGAAATTAGATGGAGCGGAACTCTCCCAGACAGGGCCTTATTTCAGCACTGTCAGATCAAAACCTAATCTGTTTTACATCCATACAGATAACTAATAGAAAATAGTGGTGCATAAGAAACACATGCATTTAGAGACACAAATCAAATAAAAGACATATCACCTACAGTTGCTTCTGGACAAATCCAATAGTATCAATTGGTCCAAACACTTGGGTATACAAAAGTTGGTAAACTTACCATAAATATGATTGAAGCAATCCAAGAGGCCAAAACTGATATAACAAAGGGAAAATGAACATACTCCCCATAAGCCATCACACCCAAGAATGATGAAATGATCTTTCTTTGTAAGTTCAAAAGAATGGACATCTGGTGTCAGAATTAACCCAATCTGCATGATAGTTGATTGATAAATGTTCCATGAAGGTATATTTGTATAGATGGCATTCTTCTCTGTCCAGTATTGGCTTTAAAAAGCGTGCTAAAGGAGCTTGGGTTATGCATGCAGTGGAACAGTTCTTTTTCTTTTGTCTAGCACATCTTGTGATTGCATTGATTGGAATAATAATGGAAATGCGCCATGCACCATTGAGTGTGTAATTTATTACTTTGTTAAGATCATATGTATATGCATGCTCAAGCTTCTTATGGGTACACTACACTCTCATATGTTATACTAGATTGGAGATGGGCGTGTTGCCGCTCCTGTCCATCTTCAAGGAATATAGGCAACTAATATTTTGATAGTATTAGGTAAGCATTGTAGAATATTTAGCAAATATAAGGGTGTTGTCAGAACTCGCTGCATCGCCACGGACGAGGTACCCCCAATCACACGATAGAGTGAGCAGAATCGTTGCAGATTGCAAGGGAACGCTTGAACGATGTGCTGACAAGTGAGATGGCGCGACAAGGTCAGGTGAAGCATGCCCGGGATACAACGATGTTCCTCAATGAGGTGCCGAGGCGACGTGGTGTTATACGCCTGGGTGAGGCGCACGTGGGCGAGCTAGCAAGGTGTGCTTGGGCGAGTTACGGCGGAGTCTGATGAGGTGCTGTGTGAGCAAAGCCAGGGGAAGATCAGGCAACAGGTCCTTGCCGGGGAGACATAGGGTGAGCCGGAGGTCCGTACCGGCGAGGAGCATCAGGATATATTCCGGCAAATATACTAGGTAGAGACAAGGAGGAAATAGCAAAACTACCCAAGATGTTGTAATAAGATAGTGGGTAGAACCGTAAACTGCTTAGGGCAGGGATGTAAATACACGTGTAGGTCGCTTTCGCCTATAAAAAGGCAGGGCGACCCTTCCCATTGGGTAGAGATATATAAAATATTCTCAGGGGTTCTCGGTCATTTTTCTATTTGTATTTTTAACATTTATATTTCGTGAGAATTCTAGAGGAGCAATAGTAATCGCGAGGACTGCTTAGCAACTCGTCCCCTTCGTACCTCGGTTAGCCGAACCGGGGTATCTCAAGTTTACTGTCTGAGGCGGCTGAGCTCAAGGTGCTCTGGGCTACGGCCCAATCTCAACAGGTTGCCAACCTATATTGCACACAACTTGGCACGACGCGGGCTAGAGCAACACCCACCCTGCCGCCAGAGGCTCGTGCGGCAGAGGAGCTTCATCGCCACCTAGGGGAGGTGCGTGCAACGGCATGTGAAGGGATCCGCATTGACAACCCTGCTACTGGCGAACTTCTTTTGGACTTGGGCGAGGCCCAGGCGAAGGTGTCGGTCAATGTGGATGAGGTGGATCGGGAGGCAGCGCGTCTTCGTGCCAGTATCCAGCACAACCGGCAAGCCGCTCGTTTGGCCATCTACAACTGTGAAGGAGGCTCGAGTGGCTAGGAGGTGCCTCATCTCGGACAACACCCGAGCAAAGCTCATGCCGACCAGGCATAACCCTACGTCGCCCACCATCTTCAGGCTCTAGAGGTTATCGACCTCACCAGGATGGCAAGTCCGCTAAGTTTGGGGCTTATGGCTGTGTTGTTCCCACCCAAGTTTCATCCGGCCGACCTACCGAAGTAATCTGGCACCACAGACCCAATCTAGTATACAAGGATGTATGAAGCGGCAATGATTGCAGCCGGAAGGGGAGATGCCATCATGGCGAAGAGTCTACTGCTCACCCTAACCGGCATCACTACGACATGGTACCTCAGCTTGGAGCCCCGAATGATGTACTCTTGGGAGAGCTACGTGACAAGCTTCATGGGCACTTTCAGGGGTGCCAAAATAAAGAAATGACATAGACTGACCTCAGTAACCTCTGGAGCGGCCTGACGAGACCATCTGTGCCTTCCAACGTCGCTTCTTCGAGATCCAATGCCAAGTAAAAGTTGTCGCCGAGTAGACCATATGCGAGGCCGTGCGCCAAAGCATCAATAATGAGGCACTGGCGGATAAGCTAGAGAGAAAATGCCCAAGCCGAGTCAAACAACTTTACGACATCATGGAAGTTTATGCCCGAGTCGAGGAAGGGAAAATTCTTCAAGAGGTTCGTGGGGTGCAACCCTACCCACACCGAGAAGCCGAGAAGGCAGAGAGGTGACATCCGCGTCGCCACGACATGTACCACGTGGCAGAGGACAACTGCCGGAAAGTCGACCGAGATGTGCTTGAGGATCTGAGCACGATCGGGCCTCGCGCGGGTTCGGTCCGCCAAACGTTCAAGGAGTGTCTACGTCCAGGGCTTCCCCGTGGGCACCACCTCGGCTCCACGATCGCGAGCCCCAAGCAGGACATGCGAGAGGCCGTGGGGACAGGGCCGGGTACCAGCGACAGGAAGTAGCCCGTGCTGATAATAGGCAGGGAAAATTCTGAGCCGTCACATAGGCAAATAAATATACGTTCATAGTAATGTAGAAGGATTTGTTACCCGATCATGTTCATTCATCCCCTACTAAATTTTCACTTGTCACTCATAAGCTAGCAGCATCAGCTGCCTCCAACTCATTTATAACGTCGTTTTTGCGCTATAGCTATTTTGGCATATCGGCCAGAATCTGCTCATAACTTCTATGTGAGTCGACAGAAACATAAAGAGATAGATCAATGGTCAGGTGAATCTTAAGAGATATGTGAAGAGGGATAGACTAGGGCTTAGGTGAATCTTAAGAGATACGGGTGCTATCATTAGTAGGTACTTTGTCTGAATGTCTCCCCTCTATGGTTTGTCTAGTGGAGAGGTTGTGAAGGTTCACAAAAGTCAATTCAAAATAAATTCTCAAACCTCTGATTGTGCTCGTGTTTGCTTTTGATCCCTCTCGATGTGTTTTTTATTTGCCTTGTGTTCTGATCTTTTATATTGCCTAGCTTTGCCTTGGTTTGGTGTATAGTGTTGGCTAAGTGATAAAATAGCAAAATCTTGAGTAGATCCATGCATATCCTCCTAGCTAGTGCCCTCCTAGTGCATAATTTCTGAATATTTCTCGGTTCACCTGTTTTGGTCCAAGTTGGCACTTGGAAACAACTACGTTTGATAGATGAGGGCTTTTACGGTTGCTCCACCAAGTTTGGATGTTGATTTGTTTTGTAGGTGCTACGCTGGAAATGTAATTTCTGTGGATGACCCCATGTTTATCATACATGGGAGCATCAAATTTTGGGGGTCGTTTGGAACGCAGTATTTACAAAGGAAAAATGTAGGAATTGCTCTTCCATAGGAATGGACACTTCCATGCATTTTGGTTCACATGAAAGAGGCGTAGGGATTCCAAAAAAACGCTTGTAGAGATCCTAATGAAAACTGAGGAATTTCACAGGAACTGCAAAATCCACTCTAATCTCATTTATTTTCCTTCGCGTCGACCTAGGCAAACGAAGCTACAAAGCCTGCTTTGACAATTACCATCGAGCAAACGTTTGCTGCTCCACCGTCTAATCCCACACCAACCAGCCGTCGCTGCTCTAGTCCGCCGCCACACCCATGTATGCGCCGTCACCGGTCCAACCCGCCACCGCTGCCGGCATGGACGCGCCGTCGACTCGGAAGCGGAAGCAAGAGGCGGCTTTGGAACTGAGACGGTGGCAAGGAGGGTTGATGGTGTCGTGAACTGGTGATACGGTGTGTCTGGGGATCGAATTGGGACGGGGATAAGAAAGAGTGGACGAACTGAAGAGCCAAAGAGTGAACAGGCCTTGTTTGGCGTAAAAAAAAATTGAAGGCTGTTTGGTTTGTGGGCTTGAGGCCCGTTTGGAACGAACAGTTCTTTTCAGAACACTTAACTAATCAAGTATGATGCTCGTTTTACAAAGTTGCTTAAGGAAGCTTGATAGAATTCTGTGTTTTTTCTTTTCCTGCATCCGAAACAGGCTCGTTTCCATCAGTGTTCCTATTTTGTTCTTGTGTTTTTCATATTTCTGTGTTCAAATCCTATGTTCCAAACAAGGTCTTGTTTGAGTTCTTGTTTCCCCGGTGAAGACCAGACCATCACGTCATTCCGCTAGGTAAATATTTTACGAGAAGTACTTCTATGCTTTTCTAAATGTTTTTGCACAAATCTCAAAGCACAAATGAGTACTTAACCATAAGGACAGATTAGTCACTTAATCATAACCGTAGGGTAAGGCCCGAAGCCCAAGTCCTGAACAGCCCGCTCCACCACATGGCATGCCGGCGTAGAACAGGAAGATGCCGTACTTCATGGCACATGCAGCGCGATGAACACCTACAGCTACACGAAAGAGAGTCAGAGCGCGACGGAGATGCTCACGGCCTGCCCGGCCGAACTAATCTCCATGTGGTAGATCTCGCTCAGCACACTACACCACAACACTGAATTCCCTACTGACGTCTGTCGGCAAAAGTCACTATCACCAACAGACTGTTGGTCGGGAAAACTTCTGATGGACCATTGGTCGGGAAAACCTATATACAACGACCGACCGGTCGGTCGGGAATACGAGAATATTTAGTGTCGAATTGTTGGTCAGCAATACCCCTGTACGCATCGAACGGTCGGTCGGCAAGCAATGCCGACCAACTGGTGGTAGCTAAATGGGCCGACCGAAATTTTGTAGCGCCAGCCCGCGAAGGCTCCCTCGTTTTCTTTTCCTTCGCCCCCAATCCCCACGCCCTTTGGCTCAGCCGGCCGCCTCTCTCCCTCCCCACCGAAACGCCGTCGCCCTGCTGCCTCGGTCGTCTCCGGCGCTCTCCCACGCCGCCGAGCTCCGGCACGAGTCCGCCCCGCCTTTCTCCCTCCACTCTGCGCCGCCCGCACCGACCTCGCCACGGGCCGCGCCGTCCACGCACAGCTCACCGCACGGGGGCTCGCCACGGAGGCCCTCGCCGCCACGGCCCTCGCCAACATGTACGCCAAGTGCCGCCGCCCCGCCGACGCACGCAGGGTGTTCGACCGGATGCCCGTCAGGGACCGCGTCGCCTGGAACGCGCTCGTGGCCGGGTACGCGCGGAACGGCCTCGCGGAGATGGCCATGGAGATGGTCGTCGGGATGCAGGAGGACGGGGAGCGGCCCGACTCCGTCACGCTCGTATCCGTGCTGCCGGCCTGCGCCGACGCCCGGGCGCTCGACGCATGCACAGAGGTCCACGCGTTTGCGGTCCGTGGTGGCTTTGATGAGCTTGTGAATGTCTCCACGGCGATTCTTGACGTGTACTGCAAGTGCGGGGCGGTTGAGGTAGCAAGGGCAGTCTTTGATTGGATGCCAGTGAAGAACTCGGTGTCTTGGAACGCCATGATCAAGGGGTATGCAGAGAATGGGGATGCCACTGAGGCTCTGTCTTTGTTCAAGAGGATGGTGGGGGAGGTTGTTGATGTCACGGATGTATCTGTATTGGCAGCATTGCATGCTTGTGGGGAGCTTGGGTAAATGTTCGTGTCGAGACTACTGGTAGTGAAGTGGTGAAGGCAGTCGGAATATGCATTTTGAGATGAGGGAACTTTACACAGCTGGTATACAAATAAGAATACAAGATCAGACTATCAGGTGAACTTCACTAATTCGGACATATCTTAAGGTAATTGCTCAATTTTATCTGTCTCAGACATCATGTGACCATATCATTCTCTATATTTGATTTTCTATTTTTGATGGTCAAACTTATAGAGCTGGCAATGAAGTCTGAATGAGTCTGTACCACGCTTTGTTGTAGGTTGTGCAGCTGCCTTCTGTATCAATGCTACATGACTAAGATTGTGAAGTAGCCGGCAGCTCTTATGACCACTTCACCATTTCAGGGAACATACTGCAGATACGAGTCCATTTGGTTTGATAGCTTAATACATTTTAGAATTAAAATGTTCCTACCTTCATTTATACAAGTCCATTTGGTTTGATAGCTTAATACATTTTAGAATTAAAATGTTCCTACCTTCATTTGAGAGCAGGGCACATGGAAGCTGTCATCCATAGAAAAGACTGCTATTTTTGTATTGTCTGCGATTAAATGTACATGATGAGATCAAACTGTTGGTAACTGAATAACAGAATCTTTGTTTTTGCCTTTTAGTGTACTTGAGGACTGTGGGCTGAGTGCCTCAGTATGTAACAACATCTGGTATTCTTGATGAAAATCACGGAATGTGACAACATCTGGTATTCTTTTTATATGAAAGAAATATCTGATTCACCATGTTGTTTCAGATATTTAGAAAGGACTAAAATAGGCACGCTTACAATTAACTATACATTTGGAACACCTCACACCTGTATCCTTTTATTGAGTGGCCGTGTTACTGCTACATATAACTTGAAGTTCAGGATCGCGTTTATTCTGAATGTAGTCTCCAATAATTGTTCTGAAATCATTTCGGAGTTTGGGTGAGCATGTCAGACATCTTTGCTTCAGTTGTTATAACTTTGTGCTGACACGATTGGCTTCTGCTTGCCTATTGTAGCAATGAACTCCACTGCCACTTTGAGTGCATTAATAGATGCCAGGTTCATCAGGCTTGTTGATGACCATGTTGGTTCCCCTCCGGCCAGATCAGATACTCCCCTGAACACAATCACAGGTACGCCAGGAGACGTTGTTGTCTGTTGAAATAGTGAGGAAGCTCTCTTAATTGTAGGGTTATCTTGAATTTTATGATTGAACTGAAATGATGGAGTGCAAATATAGGCAGATATTTAAATAAAAACTAGGAGAGATAGGATGGTATGTTCTCAAGCAAGCATGTGTTCACATTTCTTTCAGGAAAATGCCTCGTATTTAGAATTTTTAAGTGAAATGCTCACGTGTTGGTTCTATGTGCAGGATTGTCAGATCCATATGTGAAAGGCCATCTTGGACCCTACCGTTTCCAGACAAAGATCCATACAAAAACTCTCAACCCCAAATGGCTGGAGCAGTTTAAAATACCAATAACTTCATGGGAATCACTCAATCTTCTTTCTCTTCAAGTTCGAGACAAGGATCATATCTTCGATGACACACTTGGGTTGGTCTCTTTTATAGATAGCATCTGTTATAACTGCTCAAATAGTAGTGTCCTGGATTCATCTTTCTGTGCAAATACGTGGTATTCTGATTGCTTTAATTGTTCCAAGCATTGTTGAACATTTAAGTTGTTCTCGTGTAGTGATTGTTCCATAAGCATCAACAAATTTAGAGGAGGATAAATATTGGTAGAGTGATAAAAGAACCTTAGGATATGTCATCAGCTCATTGTTTCTATGAAGTCCTTAATTGCAGAGAATATTATAGCATCAAAGTTAAGAAGATGTATAAGATTATTTCAGCAAATAACTGAAAGCACATTACCTTGACCACCTTGTGACGTTCCTCTGTTTGTGTAATAAATGAGCTGGCAGCTCATTTTGACATATAAGATCCAAAACAAAGGAAGAAAAATAGCTCAAGTTTAGTGGCAGTTGGATTCAGCTAGAGAGTTCACTTGCTTTGAAAAAAAAATTGTGAAATCTTTTGCTTCTGGTCGTGTAAGATGTATGCATACTGAAAACATAAATAAGAGAAGCATGGAGGAACAAAGAAAATTATTGGGTGTTCATGGTTGTAGAAAAGGATGCATGCAGTTCCTTAAGATGATGAGGGCCTGGGCTGAACCTCTGGCCACCAAGAGATTTGCAGGTACCATGGGTGTGGATTTAGTTGCATGCCACCAGCCCACCACACAAGACAAAACTAATGTAATTTTATATCTACTACGAAACCAAAATATACAACATGCCAAAAGATTATAGCTGATAATCAACAATGTGTTTCAGTAAACTAAACGATAATTTTAGTGTTTGAACTGGCAATAGCAATGAGTTATAAGTGTTGTACACTTGCTCTAGTTTTCTCAATGTCATCAGCACATATGCATGTTGCATTCTTGCTTGCAAGTTGACACTGTAGTTTGCTTATAACACCCAATACATTTGATTTGATTTTTAATACATTTGCTTGAAAATTCATTGAAGCATGTTTACCTTTTGCAGGGAGGACATCAAGATCTAGTAGCTGGCAAGTCCACACCATATACATAGAACCTGATGTTTTGTGTAATGGAAGAAATTCACTCTCATTGGAGATCTACCTTTTAGCTATCTTTTGTAAAACCGGATGCATATGTGATGTTTTGTGCACATTCATCCTAAATATTTTTTGCACTTGGTTAACTTGAATTGTGAGCATTTTGGATGCTAGTGACACAGAAAAACTAATGGATGAACTATTTGTGAGGAATGAAGTGTACAAAATTTTCTTTTGGTTCATCGTGACATTCTGGATTTTATTATGATCATTAACTATGATGTAATGTATATATATATATGTGGTTAATATATGAAAAATTGCAAAACCAATAATGCCGTCGGACTGTTGGTCGGCAAAACCAATGCCGTCGGACTGTTGGTCGGGAAAGGGTCCTGGCAGGACCGACGGAAAGTTGGTCGGCAAAAGCAACGCCGTCAGACTGTTGGTCGGGAAAACTTTTGCACTACCGACTTACAGTTGGTCGGTAAAGATATGTTGGTCGGGAAAAGCCTTTGCCGACAGGACTTTCAGTGACAGACAAAGTCGGTCGGCAAAACCCTTTCCCGACCGACTTTCTGTTGTTGAAAGCGGTTTTCCCTACCAACGTGGCTGTCGGGAATTCGATGTCGTGGTGTAGTGGCACCACCCACCTGAGCGGTGCCCACGACACACCGAAGTCGAACGTGCACAGGCAGATCAGGACCAGCACGACAACATCGTCACCCCTTGATGCTTCCTGAGATGGTCCGCCATGATGCCATGATCCACGAAATGGCCACCTTGATTAATTAGTTCAACAACAAAAGGTTAGATCCAGGCAGTAAACAGGCTATGTATACTAGTAGTAGCATATGGTACGGAATGATTAGGATACCTCGCAGAGCATCATGCCTGTACCGCCAACGATGAACAAGAACCTGGCGGCCGGTGTGGTCCATGAACAGTTGCGACCAAGTCCGTCATGCTGTTTTTCACGGAACCAGGTATAGTCTTCTGGTTGTTGAACCCCACCATGGGGAACAACACCGGCGAGAAAATAGAGATGACGATCATGTCGGTGAACTCGTAGAACAGGGATATGGCTAGTCCTACCGCCAGATAGTGCCGATACTTCTTGCCGAATAGCCTCTGAAACGCGCCGGCGTCGTCCTAGCGCGCCTCATCCACGGTGCGGACGATGTCCTTGAACTCGACGTCAACGTTGACATGTGGCCCGCGGATGCGCTGCAGTGCCGTGCGAGCCCGGTCCGGTTGGCATCGCAGGACGAGGTTGCTGGGGCTGTCTGGCTTGATGACTAGAGAGTATATACATTCTCAGCTAGCGTACTGAAATTGCTTTTACTTAGTGCTATAGATGTAGGAAAGTGCGGCGACGTAGCCGCACGACACGCCAGCGTCCACGCGGTGTGTGACCTCGCCCAGCACGACGTTCACGGCAGAGGTGGCCATGCCATTGCGGGCGAGGCGCAAGAAGCCGGCATGGAACGGGCGGAACTCCGCCAAGCCGGCCACCGACGCGAAGGTCTTGTCCCAGAAGCAGGCAACCAGGGTGGCGCCTATACCTCCTGCGCTCCCCAAGTGTGAGCTCCGACGTATTAGCCGGGTCGAGCACCTGCCTTGGTCACCTTGTGCTTGTGGTCATGGCGCCTGTGCTGTCTTGGCAATGCCATCCTGGTGCTAGACGTGGGTCGCGGTGTCGGCGATGAAGAGTGCAGCGAAGGCCCAGCGGCCGATGGATGGGGCACTGAAGGCCGGTCGTGGTGGCACGCTGGAGGCGAGTCACGGAGGGGCAGGTGGGGAGAACGACGGAAGAGATCGTGGAGGCTGGGGTGGAGCGGGCTGTTCTAGACTTGGGCTTCGGGCTCTACAAGTGACTAATTTGCCCTTATAGTTAAGTACTCATTTGTGCTTTGAGATTTGTGCAAAAATATTTTAGAAAAGCATAGAAGCACTCTTAAGGGCTCCTTGGATCGTAGAAATTTTGGAAGTATCGTGTTGTCTCTTTAGATCGTAGGAATGAAGAACACCGAAATAAGAAATAGAAATACGAGTGTAAAAGAGAGAACTGCAAAAGCCACATGAAAATTACAGGGATAGTCATTTGGATATAACAGAGAAAAAACAGAGGAAAAGTACTTTAATCCTACACAAATGAATGGAAATAAGAGGTTGGTGTGTGGACGTTAAAAATTCTATGAACTTAGGGACATAGGAAAGCAATACATAGAAATTTGATATCATTCTTCCTATGATCTAAAGGACCTATAAAGGAAAAAAGTTATAAGGGTTAGAATCCCACAAAAATCTCATTTTCTTTCTAACAAAGGAATTGGCTCGTAGGAATCCAATCAAATCCCTAACACGAGCTTGCACAGTCATGAAAAAAAAAGCTTTTTACTGTACCCTGATACTTCTTAAATTGAAATTGGAGTACCAATGAAATCTGACCGTCCATCTGTAAGGACAGAATAGACTTTTCACCTTTGCTAGCTTTCTCCTCCCGAATAGACTCCTGCTCCAGCGCGTCACGCCTGCTCTCCACCGCGCCGCCGCCTCTTCGCGCGAGTGCACGCGGCCGCCGCTCCTCTCCCCCCGCACCGCCGCCTCTCCGCACGAGCGCACGCGGCCGCCGCTCCTCTCCCCGCGCCTCCACCTCTCCCCGCGAGCGCACGCCACCGCCTCTCCTCCCCCCGCCCCTCCGCCTCTCCCTGTGGGCATGTGCCTCCGCCTCTCCCTGCGGGCATGTGCCTCCGCCTCTCCCCACAGACGGGCGTGCAAGCGGGGCACGGGGGGTGGCGGGGCCGGCCGAGGAGGGCGCGGGCGGCCGAGTCGAGCACGGGCGGGCGCGGGCGGCCGTGGCGGGCAAGGGCGGGCGGTGGAGGCGCGGTGGGCGGGGCGCCGGCGGCTAGACGCCGACGACGGGGACGTTAGGCGGATTGAAAAAAAATCAGCGAAATAGAATTAGAGACTAGGGTAATTCCAGTTTTAACCCTAATATCAGGGTACTCCCTATTTTTTTCTAAGTGTTTAGAGGTGGTACTCCATAAGTCTGGTATTAGAGTACCAGACAAGATGAACCGTTAGATTTCAACAAATAGATGGTCTATATTCATTTAGGGGTACTGTAAAAGAGCTCAAAAAAAATTCATTTATGTCTTTGTAGTATCTTCTCTCTTCAAATCTGCAAAAAAAATTTATGAGACGTCCAAAATCCAATTTTGCAAATCATTTGTTATGATTATACGTTCTCCCTGCGTTTTTTGAATCCTACATCCCAAAAGGGACCCTAATACTGTAACTTTGCCAAGTCAAAGCTATTAGTTTTTGCAAAAATTAAAACTACTCACTGTTGACATACGTAATAAGCGCAAGCATTTTGTACGTTGTCTAATGACCAGGATCTTCATTGCAAATGTAACTTTCCCGGCATTGTAGACAACCAAACTGTGGTGAAAAACTTGCAAAAAGGCAAAACGATAGGTAATGTAGACCAATAGCAGGCACACGCATAACTTCAGTATGTTTACGATATAAGATTCGGGTAATATACATATGTATGAGGGTCCATCACAGCTCAGCTAGGGTAATAATATACATCACACTGAGTACACAAGTGAAAGGATAAAATTCATAGTTCACTCCTCGACCCCTTGCATTTCAATTTTAACCAATCGATGGTTGAGTTCACCTCCACCGCGCGAAGATTATTAGCAAGCAGTCGTATCATGCAACGCTCATGCTTCACATGCATATACACGGGTCCACTCTTTGGCTGCACCATTCAAGACCGACATTAGTTGAGAAAAGCCAGCTATGTTTTGCAGCTAAAATGCGACAAAATTGGTCACGTCCTCACCTGTTTCTACAGCTTCTGTTTCGTTGGCCTTCCAGTGCTTTGCTACATTGTCTGCGAGCGGATCATCAGGATTTGGAGCACTGAGCAGTGCTTGGATGCTAAAAGATGGAAACATCAAGTGGAAAGAAAATGAGATGTTCATCTAAGATTGGTTATATAAGGTCAACTCATTTGATATTTCTGACTAGGTTTCAGCAAAAGAAGAAATGTAACATCAGCAGTTGAAGGTGGTAAGCTACAAAGCAGGCATATAACATGTGAAGTGTGCCACTTTATGCCTATTCTATGACTTTGCATTGCAGTTGTTACGGAGGCAACCCGTGTATTGCTCCAGGCCAAGGGCCAACATACATAGTACAAGTACACGAGAGATGTTCCTAATAGAGATGTACTCCTGATACGATACAACTCCTAATACATTGAGTTTGGAGAGATAATCATCGTGCTCAAATCTGTGACTTTGTGAAGAAGTCAGCCAATTAAAGCTTGGAAGGCACAATAGTGAAGAGCAATAATCTAATGCTACACTATGACCGCATATAAGAAGTATCAACACCAATATGCTTGGTTGAGCTTATATTTCACTGGGTCTCGAGCAATGCTAATAGCACATGTACTATCAGACAAAAGAGAAGTCAATACAAAAACAGAAACACCAAAATTCTAAAGTAACCACTGTAGCCAAGTAGCCTCTGCTGTCAAAAGAGCCATAGATTGCAACTCGACCTCTGCACTCAAACGACTGTTGTATGCTTCTTAGTCTCCCAAGCAATGAGAGAACCACCACAAAAAACACGGTACTTAAAAAACCGACGATCAGAGTGATCACTAGCCTAGCTAGCATTAGAGTATCCCTAGAGCTGAAAAGAGCTGGAGCGTGGAAAGAAAACGACGAGTGATAGTCCCACGATAATATCGCAGAACACGAAGGTGATTATAGTGGAGCTGAGTGGGAGCAGAGACGAGCTAACTCAGGATATGCATTGGGTTTGAAATGTCAAAACGAGTGACAAAAAGGTAAACAAGACTCCCAAAAAGATGACAACAGTGAGTAGGATCCTCAAGAAGCTCACCATTAGCGGGCAAAAGATGAACACTAAGCTCCATTGGAGTCGTAGCAGTGGGCTCATCAGTGAGAGAAGCATGATTAAGAAGATCATGTATGTACTTCTCTTCGAACAGAAAGAAACCATTAGGCGTAGAATAAGCCTCAATCTCAAGGAAGTAATGAGAGGAACATAAAGAACTACTCACTGAGACGTGCCTTTACAAAAGCGATATACTTAGAATCATCTCCAGTAATGATTATGTTATCAACATAAAGGAGAAGAAGACTTCGACCACGATGCGAAGTGTGGACAAAAAGCGCAGGATCATGAATGCTAGCAGAAAAACCAGCTACGACGATCACTAAAGAAAAACGGTCGAACCAAGCATGAGGGGCTTGCATAAACCCATGAAGAGTGACAAAGACTAAAAACTATGCCCTCAAGAACAGAATACCCCGGCGGTGGCCACATATACACTTCCTCAAACAACTCATCCATAAGAAATGCATCCTTGATATCAAGCTAAGAGATGGTTCACGCAGAAAAAGAGGCTATGACAAAAAGAGTGCAAATAGTGGTCATGTGAGCCACAGGAGCAAAAATCTCATCATAGTCGCACGCATGCTCCTGCTGAAAGCCACGTGCCACAAGATAAGCCTTGTAACGCTTAAGAGAAACATCAGAGCATGCCTTAACTTTGTAGACCCACTTGTAAGTGATGGAACAAACACATGAAGGAAGAGGGACAAGATCCCACGTGCTAGCGTGCTCAAGGGCAGTGAGCTCCTCTTCCATCGCATGTTGTCATTCCGAATGAACAACAGCATCACGATAAGAAGCCAGCTCTGTAAGAGCGATGCCAGCAAAACCAAAACACTCAATAGGCAGACGCAAATGAGCACAAAGGGTTGTAGCCAGGAGAAGATGACGTATCAGGAGAAGACAATGGCTCACCAAAAGAAGATAGTGCATCCAACGAATATGGTGCATCAGGAGAAGATGACTCGCCAGGACAAAATATGCCTTATATTTTGGGACGGAGGGAGTAGTACAAGCACATGAGAGATATTCCTAATATGAGATGTATTCCTAATACAACTCTCTAACAATAGTAATAAGTGAAAGATATCTAGATAAAGGATATATACAGCATAAAATGGAACCATCATGCTGCGGATGACTGATCAGAGGCTGATGGAAACAAAAACATCAGCTTTGCCACCAGTGTACTGGAGTACTGGTGGCTGTGGTAAACAAGATGCAGCAGTGGCCAACAGCTACACTGTAACATACAATTAGTGCCATCCACTTTATAGTAATCTCTCATTTCTTACAGGGTCTTTGCATAAATTTACGCATCTCATATGATCTGCCTGTTTTTTAATGGCCATGGACTTCAAAAGTGCAACAGAAGCTTTTAAGGTGCACATTTGCCACTATCCATTTCAAGAAGCTATTTCAGGATAGAAATCATATGGCCCATATGCTGGAGCTGTTATATGATCTCTCTTTTTGAACAGAACACACCACATGTATCAGACTGACATTACATAACCAATGGGAATATTGAAGCAGAAGCATTCACCTCAAAAGAACTGTTCGGATCTGAAGGGCAGGACTCCACTTGTCCTTCAAGATATCAAGGCATATCCTCCCAAGCTGCATAAATGTAAGTAATAAGAAAAATAGTACCTCATAAAACTACATAGAAGGAAACAAAACATGACCAACTTTACCTTGTCAATGTTTGGATGATAAATTTTTGTGAGAAAACGAACCTGCTTTCATTAATCAAATCAAAATTTTAGCATTGAATGTATCGGTTCACGCAGATCTTAAACCAATGTAACCACCTCAATCTGAACTTTTAATCCAAACAACCAAGGATAAATTTAAGTCCGCACAACAAAAATACAAATGTTGTAGTACATGTTCCCAAACTCACTGGAAATGACAAGAAATGTTTAGATGGCTAACATCATTGAACGAATCATATGCAAATGTGAAGCTGCAACTAAAATCTCATTGACAGACAACGCATATGGGCCCATTGCATATGACGACAACAACAACTAAGCCTTTTGTCCCAAACAAGTTAGGGTAGGCTAGAGATGAAACCTAATAAAAAATTCATAAGTCAAAAGATAAAAGAAAATGACTTTAAAAAAAATTATGGTTCGGGCACGTGGATCGCTAATTTCCACGCGATCCTATTTAGAGACAAATCCTTAGATACATTACAATCTTTTAAGTCTCTTTTTACTGCCTCCTCCCATGTTAACTTTGGTCGCCCCCTGCCTCTCCTAATATTGTCGATAGATCTTAGAATACCGCTACGCACTGGTGCTTCTGGAGGCCTCCGTTGGATATGTCCAAACCATCTTAGTCAATGTTGAACAAGCTTCTCTTCAATCGGTGCTACCCCTACCCTAACACGTATATTCTCATTTCGAATTCGATCCCTTCTTGTATGCCCACAGATCCACCGTAGCATACGCATCTCTGTGACACTTATTTGTTGGATGTGTTGTCTTTTAGTGGGCCAACATTCTGCTCCATACAACATCGCAGGTCTAATCGCCGTCCTATAAAACTTACCTTTTAGTTTCTGCGGGACCTTTTTGTCACAAAGGATGCCAGATGCTTGTCGCCGTTTCATCCATCCTGTTTAGATTCTGTGGCTAACATCCTCATCGATACCACCATTGTTCTGTAGCATTGATCCCAAGTATCAAAAAGTGTCTTTCTTATGCACTATTTGTCCTTCTAGACTAACATCTCCCTCCTCACACCTAACACCACTGAAATCGTACCTCATATACTCGGTTTTGGTCCTACTAAGTTTAAACCCTTTCGACTCTAAAGTTTGTCTCCACAGCTCTAATTTCCTATTGACGCCCATCCTACTCTCGTCTACTAGCACCACATCGTCAGCAACGAGCATACACCAAAAAATATCTTCTTGTATATCCCTCGTGACCTCATCCATCACTAAGGCCAAAAAGTATGGGCTCAAGGCTGACCCTTGATGTAGTCCTATCTTAATTGGGAAGATATCGGTCTCACTGTCACAAGTTCGAACACTTGTCACAACGTTATCATACATATCCTTGATAAGGGTAACGTACTTTGTTGGGACTTTATGTTTTTCTAGCGCCCACCGCATGACTGCTCTTGGTATTTTGTCATACGCCTTCTCCAAGTCAATGAATACCATGTGTAAATCCTTCTTCTGCTCTCTATATCTTTCCATAAGCTGACGTAGCAAGAAAATCGCCTCCATGGTCGATCTCCCGTGCATAAAACCAAATTGATTTTTTGTGACGTTCGGTCGATGCTCAATCACTCTCTCCCATAACTTCATAGTATGACTCATAAGTTTAATTCCTCAGTAACTAATACAGTTTTGAATATCTCCACTCTAATCTTTTCCATTCCTTTGCTGTTTTGCTTCAGCTTTGCAGGATAGAATAGTTAGCTTCAGTTTTTGCTTTTGTTCTAGTTCTGGTTTTGGTCGTTCCCACCTTTGGTGGATGTACTTAACACTTTCTTGGCTTCTTCTAATACAAAAAATGAAACGCACTTAGTTATGTGTTCGAGAAAAAGAAATGGGCCCATTCTGAATCAGATGCACATAAGAACTTAGTCTTCATGAAGTTTCACAAAACACCAGAAAAATTATGAACCGGACAATTCATATTACTTTAGATACTATTGGATAACAATGAAACACCTTTGGTGGAGCCATTGGATATTCTTCAGGCAAAAATAATTCAAGCTTGAAAACTCCTCCTGACAAATAAACAAATGATCAGTTATCAGAGAACATATTGTTTTTACATATATGAATTAGTCCATAATATAAAATTTGCTTATCTTTTAGCACATAGGAATGCATTAATGGAGGCAAAGAGCCTGGAACAATCATCACGAGGCAAAATAAACAATATCAAAAGTTTCTACTCAGAATTTGAAATATTACTAGGATAACTCAGAGCATCCAGGACACTCAAGTAGTTCTGCATACTGGAAAAGTAATGCTTTAATTGTCAGCCAGCTCATCAGTAGGAAAGTGATACAAATCAAGGGAGGTAACTTTTTAAGTGAACTCCATGTCCATGCCCAAAGATTTGGTTTTGAGTGACACTAATAGAAAATGCGATCGTTTCCAATTACCAAATATTTATATTACGGAAAATAAAAGACTCTTCCGTGCATTTTGCAGAAGCCAGAACATCGAGTAACTAAACTAGATCAATGCCCCATGTTTTGCGTTGGGAATCCCTAGGGTATATATTAAACCATTGGCCCACAGCAAGGGTGCACTACATATATTATTATTTCTCCAAGTTGCGGTATGAAATATATATGGCTGTTATGTTTCTTAATTATAACAGCACTTTTCTCTTAAGAAAATATTGACGGCTCATTATGTTCTTGATCAGATCAAACAACTACAATCCCCATGTTGATGTGTTTCTATAATAATCCATATATGGGATCAATTTGCCTAAAGTCTACCTACCATTTCCATAGCCAGTTAGAGCATCGTACCAACACTACAGTTTTTTTTCTATTTTTGGCGGGAATACCAACACTATAGTTAATGTCAAAGGGGAGGAAAATACAGAACAGAAGAACAGAAGGAAAAGATTTGTCACCTTCATATGGCGACTGCGACGGGCCGAGGATCATGACATTGAAGTAGCGCATGTTCTCCTCGGACGGTGACGCGCTGATCCCTGGAGCTGCAGGAAACACAAAACGCAGTCAAGCACGAAGCCCAGGAGGCCAGGATCCTCAATCGCACCATCCAACACAACCCCTAAAACTGAAAGGAAAAGCCAAAAGAGGAAACTATCTGTGCACAATCAGACCCTAGAGGATAGAAATAACAAGTAGACGCTCTAGTATTGTCTTAATCAAAAGAAAGAAAGAAAAATCTACAGACCTGTTGAAGCTAATTGAAGCCTACTAAAATAAATTAGAGAATAAATAAACAAAGTAGAACTGCTAAAATAGTATCTACTCATGAGTAGAGAATCTCACCTGGCTCGCTGAGCAGCCGCTGCGTCTCCTGCAGGAAGCAAACCACCAAAAATCACCAAATTTGCACGAAAAGGAGCGGGAAAACTGAAGGGAAAACTGGGAACTCGAGTAGCGTGACGGTTACCTACCTTGATGATGCGGCGGGGGAGGTTGCTGTTGTCCATGGAGGAGAGAGGTGGGGCTAGGTCTAGGGTTTGGTGGTTCTTGGAATCTTTGGATCGATCGCAGCGGAGGGGGAGAGGGAGGAAGGAGGCGGCGTTGGGGAAGAATGATCTTTCTTGCTGTGCAGTTTAGTCCCTGTTGTTTGTGGTTTCTATGAATGTAGTGCAGAGATGGTCATTTATACCTTTGGTAAAAAAAAAGTGGTGATACAAAGTAGTTGGGAGTTATTATCTTGTGAGTGGTAGTAACTTTATTATTTGATAAAAGAAATAATTCAACAAGTTCGTGATAGATAAGAATTAATTTGAAGACATCCTATTTCAGAACTTGGTAGAGTTATCTTACACTTAGACCACAATTGTACAAAAGATAAACATAAGGTTCTGGACGATATAATTACTTTAGAAAAATTTCACACGCTACCTCGTATTATTTTCTTTTTGTGACTAGAATTCTATAACTTTTCTATCAAATAGTACTTTTTGAACTTTTCATACGTCTTCTGTTTCTGTAATAATCCAGTGTGGTTTTATATTCCGGTGTTTTTTGTTTCCTGTGTTTTAATGGGGTTTTCATGGATAGCCCCACATTTGAACAATGGCCAGAAGCCCCCCGTTTACCGAAAAATAGATTGATCTTTCTCAGGCTTTGGGGGTTGGGCGGCCGGGTTAAGCTTTTTTATCTTAGACTCATTTTTCTTTTCACAAGATGTATGTTCATTTAAAAGAACAAGCACACAACTCATCTTTTTGAAGCAAATCACAACAATTTTGTTAATCTTATTCTGCTGGAAATCTCCATAAAATTCCAATCCAAAGATTGGCGTATAAGGAATGCTACTCCATGTGTTACTAACATGCGGGTATTTCCTGAATTAGCATCAATTTTAGTGGCGTATTCTCAATTTTCCCGATACTAGGGATTACATAAATGTTTGATGTATATAGTGCTTCGAGGCACAAGCAGGAGCGAGCAATCAGCAAATTATGAAACAATCATGTGTTCCAGAGCACTTGCTGCTATTGACATATACTTCAGGCAAAACAGATGGTCTAGTTTAGGATGCTGCCGTGCCCAATCCAGTTCCATTGTTAAGTGTTAAATAGCACAAGAGTCTACTAATAAACAGATCAGAAATTATCATTGTTTTCCTTTATTTATCAATATATTTGGGCGAAATGCCATTATTCCTCACTGGGTAGGGCGACAGATGCAGCTACATCCGCGAGATAGGGGGCCCCACAGCAAATGATCAAAGTAAAGATATCATCAAGATACAAAAAGATGGTAATCAGGCACCTCCCCTTGCCCTAACCCGTGTCTGCAACCCGGCAGCAATGCCCTTCATGGTCAAGATGAGGGTGTCCTCCAGCCCTGGGGCATACTCGCTGGCCGGGTTCAGCTTCACAAGCTCTGCCGCTGGCTTGCTTGTGTCCATGACCTCCTTGGACAGGTGGGGGCGCAATGCGACGTGATAATCTGGGTCACGGATCCGCTTCAGTGTGTAGGCTTGGCAGACATTCATGGTTGTTATGTACGCATCACGGAGGCGGAGCCGCTGCTTTAGGTAGGGATCACCTTCAAGAAGATCCCTGTGCCCAGCAACCTGAAGTCCAGAGTAGCCAATTTTGTTATTATATTATTGTATGATAACTGATCTAGAATTCAGTATTGTCAAAGCTGGAATGGTGGTTGAACAAGGTACAAGAATTCTGCATTTTAGTAAACACACCTGAAGAAGCAGCTTTTGGGTCTCTTCATAATTGGCCCTCAGCTTCTCACCCAGTGGCTGTAGCTCCTCTGAAACCAGGAGTCTGTCATACAAGGCAGCAATACCAGGATTACCCTTGGCGAACACCATCTCAACCAGATCAATAGTGACCCTGAAAAACGGCCACTCGTTGTACATCTCCTGGAGCATGTGGAAATTCCTGATGTCCTTCTGGAGGATATGCTTGAATGCAGCACCAAAGCCCAGCCAGACCGGGAGGTGGAACCGTGTCTGCGTCCATGCAAAGATCCATGGGATTGCACGGAGTGATTCAATGCCACCACTTGGCTTTCTCTTCGATGGCCTGCTTCCTATGTTCATCCTGCCATACTCTGTCTCTGGTGTTGCCTGTTAACCACAAACATCAGAAAGTAAATCACTGATTGAAGATCCAACTGAATGGCACCAAAGTTTATTTTTCATTAGTTTACACCTTACTGCAATTATCTTAGATGGCAATATAACACTGGTTTTTGAGTCTGTTATACAAATTAGAGTGAGAAAAATATAGATACTTAAAAGGTATGGTAATTCATTGTTTTTGCAATTATTTGCATGATAAAGATTGCCACAGTAAATCATTGTGTGAACGTCACCATTACTATCAGCTTCACATTTGCAACATATTTCAAAGGTTTATTTGAGCAGTTAATATTTTTCCTAGCCTGGTGAATGAGATCAAGGACTTACAAGGCGGAAATACTCGACGAAGCGTGGTTCTTGGAAGACAATTGACCGATATTCCTTAGTTGCCACCACAGCCATCTCATCAAGAAGAGCTCGCCACTCTGGCTTTGGTGAAATGGGTGGACGCATCCCGTGCTCAAGAGTAGCAGCTGTGAAACGCTGCAGTGTCCTGAAGCACAAGTGTTCCTCACCAAAGCTCTGCTCAATAACTTCACCCTGAACAGTGACCCGAAGTGATCCGTGGATTGTATCTGGTGGCTGAGACAAGATGGCAAGGTGAGTAGGGCCACCACCCCTTCCAACAGTCCCACCCCGTCCATGGAACATCGTCAACTTCACCCCAAATTGCTTAGCGACCTTAATGAGGTCCTCCTGAGCCTTGTACATCTGCCAAGCTGCTGAGAGACGGCCAGCATCCTTACCTGAGTCTGAATACCCAATCATGACCTCCTGCTTGCCATTGATCCTCCCTCTGTACCAATCTATCGAGAAAAGTCTGGCCAATGCTGCTGGGGCAGCCTCAAGATCGGCCAACTTCTCGAACAGTGGGACAACTCTAAGTGGTGTCTTGACATGGCACTCACGTTGGAGGAGCTCCACAGCAAGAACATCTGAAGGAGCTGTTGCCATGGAAATGATGTAAGCCCCAAAGTTGTCAGCAGGTAGCTCAGCGATAACATGGAACGTATCTAGAACATCAGCAACTTCCTCTGTCTTGGGAAGGTCTGCACCAAATAATGGGCGCTTCCCATTGAGTTCAGACAACAGCCATTCTTGACGACGTTCCTCAGACCACTCACGATAAGATCCTATCCCCAGGTACGTGGTGATGGCATCAAGGACATCAGTGTGCCTGTCAGACTCCTGCCTAATGTCAAGCTTCACAAGGGAGAGTCCAAAGGTAGAGACTTGGCGCAAGAAATCAAGAAGGGTTCCATCAGCGATAACACGGTCACCACAGGCACACAACGACCTGTAACATAGCTCCAAGGGCTCCAATAGCTGCAAGAGAAGACTGACATATATTAAAAGACCATTTTTCTACCAAACATATTTAAAGATCATTGAAGAAAAAAAATGCACAGTTACAATTATATTTCCTTAGACATTACTCAACCTGCTCAACATTTGTCAGAGTAGCTTCCTCAGGAATGTCGGAATGTCCACTGGATAACAACTCACGTGATCGTTCACGGGTGTTGTAAAGATTATCCCTGACATCACTCAGTATTACCCGGTATGGCTCATTTGGAGGAACCTTCTTCCAGAACTCTACATCAGGGATGAATAATGAATTAATAACTACAATCTTTAAAAAAAGCATATTATAACAACATATCATCAGTAAGCTTTCCTAAAAGCTGTTACTGGTATGTACCTATGTAGTGCTTCGCATCCTTCTTAGAAGAGCGATGCAGCTCATCAGCTCGCGACCGTAGCTCATCGTTGCATCGCCACATAGACAACTGTAATCATTTGAAGTTTTATCAACTTCTAATGATCAAATGTATATAAGCTATAATTAAAAGTAATCAAGCACTTGCTACCTCAAACATCAGATCCTCAATCTGTGCACAGTACAAATTTGCTGCCATCATTCTGGCAAGCAAGCAGACATCCCTGGTAACCTCTGGTGTCACTCTTGGATTTCCTGGATTTGTAAAGGTGTTAGAAACTTGGAAATGCATAAATAGATGTCACTATCTATAATTCTATATAAAATCTTGGTGTGAACATAAAGATAAGTAGCCATCTAACAGATACAAACAAGCTAAAAAAGCTCATTACTGTAAATATCTCATCGATGTACACTGCTCAGAATCATGAGACACAAGATAATTACAGAGAAATGTCACTCACCATCACGATCTCCTCCCATCCAAGAAGAGAACTGGATAAGAGGAGCATTATAAGGAATACGCTCATTGATCCCAATGTTCTTCAATGCAGTATCAACACGGCGCAAGAACTTTGGAACACCCTTCCATATTGTTTCATGGAAGTAGCTCATACCAGCACGCATTTCATCTTGGGGAGTGGGCTGGGTCCTTCGGATCTCATCGGTTCTAAAGGCAGCTTGGATCTGAAAAGGAGGGTTTCAGGTGAAGTGTAAGAATGGATCTCATTGGTCTGATGCTGCAAAGGCTATCTTGACTGCATTACACCTGTGCCTCAGTAACAATGGTGCCTTAAGAACAGCATGCAAATCAATATACGGATTGCAATAAGCACCTCTCTCTGGAGAGCCTCATCAAGCTCCTGCTTGTCATCTGGAGTTATGTCCTTTGAGTATAGCTGGACCAAACAGTTCCGAATCCTGAATAAAATTACTGAAATCAAGATTAACATCTATAAACTGTATCGTGCCAGCTATCAGCACAGTGCTTTGCTAACTAACCTCGAATGTTTCTGGAGCAGTGACCTCCGTACAGACTGAGTTGGATGTGCAGTCAAAACCAGATCAACAGTCTGATTCTTGAGGGCATCAAAGACCTCAGCAGGAGACTTCTTCATGTCAATAACAAGCCTCTTAAGGGTTTCCTCGATGTCAGATTCGGTGATTGCTGAGTTTTCATCAGCAAAGTCTCCCTTCTTGAGCTTGATTCTCCTCCTGTATGCAATCTGCACTTCCTCGGCCAAGTTGGCCAAGTTAAGCATGTGTGAAAAGGCCTTGGCAATCACAATAGAGTCGCCAGGATCCAAGCTTGTTATCATCTCCCCAAGTTCATCAAGCTTTTGCAAATCGTGCTTTGTTTCATACTCAGCAGCCACCTCATAGCATTCTTGAACCTATATAGTGCAAAATTTCAATTTATGTCTGTCCACCAACATAAAAGATACGCTGTCAGCAGCTTATATATCTACTTAAAGGGTTGTGATGCAACCAAGTCAATGAAATTCAAGATGTAGTCATCATTACTGAACGCTACTCGAGGCCTAGAACCTGTCATTGATTTGCCCAGGCCTGTTTTAATCCTAAACCATATATAGCATCTTTAAAGAACCTTCTTTTTCCTAGTTTGGCCCTGGAAAAGCCATATCTTGTGTGGATTCAGGCTCCGTTTACGGGAAGGTATATAAGATGGAAGGACAGACTTCTACGACTACAAACAACGGTACTTCCATGTATGAATAAGATCAGCACTCATATGCCAGTTCTCCTAAGAAGTCCTTAACTCAGTCTCTGAAAAGTTTAGTTTAACTCAATTGGTATATTTTACTCGATGTCAATCGGTGACAGTGGTTTGCACACTTTCTCCTCCCCCTCCTTATATGTGGGACCATCTCGAAATTTTAGAAAAACCTATATATCCATGTCAAAGCCTCAATAGATGTCCTCCTTATCCACTGACTCCAAATTCAAAAATTCAAATTCGCCCAAGGTGCTGCTCCCTGCAAACAACTATCTATTCTGCCCGGGCCGAAAGCTCAACAAAAGCCGAAATGGAACCGAGGACGTGGCATGGAGTGCAAAAGCACTAATTCGACATGCTCACTAATCTAAAAAATTTATCCTCACGGGTATTTGGCTAGTCTAGACTCAAGACATGAACATTTTCAACTATCCTATTGCCGTATAAAAAGGATAAAGAAAACACGGAAAACAGCGAGTTTCATCACTTCAGTAGATCCAGCTCAATTAGTATGAGTACTTTGGTTGATACAACTTCCAAGTCAGTTATTTTGCCCCCATATTTGACCAACTAACGATCCAGCATACCTGATAGCAAGACAGTTTCCACAGATGAAGTCAGGTTTGACTGACAAAGATTCAAGATTCAATTTATTATCCAAGTCCACTAACCAAAGCAGTACTCCAAAAATTAAGGCAAAAAGGAGCAAAGGAAACATCAAATCCAGCACCTGAGCACCCTCCAAACTCCTACTTAACAACACCAAATTAAGCAGAGACCACCAGAAATCTACCCCCTAAATAGTTAATCGAAAGTCAACCTCACGCTGCAACAACACTCAAGCTGAACTCCAAACACGAAAAGCCACATGTCGATCAGAGGAATCAAAGAGAACAGGCAACAGCTAGTGCTAGTAGCAGTACACAACTCGAGGCCGGATTGGATGGGTAGCACGGATCCGGTCCAAGATCGGGCAGTAAAAAGAGTTTACCATCTCCCTGAGATCGTCGCCGTGGAGGCCCTGCAGGACGTCGAGGAAGCGGTCAAGGAGGAGCGCGTCGTACTCGATGAGCTTGTCGTCCTCCGACACCTTGGTCGGAACCAGCATCCGCAGCTGCGCGTCGATCGACGACAGCCGCTCCACCTTCCCGCCCCCGCCCCCGCCCCCGGGCGCCGACGACGCCATCGCCGATGAGCTCACCGCAAGGCAGGAACCAGCAGCGTCGTAGGGAGGAGGGGAGAGCAAGATTGGGGATGATGCGGTTGTGGCCGGAACTAAGGAGGATGTGAGTCTGCTCGATACTATTTATAGGAGGAGGATAATACCGCCGTGATTCCCTACGGGGAGGAGCAGTTAATCCCTGCAAATTTTTAGGGTGTCCAAGTAAGAACTTCGGAAAACAATTGGATTTCGATTTAGATCTGGGTTTGCATTAGTTTACACAAGTCAACATGGACGGCTGTGATTTCTCCAAGATCATGGAACCCTAGTGGTAGCACCAACCCTGATTTCAGATCAGATTATATGCTCTTGACATGGATTAATGATGTATATTTTGCTTTCAGTGCCCTATTAAAATCACACTCCATTAAACTACTCTATTTAATTTATTGTGTCTGTCACATATATTAAGAAAGCACTAATTCTAAAAAGATAAATAACTGGTAACTATATATGTCTCCTTTCAATAACACGATACAATTATTTAACTACTCTTAAAAGAATTTAATAAAAAATACAAAATGAAATTAATATAATAACTGATGAGAACATGACCTCCATGGATACACCCACTGCCACCTCTACTACCACTACTTCAACTACGTCCGCTATAACAAACAAAAGGAGATTTGTGAAGATCGTAAGAACAAGCGAAGAGGGTGACGACGCCAAGGTCACTTGCATCTTTGCTTGATCAAACCAATAGCAGATTGGATCTGATCTACAAGCTTTTGGAAAATCCAACACAACAGGAAAGGTTTTGCTTTGGAGTTCAAGTTGAACTAGGCAAAGGAATTATCTTGTAAGGCTTGGTCTTTTATCTCTAACCATTGGGAAAGGACTTGGCTGACCCAAAGGACTCCTTCACATCCTTAAGAAGGCCTCTAGACAGATCTCCCACCAAGAATCAGACTAGAATTCAAGTTACAACTCGTTTTGGATTCAGATTCAAACTCTAAGTCAAATTCGGACTGAAAATTCAAACTGCTCAGAAAATTCTGAAAAAATTCTGTAAAATCAGGCATAAATCTAGGAGTCTACTGCTAAATTTTCAGCACAATCTGACAAGTGGTTTGGGAGAAAAGGCTAATTTAAGTTTCAGCCTCCTGCCGTTTTCCTGCCACGGCAAGATTTCTGCTGTTTTCTGCTGCCCCAACAGCTCTGCGGCAGAGTCATGTTTTCTTGTGTAGCACATATCTTTTGCTCTGTTTGGGATTTTTCTGAGGTATAAAAAAAATTCAAAAAAAATATAGAAAGAGTAAGAAGCCACACAGAAGACCACTGCAAAAAAAAACCTCAGAAATTTGCCTGTTGCTTTCTCTTTGTTTCCTTGGTTTCTATCGCTTCGGTGTCTAGGCCTAGTTAAATTTTTGCTCGTTCTAGTCTAAGTCCAGCAACTAGGACTGGTATTTGTGAGCATCTTTTCAACTTTGCATAGCTACTTTGATCATTTGCTCTTCCCTGCTACCATATTGAAGCCAACCAAGCTCCACCTTCCTATACTATACTTTGTTCGGTCACCTTGGTAATCGCTATACTAATCTTTTGATCATCGTTGACACCGTCAAAGGCCAACAACCACTGCAGCACGGTAAGAACTGGTAAGAGCTTGGTATTTGCTACCGAATTGTTGAGATTCCTTCCACCCCATCACCACCACTCTAGTAGTTGATAGGAACTATATACACATGTGTATTTTTCTTGTTCGCTACTAACCATGACAGATACAACACGGAAAATGATGATGAGATCATCATGGGCTTCTTCCATAGCCCTCGACGATGAAGAAAGAGGCGCACCCATCCATGACTACACCTACACTTCGACAGGTACAACTACGCCGCTCAGGAAACAGCGAGATGCTACACCTTGAGCACCACGGCCGCATCCATCTCCTGTACCATGTCCATGCCCCCTGCCAGCACCAGACTTTGGTAAATCTAAGGAGAGTTTTGATGCTTATGTTGGATTTAGAAATACTATAACTTTCTTTGATGGCAGTTATGACCCTGCTGGTTACCTCAAGTGGGAATTATCCGTACTGAAATTATTTAATGATCATGATTTTCCTGAGCATAAGAAAGTGAGGGTTGTTACTAGTAGATTTACTGACTTTGCTGTTCTTTGGTGGAATGGTTATGTTTCTAAAAATCAGGACCTACCTAGCATATGGATTAAATTAAAGAAAATTATGAGAGCTAGTTTTGTTCCCTCATACTATGCCCGTGCTTTGCGTCAAGAATTTCAACATTTAGAACAAGGTAGCGACACCGTGCACATTTATTATAATAAATTTAAAACTTGTTTGCAACGTTGTGATCTATCAGAAGATGATGACTTTGCTGGGGAAAAATTTATGAAAGGTTTGAACCAAGACATCCGGGATAGATTTCAATATATACCATGTAGCCTTGTTGGTCTGTTTTGTCATGCTTGCGTTTTTGAGAGAGAAATACAGGATGAAGCACAGAATCCAACCTCAATACAAGATCCCATGTCTTGTTCATCACCGGATGCATCTTCTACTGCTGAATGCACTATGGTCCCTACTACACGTGAAACAAACCTCCATGGTAATAATGAAGGTATCCATCTCCACATTTCACATGCTATTGATAATTTTCCTACTGAGTTAAATACATCTTGTGTTGAGTTGAATGAACTACCCTTGTCCACTAAACATGCTATTTTAGAGCAACCTAGAGTGGAGCCGCTTGTTACTTTGCCTTTACCACAAGTTGAGAATACTGTTTGTAAAGAATTACATAATGCTCCTTGTGAGATGAAAGAGTTGTGTGATAATGCTTCACTTATATCTACACTACAACTAGATGATGAACATGATACTTGTGTTTTAGAATCACATGTTAGTGCTCAAATTAGTGTTCCATATGCTAAAATTGTTACTAGTCCTCATGAGAAATTGATTAAATATGCGGAAATTGTTTCCCAAAATCACATGATAATTTTTCTGGAACCAATGCACTACTTGCTAATTTGAGCTTGTCATTTGATCAAATAACTAAAATACCTACAGATATATGTGTATCATGTGAAACTCATATTTTATATACTGATTTGGGTGCACCAAGCATTGATACGGATAAAATGAATTCCGAAATTTCATATTTGGTTGTTTCTAATGTTCCTCTAGATGATAACCATACTGTTTTAGGCCTCCCAAATAGTGATATTGACTCTACTGCTTTGATTGCTTCACATGCTGAGAATGGTTGCTATGAGAGTCTAGCAGTGCCAAAAGTTGAGGCTTGTGAATTGAATGATTCTCAGATAGGATGTGGTAAGTTAGTAGCACCTGAAAAGGAACTTGATGCCATATTCTCTAATTTATTGTGCTATGTTAATCTTGACATGCCTATGCAATTGTCACATGCTCTAATAAAAGTTTCTGAACTTGTAAGTTTACCTTCGTGGAATTCCATCTATACTCCGTGCTGTCAAATTAATATGATTGGATAATACAGTGTAGACTGTGGAATTTTAGTGCATAGCTTTTGCATCACCCGTGCTGAAATTATTGATAAACTTACTCGTTCTAACAATGATCATTTGCAATTGTTTATCTCGTCAACTTTGTAATGCGAGAATTTCATTCAAAGACTTATGTTACATGCTGCTACACATTTTTGTGTTCCTCTACATCCAAAAATTCAGCATTCTAGTGATAATCCTTTCATTTCTTTGAATGTGCATCCGCATCATTGTCGTTGGCACATGTTTGAATAATATTATAATGAATGCTTCCCTTATACTTACAAAGCTAGTTGCAATACTTATTGTAAAGATAGTATGAATAAGTTCATGATTCCATTTGCTACCACTCATCATAAAGACAAGTTCTTCACTTATATTTACAAATTTAGTTGCACAAATGATTCGACTTATAAGAATGTTATGCCACTCTACATGTTTCCGAAATCTATCTAGGTGTATCACAGTTTTAATTATGGTTTTCATATATTTGCTAACCCTGAAGAGCTCACCATGATTGATAGATACATATATGCTGTATACACGCTTTTTTTGCTCTTTGATGGTTTTCAGGTCATGCAAAGCTGAGGATGGCTTTGTTTTCAAGGAGAGAAGGATGATGAGGACATGACCCCCATGGATACACCCACTGCCATCTCTACTACCACTACTTTAACTACGTCCGCTATAACGAACAAAAGGAGATTTGTGAAGATCGTGAAGAACAAGCAATGATTCAAATTCAAGTTCTCAAGAGGAGGAGGGAATGAACTTCATGTGACTATGCCCACATCCCACATGAATTGGTGCTGTACAAGGAGTCTTCCCACTAGAGTCCCACAAGATCTGTGCTGAGACAACCCTGACTTAAAACGTCTATATCTCGAGCATATGGACTCCGATTTGGATGATCTTAGACTCTTTGGAAAGCTTATCTCGTGCTCTTTCCAACCTATCCAACCCCATCTCCAAATTCGTTACGAGCTGACCGCAACTACCAAAACAATCCGAGACTGTCTATGAAACAGATCGCATCTTTCTTTATATACCCCCTAGGATTCTCCCTTTAGTTTTTGGGTTTCATTGAGTTGTTTAGCTACTGCTACATTATCGCATCTACAAGTCGTGTAGGACTGCCGCCTTGTTTAGATCGCAGTGGAATCCCAATATACTTTCTGTTATCTCTTGTGCCAATTTAATACTCGTAATTTCAGATTGCAATTTATCATTGTTCTTGCTGGTTCTTCGGTTGCTTGCAGGAACTCGAACTTCGTTGTTCAGGTTGATCGCACCTACGGCAAGATCAATAACCATCGGATGTTGGTTTAGTGATTGCTAAGGCGTATCGTCACGTACGGTATAGTCGGATCGTCAAGGTCAAGCTCCACCAAACCGTTAGTTATCTTCATCTCACGGAAAGATTGGGCCACCGTCTCATCAATAACTATGATCCTGACTTCGTTATACTCCCTCCGTTTCAAAATGTAAGACGTATTTTATTTGGTTAAGACAAGGTTTTGACTAACAATTACTCTATTAATATATAGTTTGTGTCACTAAAATTAATGTCATTAGATTCGTATTCAAAAGTATTTACTTATGATTATCGCTTTATATCATATAAACCACATATTAATAGAATAATTCTAGGTCAAAATGTTGTCTTAACCAAATAAAATATGCCTTATATTCTAGGACGGAGGGAGTAGAATTTATAGGATCATAATACCACATATTATGGACGCAGTCATAAAACAGTAGCCACTAACCAGCCATTGCTAAAGCGAAAAGCGATTGAGAAACAGTACTACCATTTGTGTTTATGCTAATGCCATGACAAACACAAAAGCTTAATTAGCCGCTTAGGAGAAGAAAACATCTGCAAAAGACATAATTTTTTTGGGCAAATGAAGAATTTTATTCAATAATAATGTATCATCCTAATATAAACATAAAAAATATCTCTTGACCTCTGTATTTTTATACACTAGTAAGTGCACACGTGCAACGCACGTTTTCACAATATGTAGAGCATGAAAACATCATATATATTGCATTGTGTCGAAGGAGGCGACAACGGTTGTGCACGAGCTTGGCCAGAGCGCAGCATGGGTGTGGCGGCCACAAGTAGAGCGATTCGGGGAGAGAGGGATGATGAAGGGTATAGCAGTGACAATGATGGAAAATTATCAATTAACTTGAAGTAAGGCAATGGTAGGTAATAATCTATCAACTTTAAGTGAATGCTAATGGTGGGTAATTATCTATCAACTTTAAGTGGCAAACCATCAAACCAATATAAGCTATTGGATGCATTTGATCGGATAGTGTGGAGTGACATGTGTACGTTTTGTGGGGTAAATATAGAAAAGATAAACTAGCTTTTTAATAGGTAGTATAGATACAGTCAAAGGTCTAACATAAAGCTGCACCTCAACTGAACATAGTGTGTACAAAAATAAATCATGATACTGTATAATTGAAACATAAACATAGTATCCTCAAGGTACACAAAAATGATGGCTAACCCCACCGGTGCCCCACACTCATGCACAGTGAAGATCCCGCAAGACTGTCTTGAGTGACTGGCATGCTGCAAGCATGAGCTCCCGCCCCTCTGGATGCTGAAACACCAACTTAGAGTGCAGCCAATGTGTACACCTGCAAAGTACCTGCAAAAGATTATAAAGTTTTTTCTTGTCAAATGTAACACTATTTCTACATAGCCAAATAAACCATCACAAAGCAGCTATCCCTGCTAGAATGAGAGTTTGAAGACTCTGCTTAAACCATTTAGCAATTGACCAATGTGTCCGCTATACTACTAGGAGGATGTGACCCTAAACTCACCCGTGTTACTTGCCATGCGAAACGTGCTGAATGATTTTGTCATTATTATAGAAACAACATTTTTGATTGCCCATCTAGTTGCATCTACGAAGGTTATCCTTGGTGAGAATCACTCCTTGTCACTGATACCATAAGAAAGTCTTAATTTTTAACAGGATTTTAGTTTCCAGATCTATCAATTCATAATTGGCATGTCTTGATGTACAAGTCTAGAGTACAAGTACTTGACCGAGAACTTACCATTTTATTGAAGATTCCAAGTGAATCTGGACCAATAGTAATCGAGTTTATAAAGCACCTCATGTGGTACTTCAAAAAAGGACAACATAAATATAGGAAGGTTGCTAAGCACGGAATTAGTCAAGACTAATCATCCCCCTGCTGATAGGTGCTTCCCTTTCCAACTGCTCAGGAGTTTCTCAAATAATCCTCAACACCTTGCCAGTCCGCATTCCGAATTTCCTATAATGAATCAGAATATCTAGATACCGGAAAGGAAAACAACCCGATTCGCAACCAAAGAGCTGCCTATATTGGGTTTCAAACTCTTTCACCTCACCGAATAAGAAAATTTCAAGTTGTTCTTAAGACTGGACAACTACTCGACAACAATGTTGAAAAGAATAGGCAATAATGGATCACCCTTTCTGATGCGGACATCACCTCCATCAAGGATGACAAGAGCCCAAATCCACCCTTGCAACCTATTGGACCAATGACAAGGGCTCGAGCCAAGGCTATACAACATGAGGTGACTCTATTCCTTAACACATCTCCGCTTGACTTGAGTATGAATGGTATGCTACCTAATGCTTTGATTCTTTGCTTGATAAGGTATGAGGGAGCAACCAATTGGAAGACCCAACTGACGAGCAACGGGACTGAGAGAGAGACACCAAGCATCAAGTCCCCAAGTCCCCGACCGAACCCCAGCCGGTTCGCCGCTTCGGAACCCCCGGATGTGCACTAGAAGAGGCGACCCGGACTGTCCGGCCGAGGTCCGGACCCTCCGGATCGGAGCCGGACCTCAACCCGGACATTCCGGCTGAGGGTCCGGACCTCAACCCGGACTGTCCGGCTGAGGGTCTGGATCTTCTCTGGAAAACCCGGAGGCTAGCCCGGACACTCCGGCTGAGGGTTCGGATCTTCTCTAGAAAACCCGGAGTTCAGCCTGGAGGTCAGCCCGGACACTCCGGCCACCCGGACAGTCCGGCCCCAATCCGGACAGTCCGGATCTGCCCATGTAATTCCTTAAGTGAGGGGGTTAGACTATAAATACCCGTACCCCTCTCTAATTAGGGTTTAGACTGAATGTTAAGACTAAAAGTGAGCTTTGCTCCTAATCTAGGGTTCATCCCTCTAGGTTTGGGAGTTCCACCTTAGGCCTTTCTTTCCTTTGGATTGAACGGATCGGCGCGTGCCTCCGAGTGGTAAACGTGGCATTCAATTGAGAGCTTGGTTGATTTGGTTCCTAGTTCCCCAAAGGCTTTCTCGTTGGAGTTTGTTGTTGGGGTGGGTTTCCATCTAGGCTTAGCTAGTTATCCTTGTCCAAATCGTGAAGATCGGGAGCCCTCTGTATCACTTTCGCAGCCCTTTTCTAGTTTGGAAAGTCCAATGTCATCATTGATTTTAATGCTACCACTCCCCCGGTTACAATGGTCTTGACACAATCACACCAAAGTGGTGAAAAACCCTTCATCCTTAAAGTTTGTTGAATGAACGGCCACTTAACCTTGTTGTATGCTTTTGGAAGTCAATTTTGGAAATGACCCTGCTCAGTTTCTTTCTATGCATCTCATGAACCATCTCGTGCAAGACAACCCCACCATCCATTATATAACAACCCAGCATGAAAGTCGTCTGAGTCAGTCAAATGATATGGTCTGCTGCAGTTGTAATTCTATTAGTCCTGACTTTTGTGAATATTTTAAAGCTAACATGAAGAAGACAAATGGGTCTATATTGCTATATTTTATTGGCCACATTTATTTTTGATAAAAGATTGATGGTAAAAGATTGATGGCCCCAAAGTTAAGAATATAAAGGGACAACTGGTGTGGCGTACCCGGTTTTAAGACCGGATAACTCCTTGTGTTTACTGTACCGGTCTCATGATCAGTAGCCGGTACATATAAGTTAACCTGTATATCATTGTCATACACACAGATATCAGTAAATAATGCGTAGTTTGACCATTCAGGTCGCAGTCTGGTACCTGTAGCCCAACGGCTATAAACTTACAGCGAAAATCAAGCAGTGATGAGGCCCATCAATATGCCATACCCGACAGGCAACTGACTGGGGTTACGCCCTAGCTTTGCGAAATCAATCGTATCCTCGGAGTTGATGTCTCTTTCGTCTGGCCAAATCAACAAGCCAGGTGAGTACATTGAATGTACTCGCAAGCATCCCGCAGGAAGAGTATAACGGACATATCTCATGCAAGGTTTGTTCAATAAAAAGGCTCTACCCTAAGTTGAAGGTTGAGCGGAAAAGTAAGTTTTCATTTGGAATACGATGGTAATGGATTCAAAAGCATTTCTGAAAGCAAACCCGTCTCTGACGGGTCAATATTTGTTGCCAGAGCCTACCTTCTGATAATCGTCAACTAGCGGTCGATAACCCATGTATCACCTCTGACAGACCTTAAGCCTACCCATGCTATCGACCTACAGCACGGGCTAGGTTTCACTTCTGCAGTTCCTTTCTACCAGCCTGTAGCTCAAACTGCACACTGTGGACACATCATGCCCACGTCCTTAATCCCATTCGCAGAGTTCATAACCAAAACTTAGTCTAACCAGTGTGTGGCCTTTCCAAGTTGTGTCCATAACTGAGGACGCGGCTATTCGAATAGATTTTTAACACTCTGCAGAGGTTGTACGGCTTTACCCACAAGATGTAAGTCCCCCTTGTTGCCGAACGTTAACGGATACACTTCACGAGGTGTATTGGCAGGGTTATTACAACGAGACTTCTCACCCATTTTTGTACCAGAGCTGGACCCGCTAGATAAGATCTACCCAGTCTTCGTTTGTGCTCAGAGATGCCCGACCCCACAACCCGAAGTGGACTTATCTTTGTGTCGAACCTCTACCCACGGTTTCACGTGGAGGTCAAGCCTCTACCCACGTAATCACGTGGAGGTCCTCTAGGGATGTCAATCTACCTAGCACCCTCTCCCTACTGCCCACGGGTCCAGGCACTAATACTTGATGGGGTATTAGTCAAGTCCTTCCCATAAAGGACATGTGGACATACGGGTGAACTTGGTCGAGCAGCACTTATGCTCGGTCCTTAACTGATTTGAGCAAGACTGCATATCATCACCTCATAGCCATGTCACTACATGCTACAACCATTCTTCCGATCTCCACTTACTGTTCTCACCCGAATCAAAATCATCCTCCATTTTATTTGGGGTTTTGGCAAACAATGCTTTCAAACAGTCACCTCGAAAGGTACACACCTTCTCGAGGGTTTTAATCCCATAACCAAAGGGGGTGATTCCCTTGGATCGGACAAAAACATGTTTTCCTCTATAGCAGGTGTCGACGTACAAACGCTAGTAACGGTGGTCCGAAAGGACCCCCTTTGGGATTCAGCGGGA
>JAGXJF010001381.1:0-278154 GCA_019208055.1 Stipa capillata | reverse complement strand
AGTTTTTGCTCCCAGTATAACTGCTGCATTGCGTTTGCTCACCAACTAACAATGCCTATTAAGTGTCTGCTGCATTGCTTTGCTCACCAACAACAATCCTATTAGTGTCTTCTAGTCTGTACATCAAGCATTTCGAGACAGATAGAGATAGATCAGTTACAACTTCACGGTTGGCTGAATCCAAATTGTCTAAATTTAGAATATAAATACAAAGCTTCAGTAGAGTAAGCTCACTGGTTCAAGACCGTCAACATATAGCTGGAAAAGGCGGACACTCACGTTAGCAAGTTGTGCTCCATCACCAGTCCACAGAAGTGGTATCCACGAACTGTTTGTATTAGTCAAAAATATATAGCTTAGTAAATGAGGATATAAAGCTGCACTAAAAGTTTTGTTTTGTAGAAATTATGGCAACAACTTAGCTGGTATAGTTTATAATTGTGCTGAGTCCTGAAAGATATGACTAGCTTCGATTAATTTACAGATAACAAACAGTATAGTAGCATAGTACATACATTTTTCAGAGTGGCTGATGCTTTGCCTTAATGAAGCACACCAAGTCGGAGTCTCCACATTCCAGGGGGTTTCCCTCCACCACTTGATTCTTTAAAGCTCATAGCATTAAAAAATAAAACATTATATCATCAAGATAGGACATAGAAATAAGTTGCCTCTAGAATAACTTCTCCGTTTTCTTTTAAATGTGCCAATTGTCCAGTATTTACAATCGGTGTTGCTGTATTCTAACAGTGCCACCCTAGCTGAATTTAAGCGTTAAACTCCTTTGTTTAGTGCTCGAGTATAGATCTGAGAAACGAAACTGAGGTGTTATTTTCACTTACTCCATGTGCATAAACCTTCATAGATCAGCTGATTTGAATCACAGCTTAGTAGTTATTTTTACATCACTAATACTTCTCTAACAGCACCCTGTATGTAAGGCTGCTTTGATAATAGTCTCGAGAGTTTTCTCTCAATACGACTATACATCTGTTGTCACAAGAGTTTTATGGCAGCCTAATTTCGCATGCAAGCGCTTTCATTGTTGAGTACATGCATTTTCTTTACAAGCATGCTACATGTGGAGAAGAGAGAGTGGATATGCGAACGCTGCATTCCGTGTATCTGCCAACTCAATAGGGGAACAGTTATCACACGCCAATGATCGTGCAACAGACCAGCATTAGAGGGGCATATGCCTAAGTTTAGGAAACTATGATCGGATCATATTCTTCGAATCCAATGGAGCAGTAGATCGTAAGAGGTAGATATCATACCACCTGACGGATGCACAGAGTAAACAAAAAAGTGTTACGTAGCCTCTACTAATGAGCCACACAAGTTATGCGAAGCATATACTACTTTGAAATATAAAATATCTAGATCAGTGATAGTGTGGTCACTGAGTGCCTCGTCGGAATACAAGGTGCAGAGGAAATATGCCGAATTGCCTAGTACGCATTTGATGTTTCCGTAACCTTCCTAGAGAAAACTCCACAGTATGAAAAAGGTTCAGCAGACCTCAAAGATAAACGCCTCACCACACATTTTGTTTTACTTACCAATATCTTAATACCTCATACTGTATGATAGATATCTACTACTACAGTCATACTCAAACGTTTTGCATGACAAGTGTTTTCCATCCTTTTTTATGATTAAAGGCCCTTTCGCAGATCATATGTTTTGTTGACGGAAATGATGCTAACCATTGGTTTTTCCACTTTGTTTTTTCTCTTGCGTTTTCCAGAGAAATCATTTAAGTCTCGAAAGGAGGACAGATAACTTGGACGGATTCTCGGAGCACTCCACCAAAAATCATTTTGATGTAGTGAGAAAACACAATTTTACAACAGATTAATGATACATAAAGATAACGTATACATACACTGGTAAGAAAAAATACAGCAAATAGTGCAAAGCAAGGAAAAACTCTAGCGATGATCAGCTGAAAGGATTTTACCGTTGGTACAGCTAACGCTAAGCTTGCACCAGTACCTCTCATAGTCTAAAATCCTTCCTGCAGTAGGCATATCAATCATTACAAGATGATCAACCAAAGAGGAAGACAATGAAGAAAGATGCTCAATAAGCACATTTACCTGTCTAGTGACCTTAGAGACACATCCATTGTTCCTCTGTACTGAAGCATTCAGGACTGCAGGATGGCCCTACAACCATTTAATTTTAGCCCACTAGGGTTGCATGATGGATAGCACCTAAAATCTGACCATATCTGAGCAATGTATTTTAGAGACAAACAAATAAATAAACAAGGATATTCTCTCATATAAGTAATCACCCAAAGTAACTACCACATATGCTTTTTCAGAAGAAGAAAAAACACAAACCACTCGACAAAAATATGTCCGACTTGTCAGTATTTAATCATTATCTCATAGTGAATTGGGCATCGCAGATGCTTTATCCACTGTAATAATTATGGAACACAAATTTTCAATTTTCTTTTTATTTTTTGAATTGGGCCACACAATCCATAGGGAAAATATATGCTTGGAGTACTGCATAGACAGTTTTCCTTGAAGAAGCGCACACCTGTTCCCCATATCATGTCTCTGTCCAGCACACCTCTGGGGCTTAGCACATGGTATACACCAGAAGGCAGGCGCAGTCCATAAGTGTTACAATTGATAAGAACCATCCAATTGATGGCTTTGATTATTTATGTTTCTCTGCTATTGTGTGAACTTTAGTTTTTATTTTCCTGATTAATGAGAGAATTTGTAAGAGCAGTTTTTCCTCTCTCACAGTAATGTGATGTACTCCAATCTGTATAGTACAAGATGCGGCACGCCACCAAGGTGCAGGATCAATATGGAAGGGTCAACAAATTGTCACATGGCAATTGCATCCATTGAATTGTGAAACCACTCTTACGTGGAGGAGAAGTGGCACGCTTACCGGATTGTAGACTACTCCAGCAGCTTGTGCCTGTAACCTCGTCTGCAAGATAAAATAAGTATTTGAATCAAACACAAATGCCGACAATTCGGCGAGCCACAATTCGATGATCATCTCGACACACTCCATAGGCATATTTCTTAGAACCACAAACCACAAAACCCCAGTTCACCTAGAAGGCTCGCGATGGCAACGGCAAAATACGGGAACCCGTGAATGGTGGTCTCGTTTCGTTCAGGCACCTCACGGAGAGGATGGTGGGGTGGGTATGGACGTACGGCACCGGGGAACGCGGCGGCACGGTGTATCATACCTGGCGACGTCGAGGGGGTTGACGAGGACGGCGGAGATGACGGCGGCACCAGCCGCCGCGACGGCGCGCTCGGCGAATCCCATGGCGCGCTCGGGCGCTGGGTGTAGGGGTGCTCCGGCTCCGAGGCTCGCGCCATGGCCATGGCGAGAAAGGGGAAGGCGGTGCGAGGCGGCACGGCGCGGTTTATTATTATTGTTAGTTAAGGAGGGGGCCGACGAAGCGAAGGGGCGCAGAAACCGCGGCGCCGCGGAGAAATTCAGGAGAGCAGGAGGAGGAGGAGGAGGAGGAAGAGGGAGAGGGTGAGGCGGACGCTCGCTCGCGTCGACACGGCTCCTCGTTCTCGCGTGCACCACCACTCCCCCGAGGGGAAGGACGACGCGACTACCGATCGCGCCGTGCCCTCGTGGTGGCCACGTGGCGCGCTTGCAGCGACGTGTTTGCTCCTGCGTGTTGCCGACATTGCCGCAGGAAGTCTGTCTTGCTTGCTTTGAATGGAACGGAAAACATGCTTCCTTCCTAGCCTAATCTAGAGACGAGATGGCTTCTCTTGCCACCTGAAACTGAAGGAACATATACTTGCCAGAGGTTGCCGAGACCAGAAACAGCAGCATCCACGCAGAGTCCGAGCCATCTCTCTCAAGTCCCAACGCCAGAGAGCGTATATGTCCTTGCGGTCAGTTAGTGTACAGGTCAAAAATCAGTACGTAAAATTTCAGTATTCGCTACAGAACAGTACATGCATCAAGGAAATGAACTGTGAGAACAGGCAACCATTCATGTGGTTATTTCAGAAACTAAAATGAACGATCATCAGCTTAGGATAGGCGTGTTTCTTATTGAAACGGCATGATGGCCACTCTGGTGCAAGTGCAAGTGCAACTGCATTCATCCTTGTCTGCTCAAACTATGTCAAATTACATAAAATTTCCAGTCCACAGAACAGATCCGATTATTTTTGGGTCAGAAATCTTAATCTGGAATGAGTTTCGAACGATCGATCCAAAAGTACATCAGCAAGCATGTCCGGTCTAGCACATGTTTCTGAACAATGGTATTGACTAAATAGTCAGGGCTTCTATTTACTTTTGGGAGCTTCAGCGGTGCCAGTGGAGCTTGATTCAGCCAACGAAAACTTCTTCACTCTCTGCATTTTAACGAAAGAAAAGGATTTAGAGAATTTCGGCAATAGTACATCTTATGAGTAAGAGTAAGAGAATCCACTTCACAAAACAAAAGGAATCACCCCAATACAAACATGACTAGAAGAGCCAAATTGAACTGAAACCGGAGTGGCAACTGAGGAAATAACAGCAAAAACTATGATCTACAGATGTGCTTCCCCCAACAAATCAGTTGCAGCTTTTTTATGAAACAAACTGACCATGACTAACATGGTATTAGTTATTGAATAGCTTCTGACACCCAAAAATTCTGGAGGGTCCAGCTACATTATGCCATAATAACTTGTTCATGGTCATAAGAAATAACCAGAAAGCAGAAATTCAGAAGACATAGCAACAATACAGCACCACTCGACAAGGCCTAGCAAATATCCTGCAATCATCAAAGGACATAAACTCTCATAAGACTTCGTAATTTATTCTTTGCTATTTGAGAGGGGAAGTGATTTCATCCTTTGTAATTTCTCACACTTAACCAACCTTTGATAACAAATGTATCTATGCATTTAATACGCAAGATTGCTTCGATTGGACAAGGGGATCATGTGATTATTTAAAGCTTCATGGTGCTCATTTTACTTGGAATAGCATGGGAGCATGTTGTGAGATTTGTTTCAATTTTTGACTTGTAAGTCGTAATGTGTATACAGATGTTCGTACTTGCTACATGTTTAGGAGCTATGAAGTCCTATATTAAGAGAACTCTGTAGAAGGCTAACTGATTGCTTCATGTATCCCCAGCTCCTATATACAACAACCCAAAAACAACATTGCACACTGATGGAGACATGAAACAACTATATGTGTAGAATGAAGCTCAACTTTTCGAATACCCAGGTTACATGCTAGAGGTGAAGTCAGCTTGGTATAGAAAAATGGTCGAATCTGCCTGGCAGTGCTGGTTTCTTTGATTTGGTCATCAACATTTAGCTACAAGAATTCTTTCTGATATTTGACGCACTCTGCTGTAATGTTGTCACTAACTCCCATGAAAATACTCTGTCTTCAGCATTCCTATTTTCTTGTCTACACCCCAGACTAATAGTAGTTACATGTCATGCTTAAAGAGGTATGCAAAACAGAATGCAAAGTTGTAGGCATAATATCGATTACAAGGGCTTGTCAATCTATCACAATTTATACATACCTAAGGATGGTAATGGTCCTTCAGAAAAATAAAATAGCGACGGCAATCAAGATGGAGATAATTCAATGGTGGATGCCATCTTCCATCTTCAGAAGATGGGGACAGTGCTTTGCCACATGATCATTAATTATACTAGTTGAATCAGGCCACCAAAAGGCAAGGTGCTCGAGAGTAATTACCAATGTTTCTCGCTGCCCGGTTCACATCGGAATTCGGAAATGGAATACCAGAGCTAAGGATGGGGAAAAAAGCGAAGGGAAGCAGCCAGTACCTTCTGGGCGACGCACTCGCGGAGGGCGTCGAGGGAGGGCGATGCACTTTTCGCGGTCGTAGGGGTTCTCGGCAGCGCAGTTGAGCAGCCCCAGCGCCTCCTGCGCGCAGACCGGCCGCGGCGTCGTCGCCTCCGTCTCCATACCGATCCAAATCCAACCAACCAAACAACCAACGCGCGCGCAGGACACAGGTGGTTGGCAAGGTTTACTACCTAAGGACCGCGTCGCTGCTTCGTGTTTTTATTCTACGGGCGGCGAGAAAACCGCGGCGTGGTGAGGGCGGCGGCGACTTGGGCGAGAAGAAAAGGAACAGCGGCGGCCGGCGGCCGTTGATGGAATGGAAGAAATTCAGAAAGCTCTCGAGTTTTCGTCGCGCTAATTCCCCCTATCTCAGCCCGACCTGGCACGGGCCCTAGTTCAGGGCCGGGCTTGGACGGGCCATGCTCACAAAATCAGGCCGAAATGCTAAGCGGGCCGGTCCAAATTTGCCAACAGCCCATGGCCCGTGTCAAACTAACGCCACCTGTGAGCGTAATTGCCTAGTCTCTACTCTCTATCTCTATCTCTATCTCTATCTCTACCTCTCTACCTCTACCTAATATTAAAGACGGACGATTCTTCGTCCGTCGCTCCCGTCCGTCCTACCCCAAAACCCCAAAACGCCGTCCCCGACCACCGCCTCCTCCAAACCGCGCGCGCCCTCGCCCCGTCCGCGCTCCACCTCCTGCTCCGCGCCCGCGGCACACGGCGTCCCGCCTCATCCATCTCGGCCGTCGCCGCCGCCCCCGCGGCGTTGACCGCGTCCCGTCCGCACCCGCCGCAGGAGCCCGTCCCCGACCCACCTCTCCGTCTCGGCCGCCGCCTGCCGCCCCCGCTGGCGTCGACCCGCCCGTCCCCGTCCGCCCTCGCCGCAGGAGCCCGTCCCCGACCACCGCCACCACCCACACACCGCCTCCTCCTCCCCGCCTTCTCCAACCGCCGCGCCCTTGCCCCCGTCCGCGTTCCGCCTCCCGCTCCGCGCCCGCGGCCACGGCGTCTGCCTCTCCGTCTCGGCCGCCGTCGCCGCCTCCGCGGCGTCAACTACTAACGCAGTTGTAGCACTCGTCGGCGTGCCCTTGTGCGTGCGCACCGTGTGGAGGAGCAGGTACTTGGCCACGCCCCGTGTCGGCCTCCTCCATCTCTCTCCCCGTGACCACAGCGACCACGCACCATCGCCGCGCAGGCTGGCTCCGCCCCACCGCCAACGCGGCCGCCCCCGCGGGAGCGCCTCGGCTCCCTCGCCGGCTACGGCCTTTCTCCCGTTGCAACGCACGGGCACATTTGCTAGTCAATAATCATTGCAGCGAAATTCCGCCTCGCTCCAAGCAGTTCGGAACTCGCGACCTATCACCCAAGCGCCAACCCAGCGCCGTCTCGAATGTTCTAGAAGCTTTCCGGGCTAGGGTTTTCGATGGAGCCCGAGGAGGCGGAGGCGTGCTGGAGACCATCTGCGACCTCCACGACAAGGTCAGCGACGCCATCCACGCCCTCTTCCTGCGCTCCGTCCGCCGCCGGCGCCTCCGCCGCTGCCGCCGCCACCGGGGAGAAGCCCGCGGGGCTCGTCCACGTCAAGGGCGGAGGCGGCCTCCCCGCGGAAGATGGCGGCGGCGACGAGGCGGCCGCTCTGGCCGAGGAGGCGAGGAGCCTACACGCCATCCGCGCCGCGCTCGAGGACCTGGAGGACCACTTCGAGTGCTTTCTTGTGAGCCCCCTTGACATCCCCACTCCTAGGCCGTCGCTCTTGTTCGCGTGATGTGATCTGTGCTAGTGGTGGGTTCCGTGCGTCGCACTGGT
This sequence comes from Stipa capillata, assembly GCA_019208055.1. Classification (NCBI taxonomy): domain Eukaryota; kingdom Viridiplantae; phylum Streptophyta; class Magnoliopsida; order Poales; family Poaceae; genus Stipa; species Stipa capillata. Next base: position 270,486 of record JAGXJF010001381.1, on the reverse strand, counting down.
TTCCGTGGATTTTGTTCAAATGGGATGTCGTAGTGGGTAATTTGCTCGGTAGGATGTTTCTGTAAAATTAACGAGGGACTAGCTGTGGCTAGAAATGCCAGTAAAGTCAAGTGACTGTTCATTAAAGCGTGAAACCATGGTTAGGAATTTAGGATATAGGTATGATTTACAATGTGAAGTGATTTATCATAATGTACTAATCTCTTAGTGCCCACAGTGTAGTTATTGGAAGAGGGTGGCCTGAATCCGCAAGTAGTTTATTCGGCCTTTGGTATGTCTTGTGACGATTCAGCCATGTATTGACCAGAGCATTCTTACACCTGTGTGAGATTAGAAGTGTTGCGATTTACTCCCTTACTGGGGCCGCTGGATTGTACCAAAGCAAGATTATGTTCAACGGAAAGCACCAAATCAAGGTTATGAAGGAAAGTACTCATTTAAAATGAGGAGTAACATTTGCATAGTAAGTTGTTTCAAATGATTTCACATTCTCGTAAAACAACACAATATTCATGAAAATTAAGCTACACGGTCTCCTGTTATATCCTTGTTAAACAAAAAAAATTGCTTGTTTGCACCATGATTATCTTTGTGCTATTTCTATTACGGAAGAAAGTATAGTTCCCATTTCTCAGTAGGTCAATATTGTAGTGTTTTTTCCTGTACTGATGAAGTGCGACAAGTGGACTGCTAGATTAAGATTTGAGCTGCGATCATGCATAGAAATCTGAAGATAAGAACCCAGAAATCTCCAACTTTAGAAGGCTTAGGTTTTCTTAGTGATCCACTAGTTCGCTGCACTTGTTTCTTTCTTTGAGACTTGAGAGTGCTCCCAAGCAGGTTACGAAATTTCATGATGGATGCAATGGTGTATGCATGGAGTGGCTCAATGAACAATGTAGGCATCTAGATGAGCTCTACGCCACTTTTTAAATGAGGTACAATTGAACCAAGCTCTTGCTAGATGGTTCTGAAGTAGACTACTAAGGTGCTGTTTGGTTGGGCTTCCAGCCAGCTTTCCATTGGGAAAAGCTGAAGCCCAACCAAACGGGTGGCTTTAGGGGGTGCTGTGCCAATATGTGCTGTGGCTTCGTAGTGCAAAACCGACTGCCCGTAAAGCTTCTTGCCCCCCAGCTTCCCGCAATTGTGTTGCACTGTGCACTCAACTCCCCATGGACTTGCCCTTCAAGTTGAAAAGAAATTACAGAGCATTGCCCTTTCCCTTCTCCACCAACGCAGAGCAACAGCGGCAGAGGAAGCAGCGGCGGCGGAGGATGCGGAGGATCGGACGCGGAGGGGGAGGAGGAGGCGGAGGAAAGGCGGAGGAGGAGCTTGCCCATAGTGCTGGCCGAGCGGCGGCGGTGAGAAGCGGCCGGCGACAGGGAGAGAAGCGGCGCCACGGGAGAGAAGCGGGGGAGGGGTTCGCCGGGGACGGAAGCGGCGCCGGGGGAGGGGTGAGCCGGGGGGAGGAGAAGCGGCGCCGGGGGAGGGGCTCGCCGGGGGCGGAAGTGGCACCGAGGGAGGGGCTCGCCGGGGGCCGAAGCGGCGCCGAGGGAGGGGTGAGCCGGGGGGAGGAAGCGGCGCCGAGGGAGGGGCTCGCCGGGGGAGGAAGCGGCGCCGGGGAGGGGCTCGCCGAGGGATGAAGCGGCGGCGCACCCCGGTGAGGCGCAGGGCGGCGGCGCAACGCGGGTGTGAACGGGGGCTGGGGTGGCCGGCCCATGGCCCCCTGGCCCCTTTTAGGGTTAGGGTTTTTTTTATTTTTTATTTATATTTGTATTTTTTAGAGATATTTGTATTTATATTTATTATTATAATGTAATTTTAGTTTAAATAAGTATTTTTATGTATATTTATTATTTTCTAAAAATTTAGTTTACGAACGAATTTGTATTCTATTTGTATTTGTAATTTTGTATTTTGTATTTTTATTTATATGTTGGATCGAACCTCAAACGATGTCGAAATTTAAATTTTGTTCCGATTGATCTTAGGGGCATTTCGGACTTTTCCTCATACAACAGCCAACAGCCACAGCCGAACCAAACACGTTCGTTCGCAGACTCACGAATCAACAGCTACAGCCGCTTTTTCAACCAGCCAGCCAACAGCGCTTTTCCAACAGCCACAGCCCAACCAAACAGGGCCTAAGGCATCCATTGACTTTCTACTCAAGTTGGAGATGTACTTGTCTTACAAAGGAGCAATTCGCTGCAAATTTTTCAAGCTTGTGTAGACATGAATCAAGCTGCTTGCCTATCAAGGTACTTTAACAATATTGATCCTAAGTACTGGGTAGCATCCTCCTAATCAAAAGAGAAAGCCACAAGTTAGACAAGTCAAGAAGTTATACTACATGGCTGGAACTTCAAATCTCTAGATTCCCTTTTGTTAAGGGAACAAGGTTATGAAGTATTCTAACTGAAACTCATAAAGTATTGGGAGTTTGCTTGATGCAATATATCTAATTTGCTGTTGTTACATATGAGTGTCGATAAGTTTCAGTGGTGTTTCTGTTCTTGACTGTTCTCTATTGTTATATGAAAGTCAGTCCTATTCATTCTCGTTATTTTAATGGTCTCACCTTCAGATGCATCTAGATATTAAACATCAACATAAACTTGTGATGGATTTAAGCTTTCCAGCTCTGTGACCAAAATTTCCTTCATTGCCTTCTAGAATACACTTTGTTTTTTAGGTGAATTAGTAGTTATCGTTGAAGCAAGTTATCCTTGTTAGATCTTGGGCTACCTTCAATAATTACCATGATCCATTCTTTAATTTTATTATCTGCATTGTGTAATTCTGTACTATACACTTTTGCAGGCTGTGCAGTCACAGCAACAAGCAGAACGTGATATTGCATTGGCAAGGTTACAGCAGTCACATCATGCTGGCAATAAGATTAAAACAGCATCATGGGAAAAATAGCAAAGTCATAGATGAGACGTCGGATTTCGTCCACGATGTTTGGCCTTCTATATCAGCAAACAAGCCTGGGAAATTAAGAAGCCATTCTGGTGCTGACAGTAATAATAAGAGGGAAAAGGGATCAAATTTCTTGGGGCGGACGGTAGCTTCTAGTCTTGCTTTAGCTAGGAACAGTTTCAATATCGAAAAGTTTGGCGTTTTATTAGGGAATAGTGCGGTGTTGGCTATTGGCATGATTACATTGCTGCAGCTGCATTGGTTGGTTTCTGGAGAACAAAGTCCATCGGTGGTAAATACAGCTACAAGAGGATCAATCAAGATAATTCATCACGGTTCGAGACATCTCCACTGGCAGTGTGTAGTAGAATGAGTCATCTTGATGTGTTCTTAGCCAAAAGTTGAGGATCTCTGCCTCACCCTATCTGTTGTGTGTACATATTTTTCTAGTATGTACGCCTAAGATATTCAGACCATTTTGTTCTCTGGGTGCCCATCGAATTGCCAGTCTAGGTGCAGATCGCATTAGCTAGGCTAGTTGACATCTCTTACTTTCGTTTCCTTGTAACGGGCCACGATAATCCTTGTTATAAACAGCAACATGTTGTACTCATGTTGATCTATGTTTTCTCTATTGCCGGTATTTCCAAATTTAACTTCAGTTATACAAAGTGTTGTTTTGCCATGAGTTTATGTACTCATTGGGCATTGTTGGATATGGATGCCGCCAAACGTTCTTTGCCCCATAGCCCCATCCACTGACTATCATCTCGTTTCTCGCTTGCGCTTATACTTGTATCAATTTTTGATCATTCATGCGTTTGTGCCATGCTTCGTCCTGTCCGCTTCTTCAGAGTGCTCATGAGCTTAAGCTAAAAACCCCCATTCAGGCGATGATTGATAATGCAGGTTTGCTAGCATCTGTTATCCTGCATATACATATCAAAATCTCAAATTATAAACTTACTCTTCTCTGATTTACCTCCTGTAAAATTTAACCTGGAAACTGGGCAGCTCTTAAGGGTAACGGAAAGATGCCTAGCTCGTTTGTGTTTTGCCTGTGCTGTTAAGGCCATGTTTGCCTGAAAAGTAGAAACCTGCTGAAAAGCGCAACCAAACGGTCAGATTCTAAGCAACTTTTACCAACAGTAGGTTGTAGATTTTACAATATAAATTCAATTTTTGAAAAAGTTGTCTTTCTCCAACTTTTTACAATATAATAAAGATTCAGGACTCATTTCCCATAATGATGTAGATGGTATGGATCAACCCAAAACTATATGTTATTTTCCCATAGCCACAGTAGCTTTTCTAAACAAAGCCAACACTAGCTTTGTCAACAGCCATAACTTAACCAAACGGACCCTAAATTCTCCAACTCATAGTCTGAAACGGGTCCAACCACTACTAGCCAGTACCCACGGCAGTAGCAGCAGTAACCGTGCCTGCCCCAATATAGATCATACCGTTGGTTCGGCGCACCAATACACTGCACCGATTGCACTGGACTGTTCCTTTGACGCCCAAAGAAAAGGAGACAACCAATCCATAGATTGCAGAATTGCATCGCATCCGTACGAGAAATTGTATTGCACTTCGCTTTTCCTCTGATGCCCAGTTGTGTGCATCTCATGGTCCAGCACTGCACCGTGCAATGCTCTCCTGGCCGGAGCATGCGATCGCAGTGGTCCTGTGCATTCTTTGGATGCTATGCGTGCAGTAGGCTTCGGCCGTTGGCGAACCCAGCCTAGCCCTGACCGGGATAGGTCGTCGTTTCTCTCAGGCCTTTCAAGTGCAAAAAACCATGGTCCTCTCCTCTCAGACCTCCACCACCTTATGGGAGATCGAGATTACTTGCTTGTGTTCATCATTTTCTATCATGAAGCCATGGGGCTGTTCTATGTCGCTCCCGAAAACGAACTTTTCCTGAGAACTGAACCGTTTACCGTGAAATTTACTCTCTTCCAAACAGAGTCTAATATACAGAGAGGAAAAAAGAAAGCATAATGTACTCCCATAGCTATTATATTATTAAAATGATAAAAAAGAAGCCACTATATTTATCTAAATATATTAAAATATCTTCACCTGTTGATCTTGGTGTTGGTCCAGATTATAACTGTGTAGATGAATAAAATCATTTATAGAACTCTCATAAGGTAGATAAGGAGTACAATTCTATTATAGAAATATGTAGGAGATGCAACTCTTATTAGGTGGTTAAAGAATACAAATATACTATCCTAAATTAAGTATCAATATTAATTTTAAATAAAAATCCATAGTAGATATAATTTTTATTAGGTGGATAGAGAATACAACTCAATTTTTTAAAATAAATTTTAAATAAAATTAGCAGTTGGATGCATATATTATGTGGATAAGGAATACAACTTTATTCCCCTAGATAGCTAACATTTTGAAACTAAATTTTAAATAAAATTAGTAGTTAGATTATATATGAAATTCAACATAAAACTAAAATATGAAATAAATAATAAATAAAAGAGAAAAGCAAATATAAATGCATATGTGGGTACATGAGTTTTAGCGTTTAGGTACTTGTGTGTCTTAAAAGGTTCTCAAAAAGATCTCTAAAAATTCATAGATATCATCATGTTACAGCATGCACACCTATAAAAATTCATGCAGAAATATCTCTAGAGACGGTTTTCAGATAGGCAAAATAGTTTGACCAAGAAGCTGTAAAAGAAACCTTTTAGGTTCTTGTGAAGGAGCTTAGTGACATGGTCACTGGGTCACTCTAATGCACGTGGGTCCAAGAGTAGAAGCTGAGCGCATTACTTGGTTTCCACGTGATGCGATGGTTTAGTCAAGAGCGGGTTTGAAGATGACAAGGATGTCTACTATGCCATTGCCAATGACAAGATGGGCAAATGACATATGCAAATAGACAGAGCATGTGTGAATGCATTTGGAGGCATGATATTACACTAATCGAATAATAGAACTACAATATGACTAATGATGAGGAATATGGAGGAAGAGAACACGACATTTTATGTACGAATCATCAATTTTTATATGTAACTATTGGTGAAAATTTTCTTCAAAATTATTGGTGAAAATATAGACACTGCGAAATGAGAAGTGGAAGACAGAAATGTAAGGATTAGTACAAAAAGTCTAATTTTGCATGACAAGCCATAGATCTCAATGAAAATATTTCTATTATAATTTACTATTAAAATAATACTTTGAACTAAAGGCTTATAATATAATATACTTGATGAAATTTTTTAACCGAATTCCAATCATGTTTCCTCATGATGTACTTTTGGCTACAAATTTCTATATCTTTTGAATGATATATTGAAAAGCGAATATAGTGGCAAATAAATCAAATAAAAATCAACGGCGGAGATAAATAATTGATAAAAGATAATACCAGATATAATAACATATAGTGGTGCAAATGCGCGCCGATCATCCAACTAGTTCAAGACAATCTGAGGTCTTGCCTTGAACTAAGTTTTGCACTACATTTCCAAACAGAGGGCCTAGGATGCAAGGCACTCACCTATTCAAGGTTGACTGTCCGGCCGATACGTAGCGTACCCAGCCCAGCCAACCCCTTTTCGTCTTCTTGCGCCGTGCCGTCGCAATCGCCGTCGCTGTTCGTAGAGGGGGACAGCACAGCGTCATCCTCACGTCCACATCGATCCCCGAGAGATATGGTGGGCTCCAGCGCCGCCGTCCGGCCAAGGGTTCATCTCCTCCTGTCGCCGCCGTGTCAATGCCCAGCACGGACCGGCCGGATGGGGACGCCGCTTGGCGCCCTCCCTCTTCCCGATCTGCCGTCCGCGGTGGCGCTGGCGCGCACTCGCAGTGGATGCAAGGTGTTGTACGCTTTCCTAAGGTTCAAGCAGAATGTAACCAGTGATCGATAGTTAGTTCAAAAAAAAACCTGAGCAGCACAAAGATTCTTTTTTTTTCATTTTGCGAGGACCAGCATCATACAAAGATCTTGTTACGTATAAATAGTTCTACTACTATGACGTGCATTAAATTTTGCTGCTACAGCCAATATATCAAATTAACTATCAAGGTTAGTCTCACGGGTGGCAAACGGTGTCATAGCAGATGAAGGTCTTAGAGCACATATGGCTTTGAATGCACGAATTTTGTTCTAGAAATTTCATAAGGAATGGTGTAAACTGTTCAATATTCTTAAGAAAACAGCATTAGCTAAGAAAGCCTTGAGGATGAGCAGTCGAGAACCGAGCGAGAGCTCGAATGGCTACCTCCGCGAGTTATGGGAAGCAGCCCTTCCTGGCTTCAAGCCCTAGCGTCCGCACCGATGTGTCTTGTTTCTCCTCCTTTAAAGAATGTCGTGGACCGACTTCGGCTATCATTTTTCTTAGAAGAATTTATTTTTAATCCTTTAACTGTTGTAAAATTTTAATTTGATCTATACGGGACATTCTTAGTCCCTCAAGTATCAAAATCGTCTAGATTTAGTCCCTTACTCCATTAAAAGCGGTTTTGACGATGACATGGCAACGATTTTGCACATTTGGTAGTCTAGTTAGAAAAAAAGGAAAAAAAAGGAAAAAAAATAAAAAATTTGAATACATTTTTAAAAAACTCATATAATTTGAAGAAATATCAAGAAAAATAAAAAATAGATTAGACATTGTAGAAAATAGAGAAAACAAATATTTTTTAGGAAACTACAAATTTATTTAAAAATCAAAAAAATGAAAAGTAAAAGAATAGAAAAATAGAAAAATTTGAAGGAAAAATAAGAAAATTTAGGAGGAAGTTTAGAAAAATTAGGATATTCTAATAATTTTCTAAAAAATTTGAATGTTAGGCTTTTTAAATTTTCTAGGATATTTTGTAACTTTTTGAAATATCTATGATTCTTTTTCCTTTTTTTTTCTTCTGATTTTTTTTTGCTGACTGAGTTGCCATTTGCGTAAAACTGCCACTCATCATCGTCGAAACCACGTTTGATATAATTAGGGATCAAATCTAGACAATTTTGACAATTGAACGATAAAAAAGTGCAATATTAAAATTGAGAGATTAAATTTACTTCTAAATAAAAATAGATTATTTTCTCCCCTGAGGAGGAGCAATCTGACTCTCTTGAGCTGATTTTCGCCGAGCGAGCCCGTCTCAGTTCCGAGTAACGGACAATGAAGTTTGGTCAGAGACAACCAACCAATCATTAATAAACTGAGTCTAAAAAATCGTTCATAAACTTGCTTGTTGCTTCGCAGAACCCGAGATCATGTGGTCGCAGTAACGCCCGCGCAGGCAAAGAATCTCTCCAATCCAAGGTACATCTACCTCAGACGCAAGTACATGTGACGCGCACAGGCACAGAACCAGCCAAGCTGCTGCTGCTTCCTGCACCCTGCTGCTACTACACATGAGTCAATTGGGCGTTCATGACACGCACTGCACTGCGCTTGGCTGCACTGCAACCGATCTCCATTCTGGCGATATCGTCTTCTCAGCTGAGGCGGAGAGCAAAGCCCAAGGAGGAGGAAAAGTCGTACACTCCCGTAGTGGCCACAGTAAAATATTTACTCTCCTTGGCCGGCCAGGTGCCATCTCAAACTTACACAGTTAGACAACAATACGTTGTTCGGTCATAACAGCACCTATGCGAGGCTACTGTGTCTGACCCCGTGATTTTCTTTATTTTTATTTGTTTTTCAGGAGGAGATCCAATGAAATTGTGGCCACACCAGAGTATTAAATATGTCTAAATCATTAAAATAAATTAAAAAGATTACGTGCCACGCCAATATTGCAATGTAATTTATATGGATATAAACTAACGAGAAAAACCCTACTCACCCTAATAATGCGAAATAATGTATGCGGAGATAAACTAAAGAAAACAACCCTACTCATGTGTTAATGGGGTGATGTTCGTCCTCATCGGAGAGAGTAGTGGTGTATAAGTGCCATCGATGCTGTCGTAGCTACGGGACTAGGCAGTATACGTTAGGCACCCCCGATCAGTTACGTCGACCTCCGGGAGTACCGAAGGAGTACGAGCAAGGGTAGTTTCCGTCGAGGGGAGTGCGCGGAGCTGCTGCCGGCGAGGCGGAAGGTGAAACGCTCGTGTCGAGAATAAAGGGAAACTCTCGTGTCAGGGCGAAGTGAAAACTCTCATATTGATTTCAAGGATTACAGTTTATTTATGAGGAAATGGATCATCTCTCTCTACCCCCATGGGGGGTATTTATAGGGTTCAGGAGAAGAAACGGCGAGATTACAATTATGCCCTTCGGACGACCACACGCCCCCAAGGGTATTTTGATCTTTTTACAAAAATCTTTATGAAATATTCAAATACTTTAATATCCTAATACCCGATACCATGACGACGTGTTGTCCTTGATGATGGAGCGAAGCGCGGCCTCGACGACCGCCGGGACGGAACATGGCCTCGACGCCGTCGGCGATGCCAGCGGAGTTTATTGATGCTAGGCGAAACGGGTCGACGCAGGGAGGGGGATCTTTAATGTTGTCAGGAGGAAGCCCGTCGGTTCGGGGTAACGCGGGGACCCTTCCCCCAACAGATGCGATATGAGATGGATTGGTCATCGAATGAAATCATCTTCTGCTATCTGTTGGTGGTCTGGTGCTCCATGCACAGTCGACGACGAGGCGGAAATTTCTTGGCGCAAAGAAGCATCTGCCGATTCATGCATAACAACTGCCCTGAGACAGTTCTTGTCAGTGACTCAATCCCTATCATCTCTAAGTGACAGTTGCCTAGCTATCATTGACCCACAATCTCCCAACTGTGAGGATCCGGACTTAGCTTCCAGACTCTCCCTGTGTATCTCCTCATCAGTCCAGGATCAAGCTGATGAACACAAGTGAATTGATATCACTGCACACATCACGAAACATTTTAGAAACTTAAACAATTGAGTTATAGCAGCGATATGACTAAATAGTAACTAGGACTTATGTCCCTTACCATTCAGAAACACAGCGAAAAATAAAACGTAGATGTCTCCATTTCAACCACAGGCAGTCAACGGAGGCCACGTGACCTAAACCTCAGCATTGACGTAGAAGATACCTCATAGTCTTCATCGTCCTCATAGATATCTGAACACGTCCAACGAACAATATGCACGATGAGTACTTCACGTACTCAGCAAGCCACCTGGCGGCAGATGGTCCTACCATACTTCATGCAAGGCTTCAAGGAAGGCTCTATGGTTTATTTGCGTAAAGCAACTTTTAGTTAAATTATTATAATAGATTCAAAGACAGTATTTTGATATAAATCAGTTTTAATATCAGGGGTGTTTCTGATAAATGTGAGGGTCCACGACCAACACATGCGAGTAAGGCATCCGGCCTAAACTCATCCATAGGTTCCAACCACATTTTCACCTTTCTAGAACTGAGGTAGAGGGAATAAGCAAGGGGAGAAAGACAGGTCCTTTTCATCAAGAATGAATCTTGTGTCATCCGTGACCATGGATACGGCTAATCGATTAGTTTTATTACTCTGCAGAGTTTGTACACTTTGCCCACATGATACAATCTCGTCTTGTTACCACTGGCCGTCGCTAGCATAGTACACACCCATCGATGTACCAGCAGGGAGATTGTGATGATGTCTTTTAACTAGATCCCCTAAGGTGTGACATGCCCACCGGATCTGGCCTAGAGTTGAGAGTACATCCCCATACTCCGGCCCCCCCATCTGTGCCGAGGGTCCTCGTAGCTACGTCTACCCCTTCTGCGGTACGGCAACATCGGCACCAAAGGCTGACTAACCTACTTGACCAAGCCAGTGCCCATATAGCATGTGGTTGTACTGTTGTCACAATTCTCCAACTTCAAGACTTCGGCCTTAAGCGGTATGGACGGCCAATGGTTCCTTTAAACCGGCCTTCTGCGGGTAGGACAACCATTTGCTCCTTCAACATTGATTCAGCTGTCGCTCGTACCATTTTAGATGGTAAGTTTCACCCATAGTAGAATTTGAAAGAATAGAGAGAGAGAAAACAACAGACATCCGACCCTAGCTCAGCAAGCTCAACAACAAGTTTCAATATCATGGATCATCGATCCAAAGATCATTCCTCCAAAGAGGCAAATCAAAACATCCTAAGGATATATTTAAGCATGGCTAAGGATTTCTCTACTCTATTCAGAGATAATAACATATTAATCTACTCAGGGTATCAAGTAAACGGCGACAAGCAGAAAGGTAATGGTGTGTCAATCGTCACGCTAGCTACTGGAATAAAATAGCTTGCATGTTTATAAACAATAAAATATAATGACTTTGAAAATATAGGATCAACATGATAAAGAAGAGGGGGCATGCCTTCGTTGACGAGTTGGTCTTCTTCTGCAGGACTTGTCCTTACCCAACTTCGCTACTTCCTATTCGTCGCAACAGCAATAAAGTGCAAAGAAAATAAATATAACTTCAAATTAGATACCAAATGAAAATACCAAAAGAATAGGGCTAGCAAGGTCGGATAGGGGTCGGAGGACAAAGGTGAAGGGATAGAATTGTCGAAAGACAACTAGGAAGGTGTGAGATTATATATCTCAACCAGATAGAGTACATGCACTCGAAACATGGTCTTCCGGATCAGATCATTCTGGAAAAAAGGATAGATTTATGGAGGATAGAATTTGCATGTAAAAGGACTAAAGTTAATCCACATGCAAGATAGGGATAAATATGCGACTGGGAACAATATATGGTCGATGACAATAATAGCACAACCATATGATTAAACATAGAAACCCGACATACTAGTAAAATAAGTATAACCTATCGTACTAGTAGACAAGTAAGGTCCTGGCATGCTAGTCGGTCAGAAATGATAACAGGCGACATAACAATCTATATGGACTATCATGCAACATATAATTAAACATCATATAACAAACTAGATAGACTAGGCATGACATAGAGATTAGTCATGGCATAGCATAAGATAACATATGATCATGCAGTTATAATCTAATAACAATCATTAATAATGCAAACGGTGATTAAACTATATAACCAAATAACAACTAGCAGCCACATCACATGCATCATACATATATGCAATCTATGGCATAACATTAACTCTACTCATGTTATTGTGTGTATACAATGTAGTAATCAACCTACACATACTACACATAACAATAACAATATTTTAGTGAAGAATGATTATTAGCAACATATATGCATATATTATAATCGATACATAAAGGTTAACCATGTATGTGTGAGTATACACCACCTTATGCAAGTGTAACATAAGATATCAAGCTATGCATACTAGTATATACATATTATATGTCCATCAACTAACATACGTTATGATTAAATAATAATAATTCAGTAAGGGATTATTATTTTAACATGTAGATTGTCAATAATATTAAGTCCAATTATATATATACATACATATAACTATATGTAACTACATGATTATACAACATCAAATCATGATGAACATGTACAACTTAGCTGTGTTTAAACAAATAATTAAAATATAAACAAGAGTAGAATAATGTGCTAAACCAATTCACAGCAAACTATTATCCAAAACATAGAATGAGCTATGTATATATATATGCACAACTTTATAAACACGGTGACGTGGCAATCCTAACATGCTTAGTAAACATTCATCATGTGTGGTTAAAGACATTAACATGCTAATGAGCAATCATATGCCATGTGCAATAATAATCCGGTGTGTGCTAATAGGCATACATTATACAAGGATTAACTAACATGGAGTATGTCATATTATTATAAGTTTAGCAAAGATTATGCTTATAGTATTATAGGTTATTTGCAATGTTAAATTTTGTTATACCTATACTTCACACACTATATGTGTACAGGCATATGATCATGCAATATGAACCTCACTAGACAAGAATAACTTTATTCATGATACAAATAAGATTAAACTAACATGTCGAACCAACTCATATCTAAATGCTATTAAAATAGAACTATTTGCATATATGCATATTATATTCAATTATATAAACATGCAACATGTTGCTATATGGACATGGATACACCTATTAATTAACTAAACATAATTGATCAACATGATAAAAACTCTTAAGCATGAACATCATATAAAGGGAAAGAAAGAAATATAAAACAATCATGCATATAACTATATGAAACTAAAGGCTAACATAACATGTTACTTAATTTAGTAATCAAATAATAATGAAAATATTAGAGATGAACATATGGTGATGCGGGTGATTTTGGATAGAGATTAATGGTGGAAAAGAATGGCATAATATGCCACAAGATGATAGGAGATTAACTATATGGGTGGTGGCGACATTCACAACACGAAACGGTCGGAATTGGACATAAATCGGTTCTGGACAGATCGGAGGATTTTTGATGCTGCGCGATGCTCGCTCAACGAAATCGCAATCCACCAATTGAGTTAGAAACTAGATACACAGAGATACAATCCTACCAAAAGGTTTTGGAGAATTCTTAACGAGTCAATGGGAAAAGATCAGACAAGTTAGACGTTCTACATATTGAATCTGGATGTTAGCGGACAGCACGTTGGAGATGGATCAATTCCTGACAAACGGCTACATGCATGAAGGTGAAAATTTATAGAGATGTTCATAGATACCTAAGGCACAACTTCACCAAAGGGATTCTTCAAAGACTCACCGGATCAATGGGGAAAGAGGTGATAATGCCGCTGTACCGTTCACGCAGTCAAATCTACACACGAATAGCAGCACGAAGAAACTTGATTTCCCGGAGATTGGACCCTTGGATTGCCTTCAAATTTTGTCGAGACGATTTTGACAATATCATCCATGATCCCACCAAATGGATCTTGAAAAGGATGTCTGAGCCAACGAGGAAGCTGTTCCAATCTTGGTGCACGTGGAGAGTAATCTGGATACAAATAGCACATCAGTGTTTGGAGCTCTGCCAGAGATTGGACCATTGGATCTTCATCAAAATTTGCAGAGAGGTGGAGGAGGAGGTTACACATCTTCTCACCGGAGGGATCATCTTTTCAAAGTGATAGGAATTGCAAAAATACAAAGGCGGTATGTGCTATTCAGAAACTGCACACAAACAAAAAAAAGGGAGGCTGAGGGTTTGGAATGTTTAGAGGCAAGGACTTCGTGGAAAAGAAGTGTGGGGGAGTGGGGAAAAGAGAAGGGGATTTAGGGTTATTTATAGGAGGGTGAGGGGGAGGAGAAGGGGCACCATGGGGAGGAGAAGAGGCACCGTGGGAGGAGAAGAGGCGGTGGCGCTCGAGATTCTGACTGAAACAGCCGGCGACGCAGCCAAGGAGGGAAGGAGAAAAAGAAAAAAAGAATTTCCTTTCTCAGAAAACCAAATTAAAAATAAAGAACAATAGAGTGAGATTAAATACCAAACGAACTTCCAAAATTCTGAGAAAAAAATCTAGTAGACATATTCCAAATCGAAAAGCCAATCAAATTCAAGTTGGATAAGTTAAATTAACTCTGGTCTAATTTGTGAAATTCCAATTAAGCTTTAATTAATTCGAGAATAAATAAAGAAATTTTCTAGCTCTGAATTTTGAATAATTTTTTTTGAAAAGCTCCGAAAATCAGGATGTTACACATGCCTTGGTGCGTGGAGCCAACATTATCTCGTGTCGGCGGTTAGGCACGTGCACGAGTCGTCTATGGGCCAAAGTAGCTATGCAATGGGCTAAGCAAGTCAAAATCCCGTATCGATGATGACATGAAGAAGATCTTGACGAGGTCGACTACGAACTATAGCTAAGTATATATAATCGAATAATATGAGCTTGTATCATCACCATTACACCTAAAGGCTCATTGGGTAACTATAATAAAGAGAAATATTTGTATTCGATAACTAAGCAGTGTGCTTGTCTTGAATGATAAGATACTACTGAAGCAAATATATCAGATATTTTATCCTAGACAGTTCAACAAAACTTTCTCGAACGAGGCTTATCCAAAACCGGTTTTTTTTAATTTACACCCTAGATGAATATTTTTAAACCACTTAAGATAAATAGGACATCTCAGACGATTCTTTTAAAAAAGGGTCTAGGATCCCAAACTTTCTAGATTCCAGCCCATGGAAGCCCTGTTAATCGACTAACCTATTTAAAAGAAAAACCCTAGCTAACACCCTCTCCCACTCCATCTACACTCTTCCTCTTACTCATCTTTCTCCACCATCCTAGATCTTACCACCCCCACCATCTCTGACCACGCCACTTCCATCTCCCGCCTCCCTTCTCCTAGATCTCGCCTCCATCGTCCTGTAGCCGCCACCATACTTTGAAGGCAACCACGCCACCTCCTCCATCTCCCATCTCCCTTCTCCCAAATCTCGCCTCCACCGTCTTGCAACCGCCACCATACTTCGAAGGCAACTATGCCACCTCCTCCTTCTCCCGCATCCCTTCTCCTAGATCTTGCCGCCATATCACGCGGGCCAAGGTGTCCTCGTGGTGGCCGCACGGGGCAAGGAGGCGGAGCTCAGCCTCCATCCACGCGGTGGATCTCAGCGGCACGGTGTCCTCATGGCGGCCATGCGGACGAGGAGGCGGTGCTCGGCCTCCATCCACGGGGTGGCATGGGCGAGGAGGCAGCACTCAGCTTCCGTCCACACAGTGGCACGGCGTCCTCACGGCGATCGCGCGCGTGAGGAGGCAGCGTTCTACCTCCATCCATGTGGCAGATCTCGGCGGCATAGGTGTCCTCGTGGTGGCTATGTGGGCGAGGAGGCGCTGCTCGGCCTCCATCCACGCGGCGCGGTGACCCACGAAGATCTTGGCGGCGTGGGCGTCCTCACGGCGGCAAGCGTGCAACGGCCGGAGCCGATCTAGCCATCATCATTGAAGTGTAGGTGGCATGCCGAAGCGTCTAGATTTAAATTCACAATTTTTTTAATGAAAAATATAAGTTGAGACGTTTTTGGTTTACCAACCATCTGTATTATCTGTCTATCTCAGACGGTTTTGAACCTTCTAGGATAAGACCCTCAAATCACAAACATTTGTTCCCAGACGGTTCAACAAATCATCTTGAATGACAATTTTGAATCATCCGGAAAAGATTTTTTTATTGTAGTGATATGCGGAGGGAGAGGTCTAGTCCCGCATTTTAGTGAAAGCATCGATGGCAAAAACTAGATCCACTCTAGATTAGCGGTGGAAACAAAAGGTTCCACGGTGATATACCTGTGAGACTTGCTAATTAGAGCGGTTATGTAAATCAAAGTGAATACTTGCAACAAGATGTAGAAATGGATAGAATTTCTACGGGTTCTCTTGAAACTTATAAAACTGTCCCAGCTAAGGTTAAAACATGGCCAATTCCCGTCAATTCCTGGCTATCTCGGCCCCTACTCGGATGAACAGCCATCAGATGGTATCGGTTGGTTTCGATATGCCTTCAAATCGATCTGGGTACTACATTTGTTACATGTCATTTGAAGTTAAAGATGGTACATTTTTTCCAAGAAAATTGTGATAAAATACAAGTTAGACCGAATTTTGAACAATAAGTGCCTCTGGAAGGGGGTCCAATCTTTGACCCATGATCTCCGCTGTCAAACTCTCAGCCTCAACGGTTTTTGAAGTCCACTGAATATAACTGTTAGCTGCCAAGGGAACAAACATGTTGTACCCTAGCTGCTTTTGCTTTCCCATTGGAGGAAAAATGGCATTTATAGCTCTTTGACTGGAGTTAATTTTAAATCTAGCCTCTAAAAACTGATAATGTCAAATTTGTCGCCGCGATGGGCCCGACAGGCATCACGTGTGACCCATCACGCTGTTGGCCCGCGATGCTGAGCTGTCGCGCCCGTAGGTCGCGATAGGCCCCTATCGCGTTGGTGGGCCGCGACAGCCCGTATCGCATCGCTGAGCCGCGACAGCCCAGCACTGCTGCTCGTTTACCACAAAAATAAGAACAAGAAAAGTGTTTATTCTGGGGTTTGAACTCGAGTCACATGAGTGAGAGGTAGAAATACTTACAACTACACCACAACAACTACGTTGATATTATAGAAAATTTATTTTAAATAAACTAATTGTGCAGACCAGGCGCGATAGCCCGAGCGCGCGCGGGCCACGGCCTGTCGCGGCCCACCAACGCGATAAGGCCTATCGCGGCTTGTGGGTGCGCAGCTCTGTGTCGCGGGCCGGCAGCACGATGGGTCACACGTGGCGCCTGTTGGGTCCATCGCGGCGACAAATTTGGCATTAGCAGTTTTTAGAGACTAGATTTAAAATTAACCTTAATCAAAGAGCTATAAATGCCATTTTTCCCCTATTGGATGCACTGCATTCATGTAGCGAGACAGGACGAGCCCTGTTTGTATTTTACCACCAATAGTTGCTCATATGGTGGAAGGAACAAAAACACAAACCGGTGTTACCTGTTTCCTGCAATTACATTGAATTGCTAGCCAAGAGTGGTAGTAAATACAGAACCAAAGAAGCACCAATCCCGTCACACACAGGAAACAAGTAAAACATAACAGTCTATACGTGCAATGCAAGTGGCCAGATGAAAAGCACATCCATAAAGAGATGTGAAGAGGAGAAAGGGGGAAAGGTAGCAATGCATCAGCAATTGCTTGTCTTCCAATTCCTCCTCCTTTCTGTGTGGTTGCCCGTTTTGAGATACCACATAGAAGAGTGACATTCAGAATTTCAAGCAAAAGAATGTACTTTCATGACGTCTTCCACAAACTAATACCCTTTCATCCATGGCACCAAATTTTTTCGGAACATAGAGCACTTCATTTTCTATTTAAGAAGAACCAGGCAAAGTGCAAGTCTCAGCAAATATTTACATGTCAGAACGACCTAACGACCTTATATCACACAACAACAAAACATGGTCTATCCATATCCATAGCTCCAATTGATAATCTCAATGAACTATTGGGTTACTTATGTCAATTATAGTAGATCCATACCCTTAAGTTTACATAGTCCCTCCAGGCGTATATCATCATTAAACACATTGCACTAACTAATCATCGCAAGATTTATCGCGTCAATCTTCCCGCGTGGCTCAATTAGTATCGTAAGGCTTTTGTCGCCGAATTATTTTGTGCAGAGATAATTTAGCGAAAGGGGGGTGACGCGATAGTCCGGTTGTCAGTCTATTTAGTGACAGCGTAATATTTTGGAAAAATTGCAAGCTATATACTTTTTAAAAATGAATATTCAAGTGTGTTATTTGGAAAAGGAAGTCCAACATTTATGTGCAAGAAGTCTAGGTGAGTGCCTAGCTACTCCTAGATTAGCCGTAGCATTGTGAAATGGACAGGTGCAAGTAGTTGTAGGAGGTGAGACACCCAAGAAAGAAGAAACCTTTACAAAGGTTTTGTAGTTATGTGCTTGCACCTATTTGGAAGCTACCCTACATCGGCAGAAACAGCATGCTGACAAACCAAAAGAGAGAGGAGAGAATTCAAAAGATTGAGCTGAGCTTCATATGTTTGGCTGGCTTCTCCTGCTCTTGCTTTTTTAGTTGGTTTTCAGATCTAGTGGTGTTTGAACCCAGGAGTAGCTAACAATACTTTGTAGGACTCCTACCATATTCTTAAAATGTATAAGTATTTGAAAAATAGGCATCACTTAAACTATGTGGCTTAGCAAAACTACAATTGTCAAGTTGTGTGCACGAACAAGGATTTGCACATTGTCTCTAGCAGCATAAGTATTAAATTATCTACCCATGCACGTGACTGAAAAATCATTCATAGTAGAAGGCTTCATGGAACTATATGTAAAACTTTATAGAAGTTTCAAAACAAAAGGAGAGCACTCCGAAGTGTAATTCTTCTCATAAAGTACCTGAGTATATAGTATCACAAAGGACCACAGACCGGCGAGCTATAAGGCTGTAACGACCCTGTTTCAACCTGTAATTGTTCCGGTTGCAGTTCCAAAGCTTTGAACTCTGATGAAAGCCGTTGGACTGGTCAAACAGTACATTGATTTTGTGAGCTAAGCCGTGTGAGGAAGCTGGATAAAGGTGGCATGGCCTTTTAGTCCGTTCATTCTTGGAGCCTTGTGGTTTGTTTTGCAAGAGTTTAGCATCAGGCTCTACTTACTTTCCTGAGGTACCGTGGTAGTGGACACATATTCCTTGGACAAACTGACAAAGCTTAACTGCGGAAAGTTCAGTAGTTAGTTCACTGATTTTTCATCGACAGAAAACCACAAAAAAGCTCGAAAAAGTATCCACGGTCTTGATTATCATATGACTAGTTGATTATAACTGACAATATATGGACCGTATCTAGCAATGTTGTGGAGATGTCCATGTACACTTCATGTGCTTTATCCAACACGACCTGTAGTTTAGCCTTTATGTGCACGTATAGCTTTGTCGAAGCTAGATGTGATGAAGCTACCGAGATTTTTCCTGGCTAAAGTCACAAAGGTCATAAGCATGCATGCTTGGGCATCTTCTAGCGACAGCTGAGGATTTGCAGGCTGATATATGGCTTTTGCTAGTATGTTGATGATGTATACATCTCCTTTCTCGCAAAAAAAAAGAAGAAGTATACTTCCCTTTTCCATGATATGCATGATCTTAAATTGGCCTTTTCTTAGCACCCTACATGTGCAAGTAGAAAGTGCTTGTTTTGCTCTCATCGCCATCCACCAGATTGTTGTTTCTACCTACTAATCTGAAATGGATACCGTAGCCTAGGAGTGTCACCTTCTGTGACAAAGAATTCCAAGAAAGAAAGAAATGGGTCTTTTTGAGTGTTTTGAGGAGTTACAAGGACCACCAAATTGCCGCAATTACGTGGTCCATGTCCTACATATTACTACAGACTCTAGTCGTTCCTCTCTTCAAGATATTTTCGGCGCCTGATTAGTACATTGCCCCAAGCTTTTCAGACATGCGTGTCTTCATCTGTTCAAACGATGTTACAGCCTTATTAATCACGTGTTCTGTAAAAGGAAATACTTTTACCCAACGGTTGATTTGTCCATCTATGCTGGTTATCAAATATAGTTCAAATGTACAATTATCGCACATTATGTTGTAATTATTCGATCGAGTAATCAATCGAAGCAAGAATCCAGTTCAAATTATCATTTGAGAAAGAGAAAGAGAACATTGAGTATCTTACAAAAAAAATGAGAAAGAGAAGAACAGGATGACCTGGAGGACCACATAGTCAAATTAGATAACTCCTGGGGATTACGACACGGAATGATTAGGTCTCTCTCCATTCGATCTTATTTCTGCAAAGCAATTCTCAAAAGTGGTAGAAATGCATAAAAGAAGTCTCCTTTGAAGAGCATGCCTGTTCGGCCGGGTGAGTCATCTTTTGCAGAAACTCGTGGCTTTCTTTTGCCAGATCACATGATTGGTTTGCAAGTGCTGAAACACAAATTCTGAAGACTTATTATGAATGTTGATTGCCACTCGAAAAATAAAATGTAGTACCGGTTCCGAACTATAAATTTCTCCAATAAGTATCATTAAGCTTTAATTTCTTCAAGACAGTATAATGAAACCTGCTCTACAAAGAACATGAGACTAGAGAGAGATCCATGCATTGTGCGTCGCGTCCGTGACCGCTGTAGCTCACGCATGTCTCGAATCGATGCAACGGGCGCGCCGGTATGGCCTAGAGCCCCGAGCTAGCGCAGCCACACTGTAGCACACGCACGCTCGTACGTGCACCGCATACGAGTTGATGTGCGTAGCAGGCGGTGATGCAAATGTACACGCGCGAAGACGCCACGCCGTGCTGCTGTGCTGGTTTGTTACGTTAGATCTCATCAGATCGATCGATTGATCGCCGGCCGGCAGCGGAGTAAAACCTCCCACCGACCGCCTGCGCAGAAGCATCACCGGCTCATCATGGAAACCACTGAACCGGCTGGCTCTGCTGCCGCGCTCGCGTTACCTACTACTATCACACATGTTAGAGGATTGGAGCTTAGGAGCTGTGATCGATCTGATCGAACAGCCAGATACATTCCTGCCAAACTCTATAATACTGTCCGGTAAATAACCCATCAATATTTCTGATCCCATTTTGTTTTCCAATTTTACGCCTGACCATTACAAGCTGTCCCTGCATATAGTCATATGCTTACAAAGGGAAAAGGAACTGCGCAGAACGTTTTCAGCCGATTTAATCTTAGTCGCTGAGCTTATTTATCGGATTAGTCTCGATATTAGCTTTATGTTTTTTTTACGGGGTCTAAAATTATTTTTTGTTTTTGCCATCAGATCTAATAGCTGACGCTTAAGAGTTTTGGGTGTTAACCTTTGGGAAATTGTCATCAAACCAGATGAAAAGGCACGAATATTGCTAGGATCTGCGAGTGCGGATTTATTTTTCAGTCAATGCACACGACACAGATACTAGCAACTGGGCAGCAGCCGTGTGGCCATGTTTGTTTCGACACCACGCGCGGCGGGAGACCGTACGTACGTGGCTGGCGCGGTCCAGCCAGCGCGGCGGGGGACGGGGGCTCGGCTTACCGTTTTGCCTGCCGCCGGGCAGCCGGGGCCGCGCGCCGAGAACGTGCCGATGGGCGCGACAAAAAGACCACTGCCGTGCGTCTGCCAAGACAGCGCTGCACGCCCTTCTTGTGTTGTTTAACGTAGTAATGCCGTCGCAGTGCGTGTGTCTTGCTTGTCCGTGCCGCATCCGGCGCCCCGGCGACCACCATATGCTGATATGCATGCATGCCATGCCATGCCATGCACAGCTCTGCCTCTGCCTCTGCCTGTGCCCCTGAGGTGCCGTACGTACACGGAAGGCACGAACACGCGCGCGCAACGAGCAATGCAACCAGTTGCACTTTTCAACCGACGTGTGCGCGGTTAATACTCCTAGTTAATTTTATCCTGCCCATGCACGCACGCTGCCAAAATGATTCAAACATGAGGAGACCACGAGATGGTCAAGTGCGCTCCTACAAGCTACTCTACTTGTTTTTCTTGTTCCTGTGGTAGTACTACATCGACTTAATTAGTGTGCGTACTTACAAAACTGAAGTAGGGTTGCGATTGTAGGGAGAACAAGAACTTAAAGAAGGCCGTGTCGTTAGGCTGAATCATAGCCCCTCGCAAAGAAAAGACTGAATCATGGCCGCAATCTTTTGAGGTCATTCTCTGAAGGGCTTCTCATCCAATGGGGACAGCCTCTGACTCGGAATAGCATGCTTAGTTAGATGCCTCCCATCTCATCACACCACACCCCCAAACGTGGCGTTGCCCGGCTTCCAGCAAGTGAGATCGATAGCCTAGCTAGCGTACGTAGGATTACCAAAAAGCGAGACATAAGTATCAGCACGGATGGCAAAAAGTACGGGCTATTACCGACTGTTTATATGTTAGTCTTTGCCGTGCCCATGATAACTTAACTATATACTCTACATGGGATCCCACTGATAGAAATTCACTATGCTCAACAGCCTTTCCTCAGCTTCCAAGCTAGAATAACACCGGATGCAAATATCTTCAGCAGTTAATTAACCAGTTTGCTTTGCATCACTCGTGCACAACAAAGTAGATAGATCACCCCACGAGTGCGAGGGAAAAATAAAGCGGCTTTTTGACAACACGCGCACACCACGCTTCCCTTTCACAAAATTCCCCAAATGTTTCGTTTGGAACACACGCAAAATATCAAGGAGAAAATGTCACCGATCAATCTGTCCCAAATGGTCTACAAGTTACTATCAGTGAGAAGAAAATGTAAGCTTTGACACACGGCATGGAGGTAAAAGGTTGCAAATCTGTGAGACAGGTAGAAGGAGCTCGCCGGCCGGCCCGGGTCCAGTTAGGCAGCAGCAGCAGCGGCGGCAGCAGCAGCAACAGCAGCGGCACACATGGGGCTGGACCCCCACGAAATGCTCGACTCCACGAACAAACCAGCGGCACGGATCAATCAATCAGCACGAGGCCGGGCAAGGGGTGGGACGTGCTGACGCGGCAGAAGCTTGCGTCGTACTCAAAGCCCCCGAACACGAGCGCGAACAGCCTCGGGCGTGCGTGCTGCGCCCGCCCAAGCAACAGTGCCGCGCTCGCTCGCTCGCTCGCAGCACAGGCGACGGCGACGTGAACTTTGGCTCCCGACGGCGCCGCGCGGAGCAACTGCCCCCTCGCTTTCTGCCGTGTCGCGTTGGTTCTTCTGGTCGAGTTCCCAAGGCTCGCCACGGCTCGGACATTCTGCTGCTCACTAGAGCTCGTCTCTATGCCTTCACTTGCTTGGCACGCAACCGTGCCTACTCTCCCGTTCCTTAAATTTTCGACAGGGACAACATGAGGCGATTCTTGCTTGTTGCTGCTGCTGCGAGAAAGTGATTGAACACAGACATGTCAATCAGCCGATGGAACAGAAGGTGTGGGAGAGGGAGGCACAGACAGGGCCTTTTGGACAGCGAAGCCACCCAAATCTAAACGATGTGGGTACACTCGCTGCAGCCCTGGCTGGTAGCGAGTAGCACTAGTACTAGCGTACTACTGGTACACTGGCGTGGGGTTTCAAGCTTCAACTGTGACTGAGTACTAAGAGTCTTAATTCTTAAAACTGACCGACTTTGACAAATCTCCCTTGGGAACGTGCAGGTGGAGCCCACTCATCAGCCGGTGACTTAGGGCAGTCCCAATGCACTGTCTCTTAAGCTGTCTCTTCCTATATTAAATACCTACTTAGAGACAGCTTTTCCAGTGCATTGTATCTAAGATGACAACTTTTATTTATTATATTTTGTGATCAATAACACTATTTTAATCTTGTAGCCTATTTGTGGCACATATTAATCTAGGCATATTTGGAGGAGCTTGCACGAGAAAATAAACAAAATGATGGTAAGGAAGTTACATATAGACTTTAAATTCATGAACATATAGGATTTTAGAACAACTTGTAAATTAACAATGCGCTAACTATACATTGTCCATGTATGCTCCATATAATGCATATACGTCACCACTTCATTTCCAATTCAGAACCCTTAACACAAGTAAGAAAGCAAGAATCATTCATAACCATTTCAGAACATATAGCATCCAGAAACTGGCATCACAGCAAATATCATTCAGATCGTTTTCAGAACATATAGCATTCAGAAATTGACATCAGAGCAAATAAAAGTTCTGATCATTCACATCCATTTCAGAACATATAACTCAGACTACAGCACATGATAATAACATGGCAAAGAACATGCAAAATGAGCTACCGACATCAAAATGAGTACCGTTGATCCCACACTCAAATAGAAAGTTCATATACCAAATAGCATCAATCCCATACTCGCCAATGTCTTCGCACGCTGCGCCTTTGCATCCTCATCCATCCTGCTAGTGTCAGCAAGCAAGAGGCTGTTGTAAACATCTAGCAATTTTTGTCTCTTTCTGAAGTCTTGCTGCTTCAAGCTTCTGGGTTGACATCTTCTATTGTATCTCTATCACCTTTTGCCGTCGCTGATTAGACTCAGCCTGTACCTCTATGAATTTGTCTAATTTTTCTGTAAGCACCACCAAACCCTCTGGCATATCTCGCGCCTTATGTTTACCAGCGCGTTCGGCCTTAGCCAACTTGCAACCAATCGGGCGCTGCTCGTCGTCCACATCAACTACGTGTGATGTGAGATCAATTTCCCCCGATGGACTCTTCTTTTTCTCTGCAACCAGCTTCTTCATGTATGCCAACCATTTTCCATGGTCCTTAAGTACTCTCCACATATGCACCAAAACGAAAGGTTTAGAATACGTGACCTGATACTTCTCCAGCACCATGTCCGTCAGTTGATCATCAGAATAGCCACTTCTGTACACTTTAGTAATAGAAGACCATTGGCCATGAAAAGCACTGATTTGCACCTTTACACGGTGAAAACGGAGCTTGAGCTGGCGTGCTCCTCTTCTCCTTTTTTTGGCGTGGTACTGTTGTAGACAGCGGCAATATACTCCCAGTACTTCTCATTCTTCTTGTTATTCCCGTCGATTAGATCATTCGAATTTTTCAACCAAGTATTAGCCTACATTTTTCAACTAAGCATTAGCCTACATGAAAATAAAGAACTTAATTGAAACAAGTTATGCAATTACCAATTCTTGTCTTCCTCGTGCGACCAAGACAAACGCTGCGCAGACCTACCAGGCTCGTCGTCATCGTCATCATCAACATCATTAGCGACCTGTTTTTTCTTTTTGGAAGCCACCCCGCCTGATGAGCCAAGTACTTTCCCCGAAGAACACATGGCTGGTGATGGAGTTCCTTTAGTGTGTGGTGTAGGAGGTGGCGAGAATACAACAAAATGATGAGGAACACCTACAAAGTGCAAATTCTCCGAACTAGGATGCCCTTGTTGCAGAGGGAGTCGCGAGAATTGTGGATGCTGGAAGTAACTTAAGAATCCACTAGATGGATGAGGATCCATTGTCCTGCAACATACAATAAATAGCTGTGTACATGTAGCCCTTGAAGAAGAACATGGTGTGCAGAATAACTAGGGAGAAGCATATGCAGTTTTTTAATCCATGGTCAACTCTACTCAACTATACTCAACCAATCCCATTCAGCTGCGTATGTGCTCGTTTAGCCGCATAGTAAAATGCTTAAGTTCTGTTGTATGATCTGAAAATTCCATTGCTAACTTGGCCTTTATTATTGTGGTGAATCTTATCTCATAGCTCATTAGCTCTATAATAGATGTTGAAGTTATGCTATATGATCTGAAAAATTTATTGCTAACTTGGCCCTTATTTTAGCTGGGAAGTCATCAGTTCTGCTAGATGTGAAGCCATCACTACCACTAGTTGCTATTGTTGGTGCAGTGTCTGCGCAGCTGCTAACCAGGGTTTCTAGCAAGAGACTAACATCATATACTGACAAACAATTGGATCTATACAAACAGTGAGTTCAAATTATATTAGTTATTTGAAATTATACTAGTTATTTCAGATTATATTAATTATTTGGTGAATAGCAAACAATAAGTTATAGATTGTACCACTGATTTGGTGATGGGCTACCGGCAGCCCAGCTACCGACGGCGGCGACGGAGCTCGGCACATGTGGCGCCGCCAGGGTCGGACCATTCGGAAAATGCTGTCGCAGGGAACCGGGGCCGGACCGGGGCTGCAGGAGGACGCCGTCGTCGAGGTCGGCAAGAGGGGGCACCTGGGTTGGGGTCGCCGGGAGGGCGTCGGTACTCGTCGGCATGGGCGGCGGCGCTTCTCGGAAGGGCGGTGGAGATCGTCTGCAGAGGCGGCGGCGGTCCTCCACGAGCGACGGCGACACACCTAGGCAGGGGCGGCGGCGACGGTCCTCCTTGGCAGACGCTCCTACGGTGGGGGAGGGAGGGGATGTAGGGGAGGGGATGATGAGGGAGGGATGGAGGGGAGGGGACGGGATCGAAGGAGGGTAGGGGAGGGGATGGGGTGGAGGCACCGCGCTCGCACGGGATCAATTTTGCGTCGGTCTGTGCGCTAAGAGCCGTATCCGGAGGAAGAGACCGTCTTCATCTCTCTCCTAATTAATTATCCTACCACCTCCGATTTTTACTTAGTTGGCACATGCTAAGAGACTGCTGACCTAGTGCTTTGGGACTGCCTGGTACACGCACATGGTTAATGTCCGGAAGAGAAACGCCGACGTAGCAATCAACACGTCGATCTGCAAGTAAGAAACGGGCGAGGTGGCGATGGCAAGGGGACATATATGAATGCACGCATCGGCAGTGCAGGCCGCTAAAAACCTCTCTTAACGCGCGGCCCTTCACGTACGTGTCGACCGACCCGACGATGTCCCGACCAAGCTTGCCGCTTGCCTGATCTGCTCCTAACGAGTCAGAGAATTAGAGAGATCGCGGCCAAAGATCGATGCGGAACAAACAAATCGTAGTGAGAAGGGGAAAAGATATAGCACCGGTACACTACTGCACGTCCTTTGCTGCTGCGATCGAGCGAGAGGGAGATGCTCCTCTCTCTAGAGCTAGCTCTTGGCTTCTTCCAAAGAGGGGTGGTGTTGGAAAGAGAAGAAAAGAGAATTCCCCATGTCCTTCCCAAAAGGAGGCCCCCTCCCCTCCAACCTCAGTATCCTCCCCCACGCTCAACTAAAGGACTCGACCCCTCTCCCTCCAAAAGAATAGACACAAAGGAAACACGCCATCTTTTCATGCATCCTTCCTGCCCTTCTTGTTCAACACTACATGCGCAGTTCTCTCTGCCCCTTTTTGCCCCCTCTCCTCTCCCCGTGTGTTGTTGCGCTTAACAGGAAAAAAATTTAAATCTGGTGCTTTAATTGAGCACAAGCTTGCATTTCCAACTGTAAAATTATTTACCCTTTATTTTATTATTTTTGTTTGAGGAGGCCCTGATGACTGAAGGGTAAGTAGTCAAAAAAGTCCAGGAAAGGGAAATTTGCAGGGCGAGGAGGCCACGCCCACCGCCCACCACTCGCTCTGCGGCCGCACGCAGTACGCCCTGCTCTCCCCACGAGAAAAGGGGGGCAAGTTTAACAACCCAAAGCCTGCTTTTTCCCCTCCTAGTCCCGGCTCCCTTTCGTCAGGCGCTCATGGCGTTCGTCGTCGTCGTCGTCTCCCTGACCCCGGCCGCGTCGCCGAGCCCAACATGCCTCTCGACTCCTTACAATTTTTGATTCCGCGATGAGAAAAAAAAACGCAGTTAATGTGCGTATACTGCTCCCCTCCTCCTCCTGCTGCCACATTTATTAGCACGGCGACCGACGCCTTGGTAACGGACGCGAGCAAATCGCGGCCGCGTATCGGGAACCGACGCTTCCTCCAAACATCGCCGGCCGCCGGCCGCGTTGTGGGGACGGACGGGCGCGTCGTTTCATTGCTGCTCGTACGTTACGGTCCAACCCAACGTATACTCTTCTGTCTTCCTCTCTTCTCTCGCGTCGACATAAAAAGAAAGAAAAAACTAGTAGAAGATGAGAGTATCACAAGACGACAATGTTGAGAGGAATGGATGATTATTCATAGACTTGATGATATTGCTAATTACCGATAACTTAGCTTCAGCGTTGGTGACAATACCAGCACTGAAGAGGCTAACAACATCTCATCTTTTGTCACTCTCTCATCTCTTCACCCCGTCAAGGCTTCTTCCCTGCCGGGGATGTTCGAAGGCGACAGCTACACTGGCGAATCATAACTCAACTCTCTCTAGAAAAGCGAAAAAGAAGGAGAAAAAATAACAAATGCAAACAAAATTGACCGAATTAGGCGCCTAATCCGGTGGTTTACAGTTGTTGCGCTAGACGTCGGGGAGGGGGTCGATTTGGAAGAGGTCGGTGATGTCTTGGAAGAAATCGTCCGCCTGCTGCAACGCCGCCGGCGACGGCGGGTCCAGGTGGAGGTCCGACGAACAATCGCCGGAGAATGTGAAGGGCTCCTCGGGGAGGTTGGACAGGAAGTCCAGCGGCGGCTCCGGGAAGTCGGAGAGGAGGTCGAAGTCGGTGTAGAGTGGGGGGAGCTCGCCGGCGAAGCCGTCGCCGGAGAACGAGCAGCCGAAGACACCGCTGGACTCGTCGGTCTCGGGGCTGCGGGAACAGGGTGACGGCTTCTTGGGGGTGTTGTCGTCGCCGGCGGCCAAGGTGGACGGAGGGAAGGAGCGGAGGACGGAGGTCGGGGACGCCGCCGCGACGTGAGACAACTCGCCGGAGTCGTAGGACGTGGCGGGGGAGGAGGAGGCGTCCTTGGACCCCGCCGGCGGCTGCGGGAGGCGCTCGGCGACCTCGGCGGGGACCACGACATCCCCATCTTCGGACTGCTGGAAGTTGATGGTGGCGTCGGGGCCGCGCAGCTTGATGGCCGCCGAGTCGTAGACCTTGGCGGCCTCCTCGGCGGTGTCGAAGGTGCCGAGCCACACCCGCACCCGTCGCCAGGGGTCGCGGATCTCCGCCGCGTACTTCCCCCACGGCCGCCGCCGCACGCCGCGGAACCGCGGCTCGCCGCCAGCGTCCGCGCCGGCCTTCCTCTTCCTCACAGGAACCACCACCCTCGGCTTCCCCGCAACGGCCGCCGCCAACTTCGCCGATGGGGCTAACTCCTCCGCGCTCCTCCCCACCTTCGCCGGCGCAGCCGGCTGCAAACGGATCTCCTGCACGTACCGCTTCACCCTCCGGCGATCGGCATACTCCTCCTCCTCACTCGACGAGTCAGTCGCGTCGTAGTCATCGCAGAACACCCTAACCATCCTGGGATGCTGCTCCACACCACCACCGCACATCCCCTTCCCCTTCCCCTTCCCCTTCCCCTTCCCCTTCCCCTTCGCCTTCGCCTTCGCCGCCGCCGCTGCCGCCACCGCACGGGAAGTCACCTCGACATGAACACCTCCTCCTCGATGGCCCACGACTTCGCGAGACTCTCCCTAAGACTCCACTCGCATTTGCCTGCCCCCTCCAAAGTCCGGCTAAAACCCCTCAAGAAACCTCCTAAAACCCAACTTCGCAGATGGCGCAAAGAGACAGCACCACCGCAAGAAACTCCCCACCCCTACAGAGAGGCGATGGGAAGGCGAGAAAGCAAACGACTTTTGGCCTGGGAGCGGAGAAGGAGACGAAGCGATGATGCGTTGTTGAGATTTTTTTGGTGGGGGTGGGTTTGGGATGGTGGTGAAGAAGAGAAGTTGCTGCTCTGGGCTGTCCTGCGGGGGACGTGCGTCTTGTTTGATGCTGCTGCTGGCTGGGAACGCATAGGCACTCCACTTTTATAGGATTGCGGAAGCCCATTTCCGGAAACCCGGATTTTTTTCTATTCTGTTCCTCTTCTCGCCAACGTGTTTTCTGTTCTTTATTACCCCTCTTGCTTTTATGCTACCTTCGTTCCAACCCCTTCAAATTATTTTCCAAAAGAAAGGGAGAAAAATTCGAAACTGTCTTTTGAATTTAGCAAGCGAGAAAAAATATAGGAAAATAAATGTCCTGCCTGGCTATAGCAGTATTTTTACTGAGGGAGTAATTCTCTTGGGCCCACACGTAACGGGCGGTCCAGCTATTCGGTGGTGGGTTCCGACGGCAGCGGCTCATGTTTTCTCCGTACCTACTTGTCAGGGACGTAAAGGGCAGCCGCATCCATCGTGCCGCGACGGACGCGTGGACACGACCCCGTGTGTCAGTGGTCGTGTGATATGGGCCACGTGAGCCCGGGTGCCGTGGGAATTTTAATTGCGCTGATATATTTTTGGGTGAGAAAAAGCCAAGGCGAGCAGATACTCTTGAAAACCTCGTTTACTCCAGGGGTAATTTGGGGATCAAAGAGGGTGATGTCATATAACTTTAGTTCGAGATTTTTTTTTCCTTGTTTCCTTTTTCTGTTTGCTGAACGGCTACTTGCGTGCCAATGCAAAGCGTACCTCCCCTTGGCTGACCGTGAATTTCAAGTATGGACTCCAAAACAGATATATGAACTTCAAAATGGGGACATTTGCAAAAAATGGGTAGTTTCATTACGCGTATACTCGGGCATATCGTGCATTCAGATGAATGTTGCCAGGTAAGATATAGCATCTTGGTACAATATTGTGTCATCAAGCAATCATATTACAAGTATAAAAATGTGTGAAATGTCAAACAAATCGTGGTTAATAATTACGATTCATCGTTCAAATTTTACTTGCATCTCATGAGTGTACAGGAGGGAAGAAACTCGTCCACTTATGGTTAATTAGTATCCAGGAATGCTGGGATAGGATGAATTTGCAATGTTGGAAGAAGACACCTCATAAACTAGCAAGTTAGAAAGAAGAAAATTGCGAATAACTAGCTGGCTCCTTTGGCCGTTGGACTTTTTCTGGGGAGAAATTGATTAGGGGATTTGAATCCAGATGATGCTAAATGAATACCAATGGTAATTTCGCAGGTTCCCAGCACGGTTTCACACGATCGTTCTTCAAATTTTACAGCTAAGTCTTTGCATGGATTAACAGACGGAATTACCAAACTAACTCCTTTCAAACATCGATGGATACAAGTCTACTTACTGTTAATACTTACAAGAGAGGACATGGGAAATCTGCAATACATATTAATTTGACAAAATGCACGTTGTAGCAAGCTAGTCAAGAGGACCGTTGATAGTCAGCTGGCACTTTTTGGATTCTCGATTTCTCAATAGGTAGTGAGTAATTGAAGCGACCATGCACATCACTATATGGTGTAGTGTGTTAGTCTTTGACATAATATAACAAAATTCCATCTCATTATATTATATCCATCAGAGTATACAACAGGAGTATTGATGGTCCAACAACTATATATATTATAAACTTCAATATACAAAAGTTATAACGGAAATACAATAAGATACGTTCAACTGGAAATAACAACTGAAATATAGAGCTGAAAATAAAAAGACAGAAAACCATATAAACAAGATTTTTATTTAACTACGATTAGAACTAAGCTATTCTTGCTCTGCTGCTTCTTGTTCCCCGTAGTCGATGTAGTAATCGACTCCTTCAATTTCACCTGTTAGGTCCGGCTCCTCTTTTTCCTCCTGGACTTCGACTTCCTCATATTCGACTTCTAATGATTCAGAGTCTAACAAATGAGATTTTATGTAGGGGATGAGTACAGAAGGTACTCAACAAGTTCATAATAGCAAAAGATGTTTGAATGATTATTTCTACTAGGACAACAGTCCTCAAAGGATATGCAATTTTTCCAACATATTTCTGGACAAAAGTCAAGTTTTAATTTTTTTTCTATGTTCAGAAGGCTTCACGGGTCGCTAGAATCTCCGATGGTTCCTTTCCCGCCACGATCGCAGTTCATATCCAGAACAGGGAGTGACAATGCCACACTTTATTACACTCTGCAGAGGTGCGCTACTTTACCCACAAGTGGTACTTAGCCTTCACGCTGGGTACGAGACCCATCAAACTCCCATCGGTGCGTGGCCAGGTCTAAGGTTCCGAGTCATTTCACCCCTCCCTTGGCAATATCTCCCCTTACGTAGTCGGTCCAACACCGACTATCCACCTTGTCATTATAGCGTATTTTTCTGAATATTTCAGGGACATAACGCCTCCCAAAACGTAAATTCAGGGTTTATCACTCCCCTGGGCAAGGGACATAACGCTTCCCCAGGTGTTACCTTACATACGTTTCTGGGAGATATGCACTAAGAAGGTGTTACTTGACTCGCCTGTCCCATAACAGATCTTGTGGTTAACGCTATCTATACGGCGTGAGAATGCCAACTGACATTTGTTATTAACCTTATGATGATACCATATGCAATGGAACCCTGACCACCCCACAAGTTCCAAACGGGGGTTCCACTGCCCACCAATATATGATTCAACGAATCATAATGCACTTCATTTATTAATTATCACAAGCCAGGTGATAGGAAGAAGGAAACTTGCATATATGTTGATAGAAATAATTCTCAAACATGAACAAGAAATGAACTTGCCTTGAGATAGATAAGAAATGAAGTGAAAGGTCCTTTCGGACGAAATCGGCAGAACTTCGGGATCTAAAGTGGAATAATTGTCCGATAAGGACGATTTAGATAGCAATTCTATATGCAGATATGCATACTTATGCTGACGGGGTTGATTTACAAAAATTTGAATTGACGTGGACTACCTTGTCGAAGACAATACAATAGATGATATTTATTATAACTTTCTTGATTTTTTTTATCTGCTCTATCTTCTGAGTTTGTAGAATTAACTATTAATAACTTTGCGGGTGTGGTGCAGTTATTAAACAGTTGAAATTTGTGAATTTCAAAGTATTTATGCAAAATCTTGAATTCTGAATTTGTAGGAAGCTATAGAAGAGAGTTTTAGATTTTATTTAAATGGATTTGTGTACATTTACATATCATTTAGATTAAAGAGTTCATATGAGTTATTTAAATTAAATTAGTGATTTTAGATCATTCAATTGAATTTGAACCATATATACATTTTCTTGCAAATTTTCAATTTATATGAGATTTTCTCCAATACACAAAGAGAAAAAGAAAAAGAAAAAGCATTTCTACTCTCAAATTGGGCCGGTCATGGCCGTCTTTTGGCCCATGGCCCACTCGGCCCACTTAGCACCCGGTTAGGATAACCCTAACCGGCCGACCTCCCTCAATCTCTCTTTCTCTCTCACCTGCTGGCTCCCGAATTCTCTTGAGCACGCCGTCGCCGCCTATACCGAAACTCGCCGCCCTGCTGGCCTTGGTTTGGCGCTCCTCCGCTGCCCATGGCGCCGCCGTCTCCTACAGCCCTAGATCTGTGCCCCGCCGCCGCTTTCCATGGCCTCAGGTGCCACCAACCCGAGCCTAGGACTTGGTCCTCGCCGTGCCGGCACCGCAACCGCAGTGGCGGTGCCGCGCTCCGGTGAGCACCCTTTCCTTCCATTCCCCATTTCTAGGGTTCTATGCCGGTCCGGTATCAGATTTGGTTTTGGCTGTTCTCCACTTTCCACCATTTCTTAAGTATCTAAATCAGTTTATCAAACTGAGGAGCAAATTCTACTTCTTGATTTTTAGCTTGCTATTTGATTCTTTTTTTTTGACTGATTACTGATGCGATTGGATATTTACCTTGAATGGTTATGGGAAGGTAGATAAGAACATAACTATACTTGATTTGGGCCCTCTTTTTATTTCTGAGCATATATGGTTACACCGGTTGATTTAATTTAGTTAGAGAACAAGTGCTCATCTTAGTCATTCGCTGATTGGTAATTATACCAGCATCTGAATGTTTCTATATATCCTTATATGAGTGCAACAAACTATTTGATTTAGAGAAACAGTTACTGCACTCGACTTTGGTCCATTTAGTTATCAAGCATCTTTCTCTTTATATGCATTAGCTCACTTAACTTAATGTAACAGATGCTATCACTAGGTCTGGCCTATTCCAAGTTATCTCTCTATTCAAAAGCTTCCTCCCAGTTAACGAATGAGATAAGAATAGATCCCTAACTGGTTCTTATTTGCTAACACGTACTGTTGTTGCCTTTCTTTGAAGTGATCAGTACTCGCTAGCTAGTTTCCTATATCTGCATATGTGAGAACATGTGCCTGGATATCTCCGGTTAGCAAAAACTGACATTACTACTTGGTCTTTAGCTTCTTTATGCTTTTTCTATGTATATATGTATATTTGCATCAGTTTATTTTTCTGGCAAGAACACATACTCCACTTGATTTTGCTAGCTAATGAGGATACTTACATATATGGCCTGGTAAGAACAGATGCTTTACTCAACCTTAGCTGCTCTCTGCTTCTCTCATATATGTGCTTGCCTATCATAGTTTAGTTAAACTAAGGACAGATGCTAACACTTAGCCATTAGCTAGTTAATGTCAATGCTGATATCAGAAGCATCTCTTGTGCATAATTGTAAGAGCAGATATTAGCTTGATCTGAGTTGCTATCTGTTTTCTCTATTGAGCATATACCTAGATCAGTTTCTTAAGCTGAGGAATAGATACTTCTTCTTGACTCTTTAGCTAAGTATGCTGGTGCTTGGTACTGGAATATTTGATGGCAGAGCTGATAAGAACAGATTACTTCTACTTGATCTAGAAGATGGTTTATTTAGCCTAACGCAGAATATTTCTGCAGAATGTTAAATACTTCTCCTCTTTTGCTAAAAGTTTCTATCTCCTATATTCCTACCTTAAGCAAGCTGAAGCTTGGTCTTGGGGTATGCCTCCTCCTCCTCGCTGCCTTGCTTACTTCTCAGCTATCTGATTCCTTACTATGGACGTGGTGCTGTTCTTGGTTGATGTTGGAATGAAAATAGAGCACAAAAGACCCTATTTATAGGTGTTTGGGGGCTGGTGTGCTGGGATTTCGAAAATGCCTAGTATGGACACCTATTGAGTGACTCATCTCCTGTTTCGGTGAACAAGCTGCTTTCATGGCAGCCCCTAACTGATCCTTATCCCTCTCAAGCTTCTGGTGGCAAGGCTGCTGCCACCAGCAGCTTATGGTTGATGCATTCCTCTTGGACAGGTTGAAGGTAAATTGGATTGAGTTGCCTATTGCTGTTGTACGTTGGCTGTTGCTAAGATCAAAGTATCTAGCATTTTTGAATGCTTAGGTCTGCTGGATTCACTCATGAAAACAGACCTTAACCCCCTTTTTAAAACAAAACCGGTTGCCTAATGGAGGTTAGTTTAAACTAAAATTGACTTAAGAAAGTTAATTTGTTGCCTTTGTTGCCTAATCGAATTCAGATGTCTATTTGTTGCCTTGTGTTATATGATGTGTTGCCTTAGGATTAATACTTGTTGCCTTTAAGAATTGCTGCCTGTGGTCTAATTGGAATTAAATTTCTAAGTCAGTTTAACTTGTTTGACTCCAGAACCAGTTCTCTAGATTCACAAAACTAGCCTCCAAAAACAAATGCATTTCCTTTTTGGATTTGCAACATTTTAACTTTAACTATCACTTTTTTTTGGAGTTCTTTTTTTCTTTTGTATAAGTGCAGGTTGAAGAAAAGAATTGGAGAAGAGAAAGAAATTGAAGAAAGAATGAAGACAATACATAGATTTCTATTATAAATTTTACAACATTCATGATTTATAATATTCAAATCTTTTGTAATCTGATTTTGGACATTTATACTTGTAATTGAGTTATTGGAGCATGTATATATATATATATATATGTATACATATATATATGTATATATATGTATACATATATATATATATGTATGTATACATATATATATATATGTATGTATCAGATATTTCATCTTATGTGTCAATTTTTTTTAACTTTACTTAAATTTTGATATGCATGAATGCAATGATTGAATTCAAACTCTTAATCCTATTGTTTAGGTTTTAGAAAATACGGGTTCTCACAGTAATTACTAGATATATACTAAAATGATTATGACGAAACTTGGAGGCTTAGCTATTTCCATTCATCCCAGCTATCCCATACAAAGATAAATCTATAGGGGAAAGGGCTCTAGAAAGGCACCTTGTCAAGCTGTCACAGTGACCCGAAACCAGCAGTGGCAAAGGCTCGAGGCAGCGGTTCATCGACAATCTTCTTTTCTAGAATTGACCGTGGGTAATGTAGTTAGAGGGTGTTATTGATTTTGGCTCCTGAAAAGAACATTTGCTTTGGCGTCTGTCCTGCTAAAATTGGGAAAGAACGTTTGACACGGCTGTATCGAGGCTCAGAAAGAGTATGTACAGGGAGGAGTTATTTGGTAAGGTTGGAAATAAATTGCCGAATTTTTCAGAGAAATGCTATCGATGTCTTGGAGGCTGCGTTCAAGTTACCAGAGGACTTGTCCCAAAGAGGGATTACTTTGAGGACCATCATCTGTTTAGTTTTTCTTTTTATTGACTGCTCTACGTGAACTCTGTATTGGTTCTACTTTTTCTACTTAACTAGAACAGTGTCTCGCATAATTGTATAAAAAATATTTTTAATTATTTTTATTCTTTTATCCATACGCGTGATATTAGATTAGTACGGAAAATAAAAGTTTAGATCGTGAGATTTAGGTACAATTATAATAATCTATCGGATACGATCTGTTTAGATACAATTATGAAGGTCTATCGGCTATGATGTATTTAGGTACAATTATGAAGATCTATCGGCTGTAGTCTGTTTAGGTACAGTTATGAAGATCTATCGGCTGTAGTTCACTAATAATAAAAGAATCCACCAAATTAACGATTTGATGTTTTGCTTTTTTGTGGGAATTTTTGGAAATTTCTAATCTCTCTCTATTTTATCTATTGTATTCTGCTTTTAGTATATAGTAGATAAAATTAATAGAGCACTTTCCTTTTCCAAAAAAAAAGCCATTTGGGATGGGTGAAGGCTTGTGCCTCGTAAGGTTTCAGAGTCGCGGATTAAAAATCACATAAGGGCTATGGTGAAATATGAACTTTCTAACGCCAAAAAAAATGAACTTTCTACTGCTAAAAAAGATGCATGAGAAACCGAAAAAATTGGCCGGAGAAATCAAACTTCTCTAATTGGCGTACACTTTCTCTGGTAGAAGAGGAACCTGGTATTTAATTTCTAAAAAGATTACAGTTCAGTAAATGACGTGTTCTCCTCTGCGTGATGCTGCTACTGCTACTCCCCGTTTCAAAATACGTATCGGCTCGGCCGTTAGATTAGCGGGCGGCAGCATGAAGACCGACACGGCGAGGGAGGGCGCTGCTTTGCGAAGCGTGCCGGTCAGATTCGAGTTTGTACCAGCTCACGGTAAGCAAGTGCGCAAACCATGTGGATCGACAACATTATTCACCAATAGCCATGTAATTAACTCCCCCAAAACGGCCTCGTTTCGCGGGCGGTAAACATCCACCGCCTGCACTCATCATCCGGCCCCACGCGTCAGCTACACACACCCATGGTTTCAGTCAGTCAGTCAGTCAGCCAGTCAGCCAGTCAAGACGGTACCTTAACGGATGCAAGGGAGCCGTGCAGGGCTAAAGAGATGGGAAGAAATAAAACAGGGCCTTATCACTTCCTGCAGGGGTAACTGTAAAATAACTTCTGGGGCAAGTGCTGCTCCCATGCATCATCACTGTGTCCTCCCTCCTAGGTCTGTTATCTTTTTCTTCCTCCACAGCTGTAGGTGGCTCAGACCTCAGTAGATGATGGCCAAGCCAAGCCATGTGAGTGGATGGTTATTTTTTCTGCAGTTTTATTTTTACGCCGCCTACCCATGTTACCCTGCTGTAACACTGCAGGGCTGCGTGCAGGCTACTATCGTACGGGCAGATATAAATATTTTTCACCTCGGTGGGGTAAATTTCACCTTCCCTTCCTTCCCCCATCCCATCTGCCTCCCCACCCGCTCTATCTTGGGATGCTGACGTGTACGAAACACCCGTATCTGAAGTTTCCTGCCTCTCGATTTTTACCCGGATGTCGTTAAGGTTTTCTTTTTTCTCTCACCACCGTTTACCTCAAAGAACGAGCTTATGCTGTTCTCTACTAGCCTGTGTTGCATCGGTGAATGGTGATGCAGTGCGATGATTTGGTTTTCTTTTTGTCTATTCACTACAAATACGGCTCCGCGTAAGCCCTAATCATCTTTTAGCTTAGTGACGATTTTGAATGTAAAAAGCACTCGTCTGACATCGCATATCTGTTGCAAAAACCAGCCCTCGTCCGAAGAGACCAATCTTCACGATGAATGTCATCCACATCAGTTAGATCGAGAAGCACATATACGAAAGATGATACTGACAGTTGTTAACAAGTTTCAACTGAGATCTATATCTCAGAGACTATTATCAAGCACACCTTCTTTTTATTCCCGGACAATTCGTTTTCCGAGGGCTAGGCTTCGACGAATCCAAATTTTGTTGTGGTTACATC
Source organism: Stipa capillata (assembly GCA_019208055.1). NCBI lineage: Eukaryota > Viridiplantae > Streptophyta > Magnoliopsida > Poales > Poaceae > Stipa > Stipa capillata. The sequence goes on along the minus strand of JAGXJF010001381.1, from coordinate 232,185 downwards.
TAGTGGTGCTCTTCTTTTATAGGAGTCCAGATTATAGAGGTATTTGACTCAAATATGACTAGGTATATTTGCTAGTTAGATTTTAATTCTACTATGTAATATATTTATATACATATTTGATACAATCTCAATAATATATTTTTATAAAAATACGTTTTTCGTCCGAAGTACATTGCACTACAAATTTTCAGGATTTGCTCCCTGTAAGCCCCTACCTGCTGAGTTCATACGCTCATACTCTTCTTTGACAACATATCTAAAGAAAGTATCTCCTCAACGCGCAAAGATTTATCACTTTATGATACGAGTACACGATTTGTTTGCTTATACAATTTGTCACCTCATGTTTCCAATGGATAACGGGCCAAGGGTTCTAGTCTAGCTATTCTATTCTATTATTTATTACAACAATAAAAAAGTAAAGAGAGATTAGAAATTTTTATAAAAAAGTAAAATATCCGATCAGTAATCTAATGGACTCTTTTATCATTAATGGATCACAATCGGTAGATTTTCATAATTCCACCAATTCTTAACCCAAAGTTCTAGACATTTGTTAAAAGAGAAAGAGACCCCCCAAGGAAAAAGTACGATAAATACAAGATATAGTAAAGAAGGCAATGCTTTCTTTTTTTTATTTTTGATCTGTAAATTGAGTTGTTAATGAATCTGCTTCATTCACTGACTCTATTTCATTCGCTGACTCTATATGATTTTTTTTCTTTAAAGCAAAAACTCTATAGCAAGGTTTGAGACCCTGTATCGATTCTTCTATTTTGTATATTAGTGGAATTTCATTGCATTGGGTTCTTTCTTAGATCTAGATGGAGTGGAATAGAGAAATAGAATATAAAAAAGCCCTTTCGGATGAAAATGGAAGAATATTATGCCATATATCTCACTTGGACAAAATAAATTAGAAGCAATTTTCTCTTATCCTCGTTTGTTCCTTCCTTTAGATAAATACTCAAAAATCCTCTTACAATAAAAAATCCAATTTCGAAGGGACTTATACCCACACAAATCATAGCCGATAAATCTTCATAATTGTAACTAAACAGATCACAATCGATAGATCTTCATAATTGCACCAAAACAGATCACAACCAATAGATCATCATAATTGCATCTAAACAGATCACATCCGATAGATCATCATAATTGTACCTAAATAGACGACTCAGTACAACGACTAGCGGGCCAGCTCACAATCTAAAATTTTATTTCCCGTACTAATCTAATATCACATGTACAGGTCAAAAAAATAAAGATAATAAAAAAATTCAGTGCCATTGCGCGGGACACTATACTAGTTTGGTCAAGTTGGACTAGGGTTGCGTTTGGCATTACGGTGAATTCTGATAATCCTATTTGGTGGAATTGGTTTTTCCTACTTTACTGTTTGACTACGTGTCTCTGGTATAATCTGTAAAAAACAGTTCAAAATCCCGCTCTGGTTAACATAAAAATAGGGAAGATATACCTAACTACGTGGTAAGTATAGTATTTTAATTTGGTATATTAGAATTTAGTTAGATTATATAATATAGTTAGCCAAATATGACATCAATTTTTTCACATCTAATTTACCACAACAGCTTATAAAATAAGTCCAAGATAGCACAGTTCAGTAACTACAAACTAAGTCTGGATTGTCAAGTAAATCTGATTTATCAAAATGATAAATATTCACATACGGAAGGAGTGAGTACTCGTTAGAATATTGAGCAACACATTCGGTACTCCGTACACATTTATATACTCTGACATAGTACTCGTACATATATTAGACGTACATACAATGCACCCTTTTTTTGTACACGTAAGGCCCTTGTCTTATATCCCTGGCGGCTGGGACCGCCCCCTCGCTGTCAATCCGACCTGACATGAATATCCGCTGCAGATCACGGTCCTCTCGTCGGACGGTTGCGATTTCTCGTTTCACTTCTCGGCTTTATCTAGACGGTGGGGATGATCTACGATGTGACCAAGCGTCACCGGTAGCATGGCACCAAAAATCAGAAATTAAGAGTGACCCACAAGCTATGCCACTTGCCCTGTTCGGCCATGGGACGACAACATGCATGCTGTGCATCGAGGCCATAAAAACCAGATCGGACGGCTACAAATCGAATACGCAAACACTTATATACACTCGATTTGCTTAGCTTATCAATTTATCATAGCTCCGTTAATCGTTTGGCCTCTCATGCAGCCAGTCAATGGCCAGCCTAATAAACTAGGCACTGATCACTGACCAGCGACATCACATACGGACAGAGTGCGTGACCGAGCGCAGGCGAACAAACGGAACGGCCGGGGGCAGGCAGTTCGCGGTCACGGAGCATTGTGTTCATCGATCGCGCGGCGGCCGATCGAGACCAGTCCACATCAAGCGGAAAGAGTCCGGAGGCGTGCCGCATTAAGCAGTGCAACTAAGTGAGTACAACACTAGCTACGTACGTACAGGTACGGCCGGCACAACCTACAAACATACGTATACTCTAGAATATACACAGTCGCGCGCTGCGACGGCAGCCAGCATATGCGGTCGCGGTCACCGATCGCACACGCTGGCTCCGATCCGTCCAACGATAACGATACGGCAGCGGCCGCAAGTGGACGCGCGCATATATACATACCGGTATTCGTCGTATCGATCGATAGCTAGCTCACAAATACGGTGGAATTGGCAGTGATTTGTTTAGATGTATACATGCCTGCTGGTGGGGCGTGTGGGGGCGGGGGCGGGGGTGCGCGCGACCGGGGGGCTCGACAAAGCGGGGTGGCCACGGCCGAATCCGCAGGCCGAGCCCCGCGGAACACGGCGCTCGCTCGCTAGCCCGGTCCTGCCGTTGGTTCTTTTTCTATTCCTCCAACGCATCCCCCACACACACACGACATGGAATACTTTACAGGTTATCCACACACGCACACGTCGTCTCCGTGCCCCGGTTGCTACAGCACAATTAACTCGGTCGGCTAAGCTAGCGGCCTAGCTAGCTAGATCGGCAACCCCAGCAGCTGCTATAGTATACTCCCAGTGTTAAGTTTATATGCTGGGGTGGGTGCTCCAGGTTGCGAGCGTGAGTATGTATTGGCGGGGCGCGTCGACCTCTCGGCACCCGTGCGCGCGCGCAGATTAAGTTAAGCTAAGCTGCGGGGGAGTGGCCTACTAAGAGCGCCATTAACGACAAGGTCAATGGATCACCGCCCCCTAGATGTTCCTGCGCTGCGCGTTTAGCCTCTTCCGCCTTGTTCCGTTCCGTTTGTTTAACTCGATCGGCACCGGCTAGCTCGGCAGGCAGTCGGTTGGTGGTAGTAGGATCTTTTCAGGATCCCCACCTGAGACCCTGACCATGCATGCATCCGCGCGCGCGTGCATACATTGGCTCTATTCTGTCCGCACCAGTACCCATCGTGTATGATCATATACTAGTACATGCTAGCACTGTACTAGTGCTACAAAAATACTCTTGAGCTACAAAAATACTCTTGAGCGTATCTGTACGTATCGTCGTCGCGTATGTGTACGTACTAGGTGTTGATGCGAAAATCGTACACACGTGACCTGGGAGATTTGCTTAACTCCAGTGCAGGATCAATATGGCGTGGTGAAAACAACCAAGGCGTGCCAGTCGATTTTCCCTGCAAATCGACAAAGATAATAAACTTAGATCGCTTAGGACATCGGCCCTGAAAGGCCGATGTGTAGTCGATTACCCTTGCACGAAGCAATCGGCCGATACGGGTATAATAGATGACTATCGGCTCGCACCAGAAGGCTCAGACCAACCTGGCAGAGTCCGATGACAACTCAATGCAAATTAAGATAAACTATCGGCTAAACGCCCCGATAGAACTGTACGCCGACTAAACCAACCAAATTGCTATCGCCTTAAGTAATTCAATAAGAGATCGGACTCAACCGATGCAGCCTCACCAAGGATAATCAAGACGATGCCAGATCTAGCCGATTTAATGGACTTACAATGACTCGAGTAAACAGATCTAAATCAAACGACCATATGGATCTAAGCTACGATAGATCGGACTTAACCGAGACAGTATGTATCCAAGATCCGATACGATAGCTGTAAATAGATCTAGATTACCGGATAACTAGCAATCGTGCCGACGCAATCAGTATATCGGACCTAACCGAGGAAGTACCAATCAAGCCGATACGCTTACCAAGGTGACAAATCCTAATCCCTCGCCGAGATCGGAGCCGATGCAGCCCGCTCGAGACGAGAATTCGTCGGAAAATAGGTGGCGATGCGCCGAAAGTTGTATTGGATTGTGTTCGATTTTCTACAAGCGCCTGGGGTTTATATTTATACCCGCAGGGTCGTGGCCTAAGGCCGACTCAATTACAAACTGGGACTTAGAGTCCGACACGATTACAACTAACACTCTGAGTCCCATACGAACTCTAATAGATTTAAACTATCCTTATCTATACTAACTACTCCGACTCTCCAGGGCCGATACGCCCTTGGTGGATCCAATCATCCCATATTTTCCGCCACCGGCCGATCTTATCTTTCTAGCTCCCCGCAATTTTTGGCGTTAACACATGCCCCCCAAATCCGGCGTGCGTGTGACAATCGTGGGCCGGATTTCTCTCGTTGGTTCTCGTGCGCATTTATCACCTGTTACCTCAAGGAAAAGTTACCAGTACTTCACTTTTCACGCTCACCGCCTCTTCCTTCTTTCGCTCCTGCTTCCTGGCGCTTTCGATTCCGGCGACCTCACCGTCGATAAGCATTCCGCCATCCGCCGGGCCCTCTTTCACCGTCGATTAACGCCGCCGCCGATTCTCCTCCGATCACAATGGCGACCTCGAAAGCTGTCCCAGAGGTAACGTCCCTTCTTGCCACTCCATTTTTCTTCTTTTTTACCGCCATGGTTACTGTTCTTCTTTTGGAATTCTCGATCTTTACTCGCTCTTTTTTCCCTTTTTAGTACCTTAGGAACCAAATCATCATTCCATCCTCCGAGTTCCCTGGACACTGCTATCTTGGGCCGATGGGCGATGAAGACCCCACAGATTTTATCAATGCTGAAACCAATCGGCTGCCCTTCAAACGCACCATGGTCAGAGCAGGTGATTGGCAAGGCACCTTCCGATCTTGGCCAACTCAACTCTCTGGATGGAGGGACTGGTACCGACGTGTATCAGCAGCTAAAAGCCAAGAATGGGAAGAACTGGGCATCGGCCATTGCATCAATCTGTCCTTGGCCGACATCGATAAGAACGAGCCGATGCTAGCTGCCGCATCGTACCTCTGGTCCGATACATTGAACGCCTTCCTGTTCAATCAGAGTCCGATGTCACCCACTTTAATGGACGTGATGATGTTGACTGATCTGGACATCACCTCAACCGGTGACCCCTGGACCCTCGACACCGAGACCAAGCATCGGCTTCAAACCAAAAGTGTTAAGGGATGGGGCGGATATATGTCAGAACATCGCCGGACAGGGCCCGTATCTGATCGTGAGTATACAGCCTTCCTCAACATGTGGCTCGAGCGCTTCATATTTTGCGGGCGCACCATCGGCCCGACGACCAATTTCCAAGCCATAGCCGAGCGCCTGGTCATCGGCGAGCGCATTCCCTTGGGCCGATTTCTTCTGGGAGCCGTATACCACATGCTTCACGATGCATCGATGAAGCTAATGGCCAACAAGTCCGTCGGCTCAACTGGAGGCCCCTGGTGGTTCCTGCAACTTTGGCTGGTGACCTATCACCACAAGGCAATGGGACTCAATTCAATGGACGCTCTAATCTTCCCCACGGACCATGCGGAGAACGAAGAACCGGATTTCCGCCGATGCATGTCTAAGGGAGAAGCGGCATCGGCTGTGGGGGGAGCCAAGCTATCGGATAGTCTGCTTGCCCACTGGTTTGCAACCTTCTATACCGGACTGAACCGTGACTGCATCGTCCGATTCCCCTACTCGGCCGAGGATATGTCTGAGTATGAAGTCCCTTGGTTCTTCCGCCCCGATGCGCCGTTAGCCGATCAAATCTCTTTTGGCATTTTAGAGGCATGCATCAGGCCCAGCCTTCTACCTGTTGGAATCGGCTCTGGTAGAAACTCATAAACCATCGTATGAGTTTTACTATCCTTCCCTCAGCGCTCGCCAGATGGGGTTCGGGCAGCTGCCGATTGGCCTTTTCTTCAGCAACAAACTCAGGGCCAGGCAGCCGATCGCCAATGGACTTGAGTTTAATCGGGCGCAACATATCGAGACCACTCTCTCACTTGGTGAATGCAGCCCCGACCTCAACCTGAGCCCCTCCTCTTCCGCAATGTTCAACCGATGGTGGAAGGAGTGGAGGCGACACTTGCTCTGGGCCAACCCCTCGCGTTATGTGACGGAGCCGATCGAAGATGAGGTACGATACTTGCCTTCTTTTCCTTTTGTCAATTCCATCCAAGTATATCTCATCCTTACTTTGTTTATGTAGTCCGATGACCAACCCGCTCCGACGAAAAGCGACAGCGGCAAGCCGATACATGACGCGCCCTCCCTGGGGTCTGATGCTCCACTGATATCGGCCATAATGAAAGGCGAACAGGGAGGGATCAAGCGCGCCGTGACCAAGACCTCTAAGAAGGTCGCGTCGAAGAAGCGTCGGTTTACTTACGATGATGTTCCTTCACAGCCATCGGCCTCTGCTACCGCCGCCACTGTCACAAGGTCCTCAGAGCCCTTATCTCCGACCTCCCAGGCCATCATTGCCCCCCTGGCCGATACTGAGCAGGTAAGTTTTTTTTTACTTGGTATCTTATCTTTTGTTTTCCCTTATGCTCACTTTGGCCTAACGCAGCCGCCATCATCGGCCCCAAGTCCTCCTGTTACTACTTCTGCTGGGCCGACGACCAACCCCGTATCGGCTGCCGTGGACACTTCTGCTCCGTCCTCAACGCTGCCTCTGTCGACGAGCGAGCCGATAGCCGGTGTCACGGCAGCCCCTGAGACTGAGGAGATTGCTATATCAACGCCGGCGCCGCCAGCCTCTGGTCAAGCTGATCCTTCGCCTGGCGTGGTTGCTGCTGCTGCAGCCACTGACGTTACCATGCTGATGCCGCCACCATCGACCTCTGAGCCGACCGGTACCGTGCCCGCTACCGTTGAAGCTGTCGTAGCCATAGAAGTCGCCGGGCCGATGCCAACGCCTCCTCGATCCTCTCCTGCATCGGCCGCGCCGACGCCCCAAGCTGCTGTCGCCGCTGAAGCGACCGTGCCGATACCAACGCCGCTCCGATCGATTCCTGCGTCGGTTGCGCCGTCGCCACAGGCTGCCCCTTTATCGGCTGATTCCCCCCCCCGTGCCTCAGATTGTCGAGCCCAGGACTTGGATTCCAGGGGATGTTCGGAGCACTTTAACTGACATCCGGCAGCGCCTAGAGATCCCCGTGGATAGGCTGGTGGCTAGTGCCGGATCTGTGCGGGACCGTTTTCACGAAATTGAGCGGTCCCTGCCCGACGAAGTCCTTGAAGCTTTGGTCCCGGTAGCTTTTATTGAGTACCATCGGATCAAGGTAATGAAGGCTCAGCGGCGCTTATCGGATCGGGTAGCCCAAGCGACACAAGTTCAATCGGCGGAACGGGCAGCTGAGGAGGAGAAGACGAAGTATGAGGCTCTCCAGGCCAGATTGGCTGAGGTCCAAGGCCGCTTAGATCGGCTGAAGCAGGAGCGATCCGATCTCCAAGCGGCGCTGGCAGCCAAGGATGCCGAGATCGCAACGGAAGAGAGCACCCTGGCGGCGCTTCCTGCGGCGCTTGAAGCCCAACAAGCGGCATTTTCGTCGGCCATCGCTGAAGCGACGCAGCGCCGCGATGCTCTTCCTGGCGACGGTGCCGATGGAGCTTACCTAGCTGAGGTCGATCAGGTTCGCCTCAATGCCATCGCCGCCATCCAGAGCTATCTAGCATGACTGCCGCCGATGTAACCTTGAATTTTTTCCTTCTGTAAGGCCTGTCGGTGTATTTTTGAACGCTGATGCTTGTAACTAAGGGCGATATTTAATAATATCGGCCATCTGTAGGCGATATATTTTTTCTATATATCGGCTTTTTAATCACTTGACTCTTGAGTGCTTTGTTTCGTTCTTTCTTCTGCTTGAGGCCGATACTCCTGATGTCGGCCGATTGACTGATGCCTTCGTGTATCGGATCCCTGGACGTTTTTACTTCATGCATCGACCCATACGCTAGGATAGTATCGCTTCAAGTATTTGCCGTTTAGGGCCTTGCCGAACTCTTCTCCGTCTAATTCCTTTAGAAAATACGCATTACCCGGTACGCATCGGCTTACCATGTAGGGCCCTTCCCAATTCGGGGACCATTTGCCGAACCGATTATCTTTGGATCCGATTGGCAATATTAGCTTCCAGACCAAGTCCCCTTCCTCGAATTTCTTAGGGGCCACCTTCTTATTATAGTGTCGTGCGACTCGCGCCTTATTTTCCTCCAGTTTTTCCAATGCTCTGAGCCGATGCTGCGTTATATCCTCTAGCTCATCGATCATGAGGTTTTGATATTCGTCGGCTGTCAACTGATCCTGCGACGTAATCCTTCTGGAGCCGATATTAGTTTCCCACGGTGATACCGCGTCGTGCCCGTATACCAATTGATAATGAGTTACTTGTATCGAACCATGACAGGCCATCCGATAAGCCCATAATGATTCGGCGAGCGTCGTATGCCATCGCCTCGGCTGCTCGTCGATCTTCCGCTTAATCAACTTAATCAGGCTTTTATTTGAAGCTTCTGCTTGTCCGTTTGCTTGAGCGTAATAAGGCGACGAGTTTAAAAGTTTAATCCCCATGCCTGCGGCGAAGTTCTGGACCTCTTCTGACATGAATACGGTACCTTGGTCGGTTGTAATCGTCTGAGGAATACCGAATCGATAGACGATGTGTTCTTTGATAAAGCCGATCACGTCCTTGGAAGTTACGTTTTTGAATGATACTGCTTCGACCCACTTAGTAAAATAATCCGTTGCTGCCAGAATGTATTTATGCCCTTTGCTCGATGCCGGGTAAATCTGGCCGATCATGTCAATCCCCCATCCTCTGAACGGCCAAGGTTTGATAATCGGATTCATAGCCGATGCTGGACTTCTTTGGATAGAGCCAAATTTTTGACAATCCTGGCACCCTTTGTAGTATCTGAAACAATCTTCGAGCATCGCTGGCCAAAAGTAGCCGGCTCTTCTCAGCAGCCATTTCATTTTATAAGCCGATTGATGGGTGCCACAAATTCCTTCGTGTACTTCGCACATGACTACTTTGGCTTCTTCTTGATCTAAACACTTCAATAGAATTCCATCCAATGTCCGATAGTATAGCGCATCGTCCAGCATAATATATTGAGAGCTTTGTACCTGGTTTTTCGTGGGGTTGGCTGTGAAGGGTTCTGCAGGTAATCTATTATTTCCTTTCTCCAATCGTCTTCCTCGATATCGGCTTCTTCAACGATGACCCCTTTGTCGCACAGCCGATATCCTGATGCACTTTGTGCCAGATTATTTGCTTCCATATTCTGCTCCCTAGGTATATGTTTGAACCATACGCCTCTGAATTCTTCAATGAGTAGCCGACAGTACTCATAATAACTCCTTAAGATGTCATCTCTACACTCGTAGCTGCCAGCCAGCTGTCCGATTACATGTAATGAGTCTCCAATTATCTCGACAGAATCGGCTCCGGCCTCCCGTAAGATTTGCAGTCCTTTCAAGACCGCCTGATACTCGACCTGATTATTAGTTCCCGGATCAACTGAGAAGGCGAACTCAAATCGTGCCCCCCGAGGCGAGATACACAGTAATCCGATGCCACACCCATGTTTGCATACTGATCCATCGAAGAACAAAACCCATGGCATCGGCTCGACGTACCCCTCCGTTGTTTTGCTGTGATCGACCATTAAATCGGCCAAAACTTGTCCTTTAACTGCTTTAAACCGATTCATACCTCAAGTCATATTCCGCCAACGCGAGCATCCACTTCCCAATTCTCCCCTTTAAAACAGGAGCTGATAGCATATACTTTATCACGTCGGTCTTACATACCACGGCACATTCATTTGCCAAAAGATAATGCCTTAACTTGGTGCAGGAAAAATACAAACATAAGCACAATCTCTCGACTTCCGAATACCTAGTCTCCGTATCTACCAGCCGTCGGCTTAAATAGAATACCACTCTTTCCTTACCGTCCTGTTCCTGAATGAGCGTAGAGCCGATAGACTTTATATCGGCTGCAATGTACAATTTGAAGGGAACGCCTTCCTTTGGTGGTACTAGCACTGGGGGAGAACTCAAATATTCCTTGATTCCATCCAATACCTTCTGGTGTTGCTCCTCCCACCTGAATTCTTGATCGGCTTTCAATTTTAGTAAGGGTGAGAACGGCTCCATCTTCCCTGACAGATTAGATATGAATCTCCTGATGAAATTGACCTTGCCGATCAAGGATTGAAGCTCCTTTTTATTAGCCGGCGGCTTGATTTCTTTGATCGCCTTAACACTCCTCTGACTGACTTCAATCCCTCTTTCGTGTACAATGAAGCCCAGAAACTGCCCAGCCGACACTCCAAAGGCACACTTGGTCGGATTCATCTTCAAACCGTACTTCCTGGTTCGCTCCAGTACCTCTTTTAAATCGGCTATGTGTCCATCGGCGCTTTTGGACTTGACTACGACGTCGTCAATGTAAATCTCCACCAATCGGCCAATCAGATCGTGAAATATGTAATTCATAGCCCGTTGATATGTGGCACCAGCATTTTTGAGACCAAAGGTCATTACCACCCACTCGTAGAGGCCGATTGCTCCTGGACATCTGAAAGCAGTCTTTGAAATATCTTCTTCTGCCATGAATATTTGATTATATCCTGCGTTGCCATCCATGAAACTGATAATTTGATGTCCGGCCGCTGCGTCGATCAGAAGATCCGCTATTGGCATTGGATAATCATCCTTGGGCGTAGCTTTATTCAGCGGCCTGAAGTCGATGCAAATCCGGAGCTTCCCATTCTTCTTGACTACTGGAACTATATTCGAAACCCATTCGGGGTATCGGCATGGCCTGATGAATTTGGCATCGTAGAGCCTCGTAATTTCCTCCTTGATGGTTTCGTATATCTTAGGGTCTGTTCTCCTTTGAGGTTGCTTAAATGGCCAATACCCTGGTTTAATCGGTAGCCGATGTTCAACAACGGATCGGCTGAGCCCTGGCATCTCATGATAATCCCATGCAAAACAATCTCTATATTCTTTTAATAACTCTATCACTTTTACCTTGGACTCCTTTGATAATCCTTTACTGATATATGTCGGCCTTTGTTTATCGCCATTTCCGATATCAACCTCCTCCAACTCATCGGCCGACATAAACCCTTGCCCCAGCTTCCCTTCATTTTCAACATCACCTGGGGTGCCCATCAGAGAAAAAGTTTAGAATTTATTTCGTCGATAATCTCCAACCCCTGGTTGGTTACTTTGATGTAATCACCTTCCCAACTTTTCCCCGACAAGCACTCCATGTCATCGATTTGCCATGGGGATGGATCGGCCGACGCGACGTCAACTGTTTTGTTGGCTGGCACGATCTCCACCTTATCATCTGTCCACTGCATCAATACCTGGTGCATCGTAGAGGGAATGCAGCAATTGGCGTGGATCCAATCTCTTCCAAGTAATAAACTGTAGGCCCCTTTTCCATCGATGACGAAGAAAGTTACAGGCAGTGTCTTGCTTCCGATGGTCAATTGCACATTGACGACTCCCTTTGCTTCTGATGTGCCTCCGCCATAATCCCTCAAGATCATGTTGGTTTTGATCAAGTTATCAGCAGTTTTGCCTAGCTTTCGAAAGGTAGTCATTGGCATGATGTTGACTGCTGCACCCCCATCGACTAACATCTTAGCCATCGGCTTCCCATTGATGAATCCGCTCATGTACAACGCCTTCAAGTGCCGATGCTTCGAGTCTTCGGGTTTCTCAAATACTGCCTGTTGTGGGTCTAGAACCAGCTGTGCAGTGATTTCTTCATTGTCATCTGCCGCATGCTCGGAGGATCTGAATTCCTGTGGCAAAATAAAAACCATGTTGACGGATGCCTCCGTCGGCTCTCTTTTTGGGCGCCATTCTTTCTTAATACGGGGCCGATAACCACGTGGATCGGCCCTTAACTCCCGATGGCGGAGCCTCTGCACCCTTCTTTTCTGGCTCTTGGTAAATATATTACTGGGGCACCATTGCTCGTTTGGCCCCTGATTATCTCTACCGCCTCCTTCAACACTGTTAACAGGACCGAGCCGATCATGTGCGGAGACTCTGACCTGATCGGTAGCCATCGGCCGGCGCCTTGGGGATCGTTCATCCTGACTGGATCGGCTTGGAGACGCGAACTTCCCCCGCGAGGTTTGATGATAGTCCGATTGCCTTTCCTGGAACTCTGCAACTTGACCGTTACATCCGGGGCAGTTATCGGCTGATGGTAATTTCATGCCCTGGTCCCAACAAAATCTGAAGAAAGGGCATTCCCAGTGAGGGTCAAACTGTGGCCCTTGATGTATCTTATCCTCCCTCTCATGCCTCTTCTGATACCTGTTAATGATAGCCGATGACCCCCCTATACCAGCCATGTTGACATTTGCTGGAAAGGGATGTCCATCAATCTTCATCGGCTTCTTCTGTTCATCGAACTTGATGCGTCCTTGCTCGATAGGCGATTGAATCTGCAGCCTAAACACTTTGCATTCATTGGTGTGGCGTGACGGCGAGTTGTGCCACTTGCACCATTTTCTTTTCTTCAGCTCATCTGCCGATGGCAATACATGGTTCATCGGCAACTGGATGTGCTTCTCCTGGAGTAACAAATCAAATATTTTATCTGCCTTATTAACATCAAAGTCATATCGCTCTCCAGGTGAATCCTTTACCCATGGGCATGCCACAGCCTTCTTATTCCTTGTCCATTCGGCCAGGGCTACTTCCTCTTCAGAATCAGAATCAGAGGCATAATCGGCTACTTGGATGGCTGTATATTTGTTCTTCATACCTCTGGATTGATTTTCTTGCGCCGATACCCTTTGAACCAACTGGGCTAAACTTTCAAACTCTGGAGACGGGAATTTTTCACGAAGTGGTCCTATCAATCCATTGAATGCCAGATCAGCTAACTGCTGATCGGTCAACTGTAAACTGAAGCATCGGCTACGTACATCCCTGAACCTCTGAACATACTCAGTAACCGGTTCGCCAGCCCGCTGCCTTACCGCCATCAAGTCCGTTATCCTCATCTCCCTAACTTCCGCAAAGAAGTATTTGTGGAACTTCTGCTCTAAATCGGCCCAACTTCGAACCGAGTTCGGAGGAAGTGATGCGAACCAAGAAAAGGCCGATCCAGAAAGAGATAATGGAAAGAATCGGACCTTCAATGCATCAGTAGCCGATGCTTCCCCGCATTGTGCTAAGAATCGGCTAATATGCTCTAGAGTAGTCGTATCATCTTGTCCTGTGAACTTGGCGAAATCTGGCATCTTGTACCGATGCGGCAGAGGCACTGCATCAAAAGATTCTGGATATGGAGGCCGATACACGAACGACTGCTGCTTCGGCTTTAAACCGAACTGTTCCCTCATGACTTCAGCAATCATACCAGCCCAGTCATCGGCTCCAGTGGCAGTGATGTATGGCGACGTTGCTGCCGGTGCCGATGGTTGCATATGTACATTAGGCTGCCCTCCGTAATTGGCCACCATGTGATACCCTTGACGTCCAGCCGACGGGGCAGCCGCCGATCGTGGGAATAGACTTGGATCCACGTCCTGCGTCGTAGTATAGGTCACATGGGGAACATCCGGTTGTACTGGAGCTTGAGGCGCGTTGTAAGCCGATGTAGAGTAGCGTGGCTGGGGCATTGCTTGCGCCGAAGCTCTGTATGACAGGGTCTGAAGAGGCGATGAATTGTACATAGGGCCATGCGCCGATGCGGGCCTACCAGCTTGGGCTGGTGGCACTGTACCAGTTGGTGGTACAAAGTATGCTGGTCCTTGGACTTGCTCCTTGTAAATAGATCCATCAACTGTCTTCAGAATCAGGTTCTTCAAAGTGTTGACCAGCGTTTGGGATTGATTGATTAGGGCATGATGGACCGCTTGATCTATCACGTCCTGGAACTTTTGCTGGGGCTCCAATCCTGATTGGGCTCCATCCATCCCGCCCGATGATGCTTCTCCAGGCAGTACGGTAAGAGGCAAAGGACTCTTCTGATGAATCAACCCCTGCCTGGATTTTAAAAATGAACCGAGGCATAGTTTGTGGAAGTCTGCCATCCGCTGCTCTAACTGCTGCTTTTGCTCATCGGTCAGCTGATCAACCGATATTGGGATCTCGTTCTCCGGTGACACTTCTGATGGGTTCTTGATGTCATCGGGTTTTGTCATTGTCGATTGCTTCTGGTCCCACCGAGCGTGCCAAAAAGTGTGTTGATGCGAAAATCGTACACACGTGACCTGGGAGATTTGCTTAACTCCAGTGCAGGATCAATATGGCGTGGTGAAAACAACCAAGGCGTGCCAGTCGATTTTCCCTGCAAATCGACAAAGATAATAAACTTAGATCGCTTAGGACATCGGCCCTGAAAGGCCGATGTGTAGCCGATTACCCTTGCACGAAGCAATCGGCCGATACGGGTATAATAGATGACTATCGGCTCGCACCAGAAGGCTCAGACCAGCCTGGCAGAGTCCGATGACAACTCAATGCAAATTAAGATAAACTATCGGCTAAACGCCCCGATAGAACTGTACGCCGACTAAACCAACCAAATTGCTATCGCCTTAAGTAATTCAATAAGAGATCGGACTCAACCGATGGCGTTAACACTAGGTTGGACGCGTAACTCGTTAACATAGTTATTTTCGAGGATAACTAACGGGGTAGTCTACGTGATTGGACGATTACATTTACTATATATTATTATATTTTGTTATTAATTAGTTCATTTATCGGAAAGTTCATCCCGAGTGTCTGGCAGAAATCTTATTGCGTTGTTCGTCTTTAGTTCAAATTAAGTACTATTTCAATAGGAAATTTTATTTAATGAAAATATTTTCTTGACATCCACGACCTGCAAATGCAAAACTATAGATTTTGAACTAATTTCTACATTTTTTTCCACCCCTCGTCTTCCCACGATATCTATCTTTTTCACAAAAATAAAAATCTAAAGATTGATGGCTCGTACCTACACCTTGTGTCCTCTTCCTCTATCGACCTCGTCACTAGTCGTACTGTAGTTTCATTATTCAAATAGTGCAATATCATGCTTCCAAATGTTTCCACACACGCTGCTCTTACTCTGCTTGCCTCTGCCATCTATCCTTCTCGCCACCGGCAATGACAAAGTAGACATCATCGTCATGCTTAAGCACACACTTGACTAACCCTATCATATCCTAAGCACTGTGTCTACCTTCTACTCTTGGACCCATGTGCATTATAGTGACCTAGGTGGCCATGCCACTAAGCTCCTTCGCAAGAATCTAAGCAACAATGGTTCCTTTACCACCTTACCTCCTAATCAAATTGTCCTACTTATCTAAAAAACGCATCTAGGAGCATATCACCGCTAGCCTCGCCTTGCTGCATCTCACATCATGATTAGTTTATTTGGCAAACCTTCTTTGGAGTGTGATTCCTTGCTACCTTGTCTGATAACTCACCTCGACCTCAATGGCAATATGATCTTTGATGTTTATTCATCGAATGAAAATTGAATTGCCAATTTTATTTAATTTTTATTTCACATTTCAATTTTCATTTGAAACTAAATCTGAGTTTAAGCTATTTAGTAGAATAAAGTGTATTCTTTGTCCACCTAACTATATAAATCTAACTGCTAATTTTTATTTAAAATTCTAAAATTTAATGTAGGAAAATATAATTGTTTTCTTCATCCACCTGATAAGATTTGTATCTACATTGGATTTCTAAAATAGATTTGTACTATTTGTCCACCTAATAGGAGTTGTATTTGGATTTATGTAACAATTTGATTAATCTATATTGTTATAATCTGGACCTACACATGATCAATGGTGGAGATATCTTAGCCTATCCGCACGAATGTGGTAGCTTCTTTTTTTGTTGTTTTAATAACTAGCATGGTTTCCCACGCAGTTGCATGGGTTACACCTTTAGTATCTTTTATTATTATTTAGACTTGTACATGATATTAGATTAGTATGTGGAGTTAGAATTCATCTCTGGTCATTAATATTAGATCAATAGGTAGAATAAAGTTTAGGTAGTTTTTTTATGAGGTGTAAAATTATGAATATCTATCTGTATTAGTAATTAAGGTACACCAGATTAGTGCAGGATAATGTTTATGTATAGTTATGACGATCTATCATTTATGGTCTATCAATAGCCAAATGACACTTAGGTGTAGACGTGTAGTTATAAAAGTTATAAAAAATTATTTGTTGTGATACATTTAGGTACAATTATGAAGATCTATCAGCTATGACATGTTTAGATACAGTTATGAAGATCTACCGGTTGATCTGTTTAGGTATAATTATGATGATACATCGACTATGATTTGTTTAGGTACAATTATGAAGATTTATCAGCTGTGATCTGTTTGCATATGTTTATGAATATCTATCGGTTGACACTAATAATAATAGGATCCACCAGATTATTAGCTGGATGTTTCTTTTTTATGGGAACTAATATGGTATTCCGCGTAATTGTGCGGACAATATTTTAATTATCTTTTCTTTTTACCTGTACGCGTGATATTAGATCAGTACAAGAAATAGAAGTTTAGATCGCAAGTCGGCCCGCTAGTCATTGTACTGAGCCATTTATTTAGGTACAGTTATGATGATTTATCGGATGTGATTTGTTTTTATACAATTACGAAGACCTATCAGTTGAGATCTATTTAGGTACATTATGAAAATCTGTTGGCTATAATTTGTTTAGGTATAATTATGAAGATCTATCGGTTGTGGTCCACTAGTAATAAAAGGGTTCACTAGATTAATGGTCGGATGTTTTGCTGTTTTATGGGAATTTCTAGCCTTTATATTTTTTCTATTGTATTACACCTTTTAATATATATAATAGAAAGACTACAAACGATAGATGTCTAACCTATTTTTTTCTTCGTACTATATTTTTAGTGTATATGATCACATCTCTTGGGCATCTACGAACAAAAACCAACACAACATGGGATTACGTAGAACACGATCTACAGGCTTTAGCCATAAGACATACCGGTGCAGCCTCGAAGGTTACTCATTTGAGAATTGCCGAGGACATTTGATAGGAATAATATTAACCAGGCAGTTGCTGCTTCATTTTATTTCACATGTAATTAAAAGAGCAGACAATGCTGCTTCATTGAGGTGTCCAACAATAAGAATTTACGTATACTCTTGAATTACAATCTCAATAAGTGTATAAAACCATGCATGCATGTTTTACAATCTCAATAAATGTTCTCGATCTTGGTTTTGCGACACGTCTTAAATCTTAATCATTTGGATCAATGCCTACCTCCTAGAGCCTTGCAAAGTCTGAATGTCTGATTTTTTGGTAGTGAGCAAGGACGCGGGTAACCACTAGCTTCACTACAAGCTTCTTGGGATGTACTACAAATCCTTTTTAGCCTTCGGGGCATCGGAATGCACAAAAAACAATTAAGGCGTCACATGAAGGAGTAGTTAGCTTGAAATTGGCCTCCAGTTCCCAAACTTGATTCCGACTAAAGGAACCATGATCAGAATGAAACACGATTTGACTCAGTTCGTCGGGACATGAGCTTTCTAACTAAACAATCCATGTATATGTTTTACATGCTGATTATTCTTTGGGATCTCAATGACAAGATGGAAACAAGGAAAATCGACATAAATGTGAACATATATACACGATCTTCGTTCCTTTTTACCACTCCACTTGTCATTTTGGTATCGATGCAAGTCTCCAGCATACAAATTTAACTGTTACTTACTTCCATTGGCATTGTAGGAAAATTTATTTACGAAGTATAATATAATGAGATGACAAATGTAGTAACAATATTAGCACATGACAAATTCAATTGATTATACATTCTAAAACAACCTCTTAAAAATTACGGATGTGTTATATATAATGAGGCCGGGTACAAAATCTCAACGACCTACGCGACGAGGAGAAAGAAAACAATATAAGGAGGCCGAGTACCAAAGCTAAACAGCGACATGAGTAGCACCAGTAAACCCACATAGTTATAAATTAAGCTAATGCAGTGACTGTAGAGTAAAAGCAGCGTAGAACAACTATCTGCTACAGACCAATATCTTATAGTAGCATATCTTAGTTATGGGGATAAACTCGAAGTTGTACGGTCGAAGACCGGATATATTTATTCGGCCACTACTTCCCGACAAAGCAATTGGCGCCGGGGAAGCCGTACTGTTTGCTTTCTGATATAATCCTATTATCTCTCGTGCATGTCTTTGAATTTCCAAACGGTTAAAGCCTCCTCCTTGTGAAGTATCGCTAGCTCCATCCATCCATTGCATCGTCGATGGCTTGATTTTTGGATCCGTGTACTTCTCGATCGTGGAATTCGTACTTAGCTAGATCAAGGCGCGTACAAGTTGAAATGCTAGGATTTAGAATTCGGCTACGCGTCCGGCGCATCACCAGACTAATACAACGATAGAGCTACTACTTATTTTGAAAGATAAAGAGCTGGCTACTACTTAGGGTGCGTTTGGTTGGGCGACTCGGGGTGGATGGGATACGGCGATCCATTTATACGTGGTGAGATGATCCAGTTTTTTGTTTGGTTGAGTGGTGGGGTGGTCCATTTTTTTGTTTGGTTGAAGGGGTGAGAGTGGATGGAGTGAACTATTTTTTTGTTTGGTTGGAGGGGTGAGAGTGGATGGAGTGAGCCAAACGCCGTGCTATTCGCCAGAACAGAAGCATGTTTGCCAGTTGTTCTGTTTTCCCAAAACAGTGGGCGTTTGGCTCTCTACGAAAAACGCCGGTGACTCTGGCGTTTTCGTCAGTCATCAAACGCCAGCTTAGTTGGCGTGTGGGTTCCTCGGCAAAACGCCCGGGAAAACGCCAGCTCAGTTCCCATTCCAACAAAAGCGGAAATCGAAAGCACGGCAAGGATCAGGGGAACGTAGGGAGTCCATTTTCGAGGGAAGATTGAGAAGGCCACGAGTGGGAGGGCAAGCTCGGCGTCGGGTGGATCTCGGAGTAGGGGAGTTGTGGACTTCGGTGCGGTGGCTCGGGAAGCAGTCGTAGCCGATTGAATCTGGTCCAGTGGTGCCGGGGAGAGCCTTGGGCGGCGACGGCCGGTGGAGTGCCCGCCGGAGCGGGCCTTGGGAGCGGCAGAATCGAACGGCGGCCGAGGCGGGTCCCGACGGTGGCTGTAGCGGCGGCAATCGGGCGTTGGGTGGAGCGAGGGTGGCGTTGGTTTGTGGCTCGGCCACGGGGACGACAGCGGACGCGGAGGTGGGGCCTTGGGAGCTCGGCAGCCGGGAGGTGGATCTCGGGAGCGGCTCGCCGAAGGACTCGGCAGTGGAATCCTCGGGCGGCGGTTGTTCCTATCGGCGGTGAGGCTCAGGCGGAGAGTAGCAGGAAGATGGTGGCGCCGGGCAGCCGCGGGAGATGCCGGAGCAAGTGGGGCGGTCGGGAGCGTCGGTGGGGCGTCCCGTGCAGTGAGTCCCGGCGGCGGCGAGTGGCTGCCATTGGCCAGTGCCGAAGGAGACGAGGGCGGCTGCCGTGGGCGACGAGGGGCGGGTCTGGCGGCGGTGTGCTGGTGGCGACGCGGTCGCTTGGAGTGGGGAGCCGGAAGCGGCGGCGCGGCGAGGGCAAGCGGGGGGGAGGAGACCGGACGGCGGCGACCTCGCCTTGGGTGCGGGAAGCGGGAGGTTGCTGGGATAGCGCGAGTGCGGGGCGGCCGCGGACCGCGCGAGTCGATGATTTCGGCCGACTCCTCCCGTCCTGTATTTTGCCCCGAAGATCCTTCTCGGGCGGCCCGATCCTTTGCTTCGCCGCTGAACCAAACAGAGTTTAGCTCTGAAAATACGGGCGGCCCGATTCCATCCAGCCTGGGTAGCTGAACCAAACACACCCTTAGTTGCGGGATATATATCACACGTGCCATCGTGCCAAGAACACACAATGGATATTATCACACGTACGTGCAATTGTGCCAAGAACACACAATGGATGCGTGCTTTGGTTATATTTATGTCACCGCGACCAGTGTTATACGGTTGAAATTGAAATGATCTCTGCCGTCGCTGCTCGGCCGGTTTGAAGGATGGATACTCCCTCCGTGTTACCGTAGATGGATGATATTTTAGAGTTGAGCACATAAATTAAGTGTATAGGTAAGATATTATTTATACTCTTTATTTTTATAATTAGCATTACTACTGTCGGTACATCTGTACGTATTAATTGCTGACTTTAAAAAGGAAATTAATGAAGAATAAAGTAGAAAGAAAATGAACAAAATTGCTTTAAAATTATAAAATAATATTTATTTTGAGAAAATTTAAAAAGACTAAAACGACATCTATCATGACACGACACGGCGGGAGTCTTCAAATCTCATGATGGCTAGTTAAGTTTTTTCTGTCCGGGCCTGATTTCACTTCTTGTACGTACTGGGTTCAGCTGAAATTTAATCGGACGACCAATTAATTCGCTCGAATCAATATTGAACACACTGAACTGCTGTTACGTAGTATCCCGTTTCTTTATTTATTTTTTTGAAAAAACAACCGGAGGTATTTTTATATCTGATATATATTAAGAAAAACATACATAAAGACCCTGAAAAAACAAGAAATAACAACCAAGCCCCTGGGGCCAACTCCAACGACGCTACACCGAACGCCAACGGAAGCGCCGCCGCGCTACTGCCGGAGATCCAACTGGAGCCGCCGCACGCCTTGTCCAAACCTTGAAAGGACCAAAGTCCGGTAGAAAGCCACAGTAGTAGACCGCCCTCGAAAGAGGCGGAGCTTGAAATCCATAGAAGGAGCATCGGCCGGGGCAGCGCCCCCGAGGTTGGCAAAGAGGAACACCTGCACCGTCTTGCCGGACGACGAGCCGCAAAGAACCAGCGGGGAGACAGGCAGCAGGAGGGATCTCCCGATCGGCACCAACAAAGCAGCCATGGAGACCAAAAAACCAGCCCACCTCCACTCGATTCCAGACGGAACCAGAAGAGGAGCCACCGGAGCGGGGAAGAAACGGGGAGGACAAAAGCCCCAACGAAGACGACGCCACCGCCTTGTCACCTTCGAAAGGGGACCAAACCCAAGGCTACGGGGACTGACATCCTGCCCGCCGGTGAGAGGCCGCCGTCCACCACATCTCGGAGAGCCCAAAAGGCCCTCAGATCTGGGGCGGACCGGCGGGAACGCCGCGGGAGGGCACACCTCGAGAACACCTCTGGGTCCCCTCTGGGAAATGGGGAGAGAGATAATGTTTCCTTATCCCGTTTCTTTATTAGTGGTACTCCAATTGTTCGACCGAGCTAGGTAGCACTCGATGCATGCGTGTACGTACTGCTAGCTATGCTCTCCTCTTGCTTGCACCATATTCTTGGTCACTATTAAATAGCTGTGTCCGAGTATCTTTTTGCCCCAGCGCAACCTCCACACACCCCCAACTCCACCACCACCCCCAAAATCGTGCAGCTCGTTAGTTTATTTATGAGATGTCAGCGTTGCAAAATTTGACCACATTCATCACCGGCGATACGCGTGCGGCCGTGCAGCCGTGCGTGAGTAAAGTGGGATGGGAGTCGGGATTACTATCTGATGATTTATAGTATAGTATCCCGTATGAGGAAGTATCCGTATACGATTTCCTGGATTACGTATCCAGTAAGGATTCCTAGGAGATAAGGTAACCTCCCGTAAGGAGGAAGGACACCCCTTAAATTAGGAAGTCAATCCCGATGTTTAAGGAAGCCAGAGTCCTACCCGGGCATAAGTCCGTGTCCGGTACGACTCGGGAAGCCCCCTATAAAAGGATCAGCAATCCTATAGGGGAGGACAGGTCTAACAAGTCCTTTAGATTGGAGATCAAGTTAGAAGCCTGAAGCCATCCAGAAGTCCTAGCAATTCCCACGAGAAGATCTGTCGCCTCGAAGGAGTCAAACCCCACGGAACTAGTCGAAGTAGCCTCCGATTAGGTCTAGGGTAGCCACTAACATACACATCCCTTATAAGATACTCTTTTGATCAATATATGAGAACAGGACGTAGGGTTGTTATCCTGAGGGAAGCCTGAACCTATATAAAAAGGGCGTTTCCTTGTCGTCAGATCTCTTGGCCTTGTGCCCTAGGGGTCCCTACCCAACACAAGTATCTCTCTTATGACTACCGTAAGATCGGCGGTTTACCAATCGTCGACAGATGGCGCCGACCGTGGGGAACCTCTCCGGCTCAAGCCGTCAAGGAAGTATCGGAGTCGGCAAGAGGTGCAACTAGTCATGATCAGCCTACGATGCTCACTACGCGGCCCTCCTAGGTTCGACCCGAGGAGGAAGAAGCAGGTTCAGCCGGGGATTCGATTGCACTCACGCGACATACCGGGTATTCAGATCTAGGCTTCTACGACAACTTTGGCCAAACAGATCTGTACCCGGCACTCGACCGCGTAGATCTTGGAGAACACGTCACTGGCGAGTACTCGGATTGCGCAGTCGATGACTTTATGACCGAGTACGCCAGGGCCTTCGGGGGAATGGTGGTGCTAACCGATGATTCCCAAGCAGGAGCGACCAGCCCAATGTCCAGACGATCGCCTGCAACTTCTGATCGACCAATCGATCAAGATCTCAATCACAATACCCCTCCCAATGAGGAAGACACGATGGAGTGGGACTACACCTCATCTAATCCAGACCATCGAGTGGTTCTCGCGATCCAGGATGGTCGAGAAGATCTTGAGGACCCGGATCAGCCTGGGGGCTCACAACACCGAAGCCCGACGGCTACTCCCCGCGGCAACGGGAATATGCCTACGGCAATAGACGGAACCCCTCAAGGGACGGGGGAACACGTGTCCCGAATTACTCGAAGGCTCGTCGAGGTGCACAATCTGCTGTCACGACTACCGGCGGCAGATTTGACGACACCCGATGGAATACAATGGCTACAACGGCTGGGGCTGAACTACAGCAGGCCCAAGCTTAAGCCGTCTTCTCGACTCCATTCGGCAACACACAGCTCCAACTGAGGGATGACCCCTCTCCGACCAGAGGAATCAGATAGAGAAGGACGACATCTCAAGTATCAGTCTCGCCGGGTGGAACAGCACGTCGACCTCCGCGACGCTCTCAACGAGAGCGCCAGTTAGAGCAATCTCCTTCCCGGGGAGACCACAGACACCGCGCTAATGGTCGAGGACGGTCTCCGACTCCGAACAGTGGTGAGAACGCGCCTTCTCAGAGAACCATCAACGGATGCCAAGCGCTGTCCCAAGAGCTCCGACATGTGCGCTGGCCGTCTCACTTCAAGCCTGGGACCCTAGAGTCATACGATGGCACCACGAACTCCTGTCGATCTACACTACGACAATCGAGGCCGCAGGTGGAAACGAGAAGGTCATGGCCAACTACCTCGCAACTGCTCTCAGAGGAGCAGCCAGGACTTGGTTTACGAACCTACCACCAGGAACGATCCGCTCCTGGGGACAGCTTTGCAACATGCTTCTCGGAAAGTTCCAAGGTACCGGGTCGACGACTTATTCCTAGTCGTCCAACGCTCGGACGAGACCCTCCGAGAATTCACCAAACGGTTTAGTGCTATTCGCAACACAATTCTTGAAATAACCGACTCGAACGTCATCCGCGCCTTCGTTCGAGGCAGCAGAAACGAGATGTGCACGCATGACCTGATCATGCATCCTCTGAAGACAATGACACAGCTGATGGACCTAGCTGAAAAGGCTGCCTGTGCGGAGGAAACCTTACATTACATCAAGCAGCAGCAGAACAGGCTGCCCAGGTCTCCCCTCCGGACCAGAGACGACTCAAAGAAGGCGAAACGCAAAAAGAAATCCTCCGGAGGGTATAGGGAGAAGAGAGCTAAAACCGATGGGGTGCTGGCCGACCTCCCCGAGAAGCGGACCTGGCAACCGCGCACCAAGGATAAGCAAACGACTTCCTCTGACAAGACAGGAAAACTCTGGTGTGATTTCCACCAGACCGATTCACATGATCTCCGTCAGTGCCACATCTTCAAGAAGTACCTCATGGAAGAAAGAGAGAAATCCCGCGGGGAAACCCCGCAGGTCGCAAACAACAGCCGGGATACGACTTGCGATGATAACTCCGCCCTTGAGCCATTCCAGGGGCATGTCAGAGCGATCGAGCATATATTCGAGGGCTTGGCCTCCTACGAGTCGAAGAGGCAGTACAAGGCGATTGCCCGAGAAGTTCTCGCGAGTATACCGCAAGTCCCTCGAGCAGTCAAGTGATCGGAGGTCACGATCACTTTCGACCAAACCGATTGCCCCGAGAACTATGCTCGACCAGAACGATACCCGATTGTTGTCGAACCAACAATCAATAACTGCCGAGTGGCCCGGGTGCTCATAGACGGAGGGAGCTCTCTCAACATCCTATTCGCTAACGCCCTCGATGCTATACAAGTGCCACGATTGTCAGTTCAGACGGTGACACAGCATTCCATGGTCTCGTCCCTGGCTCATCGGCTACGCCGATCGGGCAAGTTACACTACCGGTTACCTTCGGAACACCGGAGAACTTCCGAACTGAGAAGATCCTGTTCGATGTAGTCGACTTCGAGATGGTATACAATGCCATCCTAGGGCGCCTGACTCTGGCTAAATTCATGGCAGCAACGCACTACGCCTACCAGTGCATGAAGATGCCCGGCCCGAAGGGCGTCCTCACGATAAAGAGCTCTCCCAAGGAAGCACTACTCTGCGACAAGCGTAGCCTCGACCTTGCAGAAAAGCATCAACTCTCAAGCAGGGAGACAGACTCCGACGCCGCTGCGCGCACCCCCGTGTCAGCAGGACCTCCACCGCAACTACAAGCGACGACTTTGGAAAACACCCCCTCCAAGTCGGAGAGTAGGTCCTACGACTAGTTAGGACCGGGGCAAAAAGGGCTTCCTTCTCAGCTGAACAACTGTTCCGTAGGAGAAGTTGCCCGATCCAGGTCGCTCGAGTTAGCAGTACAGAGATAGTCGAGTCCCCCTAGAGAGTCCCTAATCCAAGCACCTTTGGTAAGATCTCACAGTCATCACCCCTCCAACCGCCAATCCGTCTCAGGTTGCACCAGCTCCAGCCTCAAGTCGTCAAGCTACGAACAAGCCAATGATAAGGCGCTCCGGGCGCCGTCGCCTAGCACGCGCACTCGACAAGCTTCTTCAGCGGGTCACGACAAGAGCACGGGAGTCTCCGGAGCAACCAACGACAACTCGAGAGGAGGGGATGATGTTTTTTATTTTAAGTTTTTTCTAGAAGTTTTTTCTTACAGTAGCTTGTAAATGATACTTCAGTAAGTTCACAGTTTTTTAATATCAAATTTCTAGCTCGATATTTATTTTTTCAGACTGTCTATCCGAGAAACTTCTCGAATAAGATAGTCGGGGGCTGGATAAGTATGTGACATAAAAACTGGCGAACGCATAGACGCAACCAACGATTCGACCTACACAAATGGAAAAGGGTTCCGCACTGCAACCGTCAGGGATGCGAGGAAGACCCCTTAACGTGTCTGCAGGTGACAGGGGAAGCCACTAAGCCCCACACCTGACCAGACCTAAGGCCTGGTCGACTAAGCTCCCCGATTCCGTAGTAAAGTTCCCCGACCACGAGTAAAGGGAGAAGAGAAGGTGCGAATATGACTAAGCCAACAGGACCCGCTTGCTTATTCGAACCCCGACCACTTTGAGCAGAAGGCATCACAGATAGAGTGCAATATTATCGTAATCAGGGCAAACGTAGAACTTACTAACTGGCATCCAATATCCCTACGGCAAGGGAACGCGAGTTGCTGCTATGGCCACGTTAGGCTGTACGAAGACCCCTTATCGCGTTTACTGATGACGAGGAGCCAACGAGACCTCCATCTGACTAAACCTAAAGCCTGGTCGATCGCAGTCGGCGGCATACGGCACAACTCGTAGACCTAAGTCAAGAAAATTAGACGCAAAATTCGACTAAGCCTACGAGAATCCTCGCATACGACCAACATTCACAGAGCAGTAGAGTTCAGGTTTTCAGAAAACAAAAACACGTGGGTTAAAGTACAATTACTAATCACAGTGTATTACAGAATTATTTAGGCAGATCAGGTGCCTGAAACCCGGTCCGCAAAGGCATTTGCTACACCCTGTACAGCATCGAGAAGTCCTTCTTCCCCGTCTTCCGGCAGGTCGGCTTCAAGGGCGTCCAAGGACAACTCCGGGTGCTGGCGTTTAAGAAGAGCCAGGGCGAAGGCCATGGCGTCTCGTACACTTTGCTTGAGCTCGTCGTCAAGGAACTTCTCGATGACAGGCTCAGGCGGGAGACCGACGCCACGAGCTCCACCAACCAGATAGCCCGCGGAGGGCTGGGGAAGGCGGTGACTCCGACCTCTACGAGCACCATCTCAAGCGTGTAAATGGTGTGGTCGAGATCCTCCTCCAGCTTCCCCGCATAGACTTGACTCCGGTTCAGTGAAGACTTAGCCTCTGCGAGGCGGGCTTTCACGACCTGGAGCTCGGCCTCGCTCTCCGTCCGCCGCTTCTCAGACTGCTCGAGGCGCTTCTTCAGCTCCTCGTTCTCCCCTCGGCGCACCTCCAGTTCGGTCTGTGCCTTCTGGAGCAGAGGAACCTGAGAGATAGCGACCTGAAAACAATGAGGTCAGTACTGTCGACGATCGGTGAATCGACGATCTTACGGTATTCGTGGAATGAGGATTACTGGGGGGTAGGGACCTCTAGGGCCCAAGTGCCAGGAGCTCTGACAGCAGGGGACAGCCGTTTTTATACAGGTTCGGGCCTCCCTCAGGATAATAACCCTACGTCCTGTTGCTATATATTGATGGAGAACACGCTTACAATGGGGGGTGTGTGTTAGTGGCTACCCTAGGCCTAATCGTAGACTAATCTATGCTAAACCGCCGGGCTCGACTCCTTCGAGGCAGCGGGTCTTCTAGGGCTTCGCCTCCTGGTGCTGCGACTAGATTGATCTGCTGGACCTTGTAGAATCTCCTCCAACCTATCAGGACCTGTCCTCCCCTATGGGATTGCTGATCCTTATATAGGGGGTTCCCAGGGTCGTACCGGACGTGGACTTACGCCCGAGTAGGACTCTGGTTTCCTTAAACGTCGGGATTGACTTCCTAGTTTAGGGGGAGTTTTCCCTTCTCGAGAGGGGTTACCTTGTCGTCCAAGGATCCTTACCGGGTACGCTGTACCTTCCTAAAGTCCTGGGATTCCGTATACGGATACCCCTAATACGCGGGATACCGTACTATTCATCATCAAGCCCCCCATCAATACGTGAAGTGAGGTCATGATGGATCTGTTGGAAATCTGCCCTTGTCGGAGACGAGACTCCGAGTAGGCGATCCGAGTAGTTCTTGTAGGCGACCTCTCCGAGTAGGCTCAGTCCCTACCGGGTAGTCGCAAAAGCCTTATCGGAATAATTCCCTGGAAAATCCAGAATACTTTTCCGATCTGATCTGATCCGTCGATCACGGACACGCGTCCGCCTGGCATATTTCTAGGAAACGGAACCATCGTGGCGGAAATTTCGCGTGGTGATGAAGAATCTTTTCTCTCTCTACGCCGTGGTGCCGTTAACGTGCGCTGAACCACGGCGCGTTCGTCTGGGTCGTGGGTTGTCAGACCCTCTTTTTCCCGCGAAGCGCCCTGTAAGCGGAAAAAGCAACTGTCCGCATTAAATGCGATGGAACTGATCGTGCCGAAAACCGCGCTCGACTCCGGTGAAAGTTTAAATCTTTAGGAGTCCAAGAATTGGGGTTTTTGCACGCATTGTCTCTTTGCCTCCCAACCTTCTTGCTCCCTTCATCTTCTTCCTCGCGCCCTTGCAAACCCTCGCCTCCACATTCTCTCGATCGATCAGCGAAAATGGGCAAGAAAAGCGCCGTGAAGAAGTCTCCCGAGCCCGCAAAGGACTCGGGGAAAGCTTCGGGGGAACCAACCACCGCCATCGCCGAGTTCGAGGCCTCGGTGATGGATTCCTCCGCCCTGGAGAAGCTCGTGTCGGATGAGGTGATTCTCCCGGAGGTGTTTGTGCCTTTCCGGGAGGCCGTGAAGGAGACGGTCCCCAGCCCCGACACGGACTGGACCGTCGTCTTCGCGGACTTCTTCAGGTGTGGATTTCAATTCCCACCTTCGTCTTTCTTCCTCCTTGCGCTCCAGTTTTACCAGATCGAGTTGATTCATCTCAACCCGAACTCGGTCCTAATGCTGGCGGTCTTCGCGCACCTATGCGAAGCCTACCTCGGCATTAGGCCGAGCCTGGAGCTCTGGAGGTACTTCTACAACCTCCGCCGGGTGAAGGGCAGCGGCGCAGGAGTCATCGGCGGCGCCGGATTCCGTCTTCGAGAAGGGAGGAAGGATGCCTACATTGCTTCCTCCTGGAAATCCTCGTGGTCGGGCTGGCATGCTCGGTGGTTCTACTGCCAGCCCCCAGCGAATTCTGGGATCTCCTACCGCGGACTCGCCCCTCTTCAGAACAAGAGCTGGGGGGAGGCCCCGAAGGAGACTAGGCACCTCATGGCGCTCGTCCACGACATCGCCAACCTCGCCGCCAAAGGTTTGACGGCGTGGGATGTCGCGGAGGATTTCCTTCGACGCCGGATAAGCCCTCTTCGGTCGAGGGTCGCGGCGGCCTGGGTGATCCCGCAGAACCAAGACCAGACAAGGGACTTCGACACGGGTAAGCACTACGACCTCCTCCGCGCCAATTCAATTGTCAAGGCTTCTCACGTACTTCTGCCTTGTCGAGCCATGCAGAGTTGTCCCCGGGGGAGCTTCAGAGTAGGTTGAACAACCTATTCGAGCAGTCCCCCCAAGGCGGGCGTACGGACGTGCCCCTGCCCCTTCTGAAGCAGAGTCCGGATAGCCGACGGGAAGTGTTCTCGGTGAGTTATCCATCTTATCTCCTTGTCTAACTTGGGCTCATCCGAGTAGCCTTACTGAAGGCCGTCGGGCTTCTTCTTCCGCAGCGCGTAGGCCGCGGGGGTCCCGACTCGGAGGCCGAAAGAGCTGGCGCTCCCGTCGAGGACGATGAAATTGAAATGTTCGACACGGCCCCGCCACCCTCCGAGACGAGGGAGGGAGGTTCTTCCGCAGCCGAGGCGGGGGCGGAGACCGTCTCGAGAAGTTCTCCTGCCCGGGATCCTCAACCGCAGGTTTGAATTCTCGCCCGACTACTCTTTTTCCATATTCTTTCCTGAACGGTAGACATAAGGAAGAAAGTGTCGGACAGCCCGAAGCGAGCAGCCCCCTCGCCAAGGAACCAACTCCCCCTCCCACGACCACTCTTGGGGAGGAGACCGTGGCGGACAAGGGGAAGGCGCCGCTGACTTCCGGCAAGCGAGGTTCGGGTGCCTTGACAAGGAAACCCCCTTCGGCAGGGAAGCGCCCGAGGTTAGCTTTTCCTTTGCCGCCTCTTTCTTTTGATTCGCCTTGCTGAAGACTTGACTTGATTGTTTGTGGTGACTAGGTTGTCGATCCTTCCTGCCAAGACCTCGACTAGGGCGGATGTCGAGCAGCAGCCCCCGGCGCCGGAATCGATACCGGCCCCTGTCGAGCAGCGGACCCTCACGCCGGAGTTGTCGCCGGCCTCTACTGAGCAGCCGCAGCCCCCGGCGCTGGAGTCGGAGCCGATTCCGGTCGAGCAGGTCGCGCCTCCGGGTTCTTCGGCGCCGGAGAGTCTTGGCCTTTCCTCCCTGCTGCAGGTAATGCACGGGAGATTAGTGATAAGGTAATTTTACTTTGCTTTGTACTAACCTGTTCTTTTTCAGCTCGCTATC
The DNA here is from genome assembly GCA_019208055.1 of Stipa capillata. Lineage (NCBI taxonomy): Eukaryota > Viridiplantae > Streptophyta > Magnoliopsida > Poales > Poaceae > Stipa > Stipa capillata. The sequence continues at coordinate 202,078 of JAGXJF010001381.1, read as the reverse complement.
TCCCGGGCGGCTCCACTCGAGAAGGCCCAAGCGGAGCTGGACTTGGCGCGCGAAGAGTCGAGGAAAAGCCTTGACGAGGCCGGGAGATGGCGGGCGGAGAGCGAGGCGCTGCAGAAGCGCCTTGAGGACTCCGAGAAGCAGCGGGCGGCGGTCGAGGCCGATCTGAAGGCGCGCCTCTCGGAAGCGGAGTCTACCCTGCAAAGGAGTCAGTCCTACGCGGGGAAGCTGGAGGGGGACCTCGAGGGGGCCTTGAGCACGCTCGAGAAGGCGCTGGGCGAAGTCGGCGTCGTTGTCCCCCCGGGCCTTGCTCCGGCCAGCCGCCTAGCGGATCTGACGGCGTCTGTCTCCCGGCTGAAGCCCACCGTCGAGAAGCTTCTCGAGGACGAGCTTCGGCAAGGTGTACGCGACGCCCTGGCCTTTGCTTTGGCTCTTCTGAGGCGCAGGCATCCGGACTTATCCCTGGAGGCGCTCGCTGCCGATCTGCCGGAGGACGAGGAGGAGGAGCTTCTCGAGGCGGTGCAGGGAGCGGCGGACGCCTTTGGTGATCGGGTTCAGGTGCCTGGCCTAGAGTAGAATTCTGTAATAACATACTCTTACACAAATACAGTGGTTAGTAACTGTGCGATAACTTGTGTGTTTTTTGGTTTTTTTTGAAACCTTGTCTAATCTGCTTATGTGAACAGTAGCGCAGAAAAAGGAAGATTCTTCATCACCACGCAAAATTTTCGCCACGATGGTTTGGTTTCCCAGAAATATACCAGGCGAACGCGTGTCCGTGATCGACGGATTAGATTAAATCAAAAGATACCTCTCGGGTAAGCTAGCCCAGAAAAAATGCCTCGGACTACTCGGAGGTTTATCCCGACAAGGATGTTGCGACTACCCGGTAGAGATAGTACCTACTCGGGAATGTTATCGACCAAGTACTTGATTTTGCCTGCTCGGAGTTGTTTCCCGAAAAGGGCAGATTTCCTACAAAACAGTCATGACCTCACTTCACGTACTGATGGGGGGCTTGACGATGTATAGAATAGTATCCCGTATACGAGGAAGTATCCGTATAAGATTTTCTGGATTACGTATCCGGTAAGGATCCCCAGGAGATAAGGTAACCCCCTGTAAGGAGGAAGGATACCTCTTAAACTAGAAAGTCAATCCCGACGTTTAAGGAAGCCAGAGTCCTACCCGGCATAAGTCCGTGTCCGGTACGACTCGGGGAGCCCCCTATAAAAGGATCAGCAGTCCTATAGGGGAGGACAGGTCTAACAAGTCCTTTAGATTGGAGATCAAGTTAGAAGCCTGAAGCCATCTAGAAGCCCTAGCAATTCTCACGAGAAGACCCGCCGCCTCAAAGGAGTCGAACCCCGCGGAACTAGTCGAAGTAGCCTCCGATTAGTTCTAGGGTGGCCACTAACACACATCCCTTGTAAGATACTCTTTTGATCAATATATAAGAACATGACGTAGGGTTGTTATCCTGAGGGAGGCCCGAACCTATATAAAAAGGGCGTTTCCTTGTCGTCAGATCTCTTGGCCTTGTGCCCTAGGGGTCCCTACCCAACAACAAGTATCTCTCTCACGACTACCGTAAGATCGGCGGTTTACCAATCGTCGACACTATCAGTAGTACCATCTCTGATCTGTCCGAAGAACTGAAGGAAATCGAACGAGAGGAATAGTATATGTTCTCTTTTGTGAAAGAGAAAAGCCAAAAGAGTGATCCCGTAGTATCACATCCCGATCGTATCCCATGGTACCATTAACAGACTAATGAAGCGTGCGACTAGATGCGCTTCTACCTTTCGCGATTCTCCTATCTCTCTCTCCAAGTTGTGACGACTAGATCCTGACGAGCAGGCAACCGTGACGATAGCAATGGACGCTGGAGACAGAGGCAAAAAAGAGGGTGATGACCTCGCCGCCTGTTACGGTTAGAAGATCATGATGCGGGGTTCTTTGTGCCCTCCGTGCTTAGAGAGATGGCCGGCGAGGGGGCGGCGGACTAGCGGTGATAGCAAATGGTTAGGGTGGTGCAGTGAGATGGTGTGGTAGCGCCATCGGCTACGGGCAGGGAGGACAGCCGGTTGGTGGAGCTGGCGCTGTAGGTCATCGTTAGTGAAGGAGACAGTGGCACTATGTTGTAATTAGGTGGTGATGGTCAACAGTGGCGAATCCGGCAGTGGCAGCCGCATGTGATGGGACAGGAGGATGAGAGCGGCGATAGCATTTGTTATGGTTATTATGCCACGAGAGAGGCATGATAAAGGAGGAGGCAGTGAAGAAAGAAAAGACAGAGAAAAGGTAGCACGAGCTCGAATAAGAGACTACTCTATCGGGCGATAGGATTCTATTGCATAGTTGCTCTCTTTCTGAAAACCCGAGAGTACTATGATGTGATTCTACTACTACTAACCGATTGTTAGATTCGTAAAAGAAGGGATTATCACAAGGTTGACGCCAAGTACACAGATGCATAATTATGTTTCTGAGTACTAAACATGTAGAATCGACGGAAGCCAAGACCATATCACAAGCAATCTATTATTTATATTATTAAGAAAGAAAAAGGTCACTGTGTTCTATAGATTAAAATATATACTCTTAATTTTTATAGGACTTATATTTATTTATATAGACTAAACATATATACTCCCTTGATCTTTCCTAGGACAACAAGAATGTCTCCACCATCTTCATTGACCATCCTTGTGTCCAGGACGCATCACATAAACCGAGTCCCCCATCACGAATAGAGAAGCCAGCTCTACAAAAGAGGCGCAGAAAGCTTGGCCACAACCGCTTTGGAAAGAAGGATGCACATCAGCGACCATGACCAACCATCTTGCACCATAACCGAAGATGCTATCGCCCTATCAGGGCAAGTCCACACACCAACGGGTAGACTAGATCTGGCATGACCTAATCAACAAAGAGAAACAAACCCCGATAGGCTCCAAAGAGCACGAGAACACTCCGCTGGTAGCATAGAGACGGCAACCAATTGCCGCTTGCGTGCCTGGGCACCAAAATGCCTCACACCAGTTCACTTGCGCCAGCTACGACGAACATCCAAAAAGGTTGGACTTGCTCTCTCTTTGACCGCCTCAAGGCACAGCCCACGCACGACGCTTGCCAGCCACATACCATCCACAAGCCATCCAAAACTAACTGCAACACATAACACAATCACACTCCAACGAGAATAGAGCCAAATCTAGCAGGAAGTAGGGCTGCTGCACGTCGAAGGGCAACTGAGCGTCACGAGACCATCCGAAGGACAATAGTAAGGCACGCCACCAGCACCAGCTGCACTTAGAAAACCATGCAAACCGTCGAGAAACACACACAAAGCCAACACCTTGCCACATGACAGCCACACCATGCATGGCGTGGCCTCACCGCTGACCTTGTTGGCAACAACTCTACCACCCTACCAACCTTGTCGACCATGTCGGCAATAGCCCAGCCACCTGTCACAGGCTACCCAACACTGCCGGCCACACCTTAGCCTCACTGCCCACATTGGCCACCAGTTGACCCGTGTGACATCACGCCGCGCTAGTGTCACGCCCTGTCGTGCCTGAGCTAAGCCCTTGCCGCTGCCCCGCTTGAGTTGCAGCACTGTCGTTGCTGCACTCCCTTCCACGTGACCTCCTCGGCAACCCAACAGCCTCGTCCTGTTGGCCATGCTAACATCTGCCTCAACTAGACAGCCACAAATCTGGGTTGTAGACTAAACCCACTTGTGGCTGTGACAGGACCTCCAGCCATCGGACCTACCACAACGCTTATGTTGCCCCCGATGACCTCCTCGTTGCAATGGCACTAACCTCCCTGCCACCACGCCACGCAGCCACGATGTCGACCAACCGCAAGAAAATGAGCCGAGACTTGGCCTCCTAGGAAGCAATCCCTGCCTCGACCAGCGGTCACTGTAACATCCTGATTTTCAGAGCTTTTCAAAAAAAACTTTTATTCGAAAATCAGAGCTAGAAAATTTTGTTGTTTATTCTCGAATGAATTAAATCTTAATTAGAATTTCACAAATTGGACCGGAGTTAATTTGAATTAATCCAATTTGAATTGGATTGGCTTTTCAATTTGGAATATGTCTCCAGAGTTTTTCTCAGAATTTTCGGAGTTCGTTTGATATTTAATCTCGCCCTACTGTTCTTTGTTTTTATTTTGGTTTTCACCTTTCTTTTCTCCTTTCCTTTATGGCCACCAACCGTCTCATCTCCACCCGGCATCCCGCCGCCTTATTTCCTCCCTTGAGCACCACCCCGACGAGTTCTGCGTAGCGCAGTGTGCGCCGCTACCCTTGTTCCAATTGGATTTGAGCGAAAACTCTTTCCCCTAACCCTCCTATAAATACCCCACACCCCTCCACTTTTTCCCCACTCCCCCACAATCTTTTCCCATGAAACCCTAGCCCCCAAACCCCCCAAACAGCCGCCACCCCCTTTTTGTCTCCCGTGCAGTTTCTGAACAGCACATATCGCCTCAGTATTTTCCCAATTTCCATCGCCTCAAACTTCTTTTGGCAAATCCCTTCAGTGAGATTGTGTATAACCTTTCCCTATACCTCTCTATAAAATTTGGTGAAGATCCAACGGTGCAATCACCATTAAATCTCCAAATACTAACGTGCTATTTGCACCCAGTTATTCTGTGCGTGCATCTAGATTGGAACGACGTCCTTGTCCGCTCGGACCTCATTTTTAAGATCCATTCAATGGGATCATGGATAATGTTATCAAGATCATCTCCATAAAATTTTAAGGCAATCCAATGGTCCAATATCTAGAAAATCAAGTTTCTCCTTGCTGCTGTTCACATCTAGATTTGACTGCACGAACGGTACAGCGGCATTATTACCTCTTTTCATGTTGATTTGGTGAATCTTTGAAGAATTCCTTTGGTCAAGTTGTGCCTTACATGTATATGAACACCTCTGTAAATTTTCACTTTCATCCATGTAGCCGTTTATCGAGAATTGATCCATCTCCGACGTGCTATCCACGGATGTCTAGATTCAATCTGGAGAATGTCTAATTTGTCTGATCTTTTCCCATTGACTTGGTAAGAATTATCTAAAACCCTTTGGTAGTAGTATACCTCCTTTTTTCTAGTTTCTAACCCATTTGGCGGATCGTGATTTTGTTTAGCGAGTATCATGCAGTGCCCAAAACTCTCCGGTCTGTCTAGAACAGATCTATGTCCAATTCCGACCGTTTCGTGTTGCGAATGTCACCATCACCCATATAGTTAATCTCCTATCATCTTGTGGTGCATCATGGCATTATTTTGCACCATTAATCCTTGTTTCAAATCGCTCACATCATCATGTGTTCATATCTAATAATTTTGATGATCGTTTTCATCATCCAATTTAATAGTATGTTATGTAGCATATAGTTTCCTATTTATTATATGTATGATTGTTACGTAGTTCTTACTTTCTCGTTATATAATGTTCATCCTTAAGAGTATTCGTCATATTGATCAATCATGCTTAGTTCATTAATAGGTGTATCCATAGCTACATGTTGCATGTTTACATAGTGAATATAATATGCATATATACAATATAGTTCTATTTTAATAGTCATTAGACATGAGGTGGTTCAATATCTTAGTTCAATCTTGTCCATATCAAGAATAAATTTGTTCATGTTTAACAAGGTTCATATTGCATAATTATATGCCTCTATACATATAGTATCTGATGCCTATGTATAACTGAACTTAATATTGCAAATAACCTATAGTACTAGGAGCATAATCTTTGCTAAACTAATATTAATATGACCTACTCCATGTTAGTTGATCTTCTATAATGTATGGCTACTAGCACATGCCAGATTATTATTCCATATGTCACATGATTGCTCACTGCCATGTTAATATCCTTAACCACACGTGATGAATGTTTAATAAACACGTTAGGATCATCATGTCACCATGTGTATGTAGCATGATAAGATATATGTGTAGAATTAAATGGGAATATGACATGATGTTATGCAATAATATAAAGTTTACTACATAACTAGTTATGGTTGCATGATGTATATTGTATGGTGATATGTGCATATATTCTTATAGTTTAACATATGTTTATTTAAGGATTGCTATACAATAATTGGTTATGTTATTAACCTCTATTTATAATATGGTTAAGATTACGCACATTGTACATATTTATACAATGCATCTCATATGGTTTGCATATGAAGTATTGCAATATATGTATATGCATACATACATAGCACATTTCATGTTTCAGATAATAATTTGATGGGAATTGGTTTAGCACATTATTGTACTACCGTTTCTAGTTTAATTATTTGTTTGAACACAATTAGGTTGTACATGTTCATCATGATGTTATGTTGGATAATCATGTAGTTGCATGTAGTAATATATATGTATATGTATTGTTAGACTTAATATTTATTGTTAGACTTAATATTTATTGACTGTCTATATGTCAGAATAATACCTCTTTACTAAGTTATTATTTGACAATATAGTTTAATCACAATATGCAAGATCAATTGTTGTTATTGGATTATAGTTACCTTTTAGAATTACAATTGCATAGTCATATATTATCTTATGCTAGCCCTGCCAAATCTCGATTTCATGTCTAGTCTATCTAGATTGTTACATGATGTCTAGTTGTATGTTGCACAGTAGTTCATATAGATTGACATGTCACAAATTATCATTTCTTACCAACTAGCATGCCAGGACCTCGCTTGCCTACTAGTATGATGGGTCATATTTGTTTTACTAGTATGTCGGATTTCCATGTTTAATCATATGGTTGTGCTATGTTGTCATCGACCATATCCTGTTCTCAGTTGCATAACTTTAGTCCTTTTACATGCAAATTCTATATTCCATAAACCTATCTTTTTTTCAGAATGATCCTGATCCAAAAGACCATCTTCGAGTACATGTACTCTATCTGGTTGAGATATATAATCTCACACCTTCCTAGTTGTCTTTCGACAATCCTATCCCTTCACCTTTGTCCTCCGACACCTATCCGACCTTGCTAGCCCTATTCTTCCGGTATTTTCATTTGGTATTTAATTTAGAATTATATTTATTTTGTTTATACTTTATTGCCATTGCGACAGATAGGAAGTAACAACGTTGGGTAAGAACAAGTTCCTGAGAAGAAGACCAACTCGTCAACGAAGGCATGCCCCCTCTTCTTTATCATGTTGATCCTATATTTTTAAAGTCATTATATTTTATTGTTTATAAACATGCATGCTGTTATATTCCAGTACCTAGCGTGTCGATTAACACACCATTACCTTTTCGCTTGTCGCCTGTTTACTTGATACCCTGAGTAGATTAATATGTTAATATTTCTGAATAGAGTAGATAAATGTTTAGCCATGCTTAAATATATCCTTAGGATGTTTTGAGTTGCTTCTTCGGAGGAATGATCTTCGGATCGATGACCCTTGATATTGAAACTTGTTGTTGAGCTCGCTGAGTTAGGGCCAGATGCCCGTTGTTTTCTCTCTCTCTATTCTTTCTATTTTACTCTGAGTGAAACTTACCATCTAAAAGATGCGGGCGATAGTTGAATGATTAGTTGAAGGAGCACAATATCATTGGAACCAAGTGGGTGTTCAAGAACAAGCAAAGTGAGGATGGCATTGTTGTTCGCAACAAGGCTAGACTCGTAGCCCAAGGGTTTAGTCAAATTGAGGGCTTGATTTTGATGAGACCTTTGCACCGGTAGCTCGCTTGGAGGCTATACGCATTTTGCTTGCGTTTTCAGCTTCTAAGAAGTTCAAGCTTTATCAAATGGATGTGAAAAGTGCATTTCTTAATGGTTTCATTGAAGAAGAAGTCTATGTTAAACAACCTCCAGGATTTGAGAACCCTAAATACCCTAACCATGTGTTCAAACTGTCCAAGGCTCTCTATGGTCTTAAGCAAGCTCCTAGAGCTTGGTATGATAGACTTAAGAGCTTTTTGATTCAAAATGGTTTTGAAATGGGGAGGGTAGACAAAACCTTGTTTTCTTCTTAGGCGTGGCAATGACCTTCTGATAGCACAAATCTATGTGGATGATATAATCTTTGGTGGCTCCTCTAATGCTCTTGTGTCCAAGTTTTCTGAGATGATGAGCAGGGAATTTGAGATGTCTATGATGGGTGAGACTCCAATACTTCTTGGGGCTACAAATCAAGCAGACAAAGGAGGGCACGTTTGTGCATCAGGCCAAGTACACCAAGGATCTATTGAAGAAGTTCGGGATGAGCGATGCCAAGCCAATCAATACCCCGATTTCTACTGCAAACGTCACTTGGTCCTGATGAAGAAGAAGAGGCAGTGGACCAGAAGGAGTTCAGGAGCATGATCGGCTCCCTCCTCTACCTGACAGCGACAAGGCCGGACATCCAGTTCGCTGTTTGCCTATGTGCGAGGTTTCAAGCCTCGCCGAGAGACTCCCACCGGCAAGCTGTGAAGCGCATCATGAGGTATCTTCGATCATCCCTTGAGTTTGGACTTTGGTATTCATGCTCTTCTGTTCTTGGGATTCGGGTTTTTCTGATTCAGACTTTGCCGGGTGTAAGATAGACCGCAAGAGTACTTCTGGCACTTGTCACTTTCTTGGCACTTCTCTTGTTTCATGGTCTTCTAGAAAACAATCTTCTGTTGCACAATCTACTGCTGAAGCTGAGTATGTTGCAGCCGCTAGTTGCTGTAGTCAGATTCTTTGGATGATTTCGACTTTGCGGGATTTTGGGGTTGTCTTTTGATAGTGTTTCCACTTTTCTGTGATAACACTAGTGCTATTAATATTGCTAAGAACCCAGTGCAGCATTCTAGACTAAGCATATAGATGTGCGGTTTTCATTTCCTGAGAGACCATGTTGAGAAGGGTGATGTAGTGCTTCAGTTTGTTGATTCTGAAAATCAGCTCGCGGATATCTTTACCAAGCCATTAGATCCCACACGATTCTGTGCACTTAGAGGGGAGTTGGGGATTGTTCATCCCCATGGGTTGGTTTTGAAGGGGGAGTCTTCTCACTGTGTATCATAGTGTAATATAGTGCATTTTGCATCATTTGTGATATATCATGTGCACTTTGCATGTTCACGAGCTTTGTCTATTATCCTTGATGAAACAATGAGTTCTACGAGTTCGCTATATGCCATATTCTGAGTGTCTAGCTCATTTTACCATATTTTGATATGTGTTCTCAGGAATCAGTGATGCTAGCTTAATTGGACAACAACTTGAATTTAAATCTTTGATCTACTGATGAGTTGCCTGCTAGGGAATCCTTTGCTTTTGAATCTGCTCATGACTCTAGTATTGCAACTATGATCTTTGTGTATGACTGGTCAAAGATAGGACTTCATGGTAATCTTGATTAGGACTGCTAGTGGCTTAACATGCTCAGGCTTTTGTGGTCTCGGGTCAGAGAATGCTTATTGTCATCAAAAGTCACTAGTCTTTGCTCTACATGCTTGAAATTTATCATATGCTAATGTGAAAAATGCTAAAATAGGGATGAATCACTCAAGGTACTTGCTCGTGCAGGAGGTAGTACTTTGGTTGTGGCTAGTCCAAATAATCATGTGGACTCGATGTGAAAAGTCAGGATGAATCACTCCAGATACTTCCTCGTGCAGGGGGTTGTATTTTGGTTGTGCCTAATCCATTTAATCATGTGATTGCTTAATTCAGCATGTGGTAGAGTATTTTGGTCCTAATCTTGATCGGTTGTCCTCCTAGTTATGGCTTAGCACTAGGTTGTCATACTTCACTCATGTTTAGAGTCATTGCAATTGTGACTACCTAGTCTGGCGCTCATTACTAGTGAACTCTTTAATATGCTAAGAACTTGATATGCTAGCTGCTATTCTTGATCTACATGTCTTCTTATGGTTTGGTGAGCACCTTTGTGGCATATTAGCACTTTTTGTGTGTCTCATTATGGATAATCTTCAAAGCTCGTTCACACTGAAAAATCAAAATTTCCATGCATACATGCTTATCCTTGATGATTATAATGCCAAAGGGGGAGAAATAGTCATATCAATCATGCCTTTGGATGGATTTCACATTTTCTGGAGTAGATCATAGATATATGGATTATAGGAGTGAGGGGGAGTTCTTTGCATATGTTAAGTCTTCACTCACAGTTTTGGATCTTACTCTTGTTCACATGCACTTGGTCGGTGCTTGCTTTCTCTTTCCTTTGGCCAAGTGTGAATTCTTGCAACTCGATTGCTTTTTAAATCTTTAAACCAACTCCAATTTGAATTGATTGAGAGATGTTGGCAATATATTCATCAAGGGGGAGATTGTGAGTCATGTGAGGACTTGACAATATTTGTGATGAATATTTTGCCATCTAATGTGGAGTTGACTCTTTTGGTTGCATGAATTCGTGGTTTGAATTATTTGCAATGTGATTGATTGTTTGAGTTTCTCAATTTGTCTCAAGGAAAAATTGAGTGGATAAAAAATTTTTCTCGGCTGACTTGGGTCAAGTGGAAAACTTGTGCTCGCAACGCTTTGCTTGGTCTATTGTGTGCAGGTGCGAGTTGGGTGCGGCGATGGTTCGGCCATATGGACCGGCATGATAGCTTGGAGGGCTGAGATGCGGTCAAGGAGGTGGCGACGACATCGTGCGGCTTAAAAGCATGTACGCGGATGACAAGAAAGCGGGTGGAGACGAGACGTGAGGACCAAGTCAGTGCGAGGGCGTTTTGGTAAAAACGCGGAAACCACCAAAGCATCAACCAAGAAACTGCGGCGGCGGCCGGAAGCGGTTTAGGGTTGGTAGCTTAGGGTGAAGGAAAATCGGGTGGTGGCTAAGCTATTTAGGCGCTTTGTGATGCGTGCTAGGTAGTTTAGGCCCATTATGGGCATGAGGCCCAAGAGTGGAAGAGGGGGTTGTCCCTCCCCACTATAAATAGATGATGAGGGTTTTCTTAACCCTTAACCCTTTTGATTAGCTGTTGAGAGCTGCACTTGATGAAGTGCTTTGCCTAGATGAGAGGCTTGTAAACCCAAGAAAAACCCACGAAAATTCAATACAAAAGATTTCCTCAATCCCTATGTGTTCTTGAGTCACTCTCTCTTTGAAGCTTTTGGATTTTCATTTCTTGCTTTTCTTATGGATTGATCTGTGGTATGGCAAGTAAGTGATGGGGATATTATCTCTATACTGATCCCATCCAAGCATACCCAAGGATTCAACCTTTCCCTCCTCTATTTCGAGTTTTCCTTGAGAAAAGAGCGAGAAAAGTGATTTTCGTGATTGATCTTGTAGAGGGGTTAATTCTATGGTGTGGTGCTTGGAATAGGTTGCTGGGACATGTGAGATGACACTATATTGATTTGAGATCAAAATTCCTCACGAGCTTCCTTTTTCCCCGAGTTTTCACTTTTTCTCATTTCTTGGGCTGATTGGAGGAAATTGGATAAAGGTCTTGACTTGAGGAGTTTTTATGGAGATCAGCACTTGATTTAGACTCACAAGACCTCCTACATCTCTCTGCAAATTTTGGTTGAATTTGGTTGGGTAGATTTTGAATTGGCTCAAAGGTTGGAACGAAATTTCTGCTCTGGAATCTGCACTAATCTGCCTTGTCAGCTGAGACAACTCAGCTGAGTCACCCAACTGAGTTTCAGCTGAGACACTCAGCTGAGTCACCCAGCTGAAACTCAGCTGAGACAACCAAGCTGAAACTCAGCTGTGACACTCAGCTGAGTCACCCAGCTGAGACTCAGGTGTGAACTGCTGTTGCTTTGCTTCGGACGTTTACTGTTTTGGTCATAACTTTTGCGTCCGAACTCGGAATTCAGTGATCTTGGACTCATTCGAAGCTATCGACGAGCTCCACATTACCAAGAACTTTTGGGGGTCTTTCCGCTGCATTTTCACTCGGATCATACTAGTTCTTTGAATTTGACTATGTATGTGAAGAATTTGTGAAGAGATTTGAAATTCGACATCACCCCCCCTCTGTCGAAGCCACCGATCCAACAATTATAATAATTAATTTCTCCTTTCTAAATTTAATTATAGCCTATTGATCAAAAGTTTATGTGAATTTACAATGACTTATTTATTTATCTTTTTGGTGAAATTTATTTTTAAAGCTACAATAGTTTCCATTAGAAATTTCTAATGTTAAGGCATATATATGTATATGTAATCATGCAAACAATTATGCTTCTAAATTTTTTGTTATAACTTAATGTATTTATAACAATAATTAAATATAATAATTAAGGTGATTTTGCTAACATATATATATTTATTTTGATCTAATTTTCATTTTCCATATTTTTGTTTAATTATTTCTACAAATTAAGAAAGAGAAAAAATCCCTCACATATACACTCTAACACTCATGTAACTTATTGATCAATTGACTTGGTTACTAGCTATTAGCATTAGCTATACTCGCGTACAGCACATCAATTGGCTGCACTCAGCTATACGCGCATGCATGCTACTTCGTTTTTTTGCGTTATCTCTCCTCTGCCTTAACTCAGACGACGCTTCCTCTGCCTTATCTCTCATGCGACGCTTCTCTTCTTTCCGCCGCCGCTAACTACTCATGCCTCCAGATCTTGGCCGCCGAAGCTAGCAACGACACTAGTGGCCGCAGTTTCGTGCTCCCATCTACTTCGTTCTCACAGTCGTCATCTCCTCTACTATTCCCTTTTTTCTTTCTCATGATTTCATCCATGCTCATGAAATCTCCCGCCATAATGGCTCGGAGGACTCTTCTCCGGTCAAATTGCCGCCACCTACGACATCTCCTTGACCTACTCTTTCTTTCCCCTAACCTTTCTCTCTCAGTCACCTCCTCCATTCCTCGGATTTTTCACTACTCTGCTGTGACTGCGAGGTCCTTGGTTTGTCCCCGCCGTGGTTGGTGTCTCCACTGTCATGGTCGTCCTTGCCGTATTGCCCGGGACGACTGCGGTCTCGGCGTTGTAGTGCCGGTGCCACCGGTGCTCCGCCGGGTCCGCCTCCCATCGATGGCATAATGGGGTTTAGAAGCTGTCGGTCCTCTATACGGTCGGTGAGTATATATATACTTAACACCTTACTCCTTCACTAGCTTAGCTGGATCAGCTTTGCTTAGTATTGCCCATAGTGATCATGGTTTGGTGGCTGGTGTATGTATCCCGGTTATTTGTGCTTATGTTATTTTCCTAATTCTTTTTAGCAAATTCAGAGTAATATCTTGTGGCTACTTGGATTCCTATCACTATCAGTTTTTAACACTTACTCATGTATATGAGATTATGTCATGCCCTAAATTTTGCTTATGGTAGTTTTATTTGTACTAGTATATATGCTATAAGATTTTGACATAATTTTCCTTTCCCTGATCATTCTAATAACAAATGTTACTTCTCTGTGAACTAGCCTTTAGTTTGAAGACTGATGCTATTGGATGTTTTAGTTAAGCCTTAGTTTTCAATAAAATAGATATTGATCTTGATTTGCTTTTACTATACTCTAAGATTGATAAGAATAGATATTTACACATGTACATATATATATATATGCCAGCCGCTTAGCTTTTTAATTGATAAGAACAATTACTATATTTGCCTTAGCTTCAGTATTTGATTGGCATATACATGAACAGGGAATACAATGGATTCTTAGTCTATTCATTTTGTGTGGTTTTATCTGATAAGAACAGATTTTATACTTGTTCTTTGAATTGGTAATAATTATGATGAATCTTCGAATTCTGATGTATCGAGAGGAGGATAAGAACAGATCCTATGCATAAACTCTATGATGAACATTTAGCTATATAGTAAGCTATGATCTGAGAGCCCTATATATATTTATCTATATGAATGATTATTAAAGTTGGTAAGAACAGATGTTATCCTTGAGCTTAACCTATTCTCCTTCTTTCCTCTAATTTCTCCTCATCTGATCTCCAAGACTAATAAGAATAGATTACTCATGCTTGGTTTGTTAGGTATTTTTATTTAGCCTAACGCATATTATTTCTGTAGAACTTAAGTATTACTTCTCCTTTGCTAAAGGCTTCTATCTCCTCTATTTCTGTCTACCTTAAGCAAGGCTGAGAAGCTTGGTCTTGTGGTATTCTAGAACCTGCTTCTCAGGCTACGCCTGCACCTCCTTGCCGTCTTGGTTTACTCCCTCCTAACTAGCTACTGATTTGCTCTTGTTACTATAGCTGAGCTGGTTGGTGTGGTGATACAAATGAATCATCTAAGGCTCTATTTATAGTTGTTGAGGCTAGTGCACTAGAACTTCGAAAATGGCTGGATTTTGACACCTATTATGTGACTCACCTCATGGCTGGTGACTAAGCTGTATAGATGACAGCTCTTACTTGAACCTTATCTTCCTCAAGCTTGAGGTGGCAAGGCTACTACCACTAGCAGCTTAAGGCTGATTCATTCCTCTTGGACAGGTTGGTGCTAATGTAGATTTGGTCACATGTTGCCTATTGCTGATGTATGTTGGTTGTTGCTAAGATAAAATGTTAGCCTTTTCTTTTGAATGCTTAGGTTTGCTGGATTACTTCATGAAAGCAGACCTTAACTCCTTTTTTAAATAGAATCGGGTGCCTAATGGAGATTAGTTTAATAAAAATTGAATTAAGGAGTTAACTTGTTGCCTCGATTGCCTAATCGTATTCAGATATCTATTTGTTGCCTCGTGTTACATGATATGTTGCCTTAAGAACAATGCATGTTACCTTTAAGAATCGCTGTCTGTTGCCTAATTGAAAATAAATTTCTAAGTCAATTTAACTCACTTGAATCCAAAACCAGTTCTCTGAATTCATAAAACTAGCCTCCTAAAACAAATGCATTTCCAAAAAGAAATGTAACATTTAATCTTTACCAACAATTCTTTTTTTGGAGTATTTCTTTTATTTGTGTGCTGGCTGAAGAAAAGAATTGAAGACGAAGAAAATCGAGGAAAAGAGTGAGGATGAAGATTAGCAATAGATAGGACTTTGTTTTTCTTGTAACATATATGTCTTGTAACATTTAAATCATTTGTAAGTTCTGATTTTGGACACTTGTATTTGTAACTGAGTTATTTGAATATACATGTCTTCTTGAATTGATTTATGATACTCATGTATATATTAGAATTGTATAACTTATTACTTACACACACACACATATATATATGCTAAATGTTTTATCCGATGTATCAAAAATTCTAAATTTAATCCAATTTTAGTTATGCATGAATGCAAAGAAAAGAACTCAACTTTTAATCTCAGTGTTTAGATTTTAGAAAATACGGGTCTTCACAGAAGTGATCCTCGGATCTAGATGGGTGAATAGGCAACCTTGTGTACCAACAAGCTATACGCTGTTCGCTCAAAGTCGTTATTCTATCCTCTGCTCTCAGTTGGTATATGTCGTCTGCCTTTGTTCAGGTTTACTAACCATGGGGGTACTAATCTCATCTGATGCTCCACCGCAGCATCAAGGACCACTTCGGCCCGCTCTTCGAACCCCTGCGCAACGAAGGCCGCGTCTTCACCATGATGCTCCGTTAAATGCCAAACCCCGAGATTACCCTCGCTCGCGCGCTCGATCGGCACGCTAAGCGCCTTCTGAATCTCCACCAACGACTTCTCCATCTCTCCAAAACTCGTCGGCTTATAGCTCGATGTCATATTGCAGGGCCTCGACGAGATCGCCATCAAGAATACTGTCGACGAGTGACGGAGGTGTGCTGGAGAGAGCTAGGTAGGACTCGTGACCTTGGCTCCTCTCAGTTGTCTGTGACGCTTGGCACCGTTCTCCTGCACGCTCGTTGCAGTAATTTTCTCGATTTGTTGATGCATCTTTCTCAGATGCTGCAATGTTCTGTGTAGACTGTAGTTGTACTGTGTCTTCTCCGAGTTGTAGCAAGATGAGAACCGAGCTGCTGCTTGAAAGGTTAGCAGAGGTGGTTGTGTCTTGAGACAAAGATAAACATTCAAGTCTCAAATTGTTTTTGTAAATTTGTGGTAGGCAACGTACTGAGTCCAATCTTCAGTAAAAGTTGTGAGTGTGTATGTGTAGTGTTGTGTTTATGTATACGAGTTATATAATGGATATTTCTCATGGAAAAAAATTATGAATCATTATCAATTGTTTTTGCAACCGTGCGAAATTTCTATTCCGCGGCCAGTATGGATGCAAAGTATTATGTAGTTTTCTAGTCTACCAGTGTGCAGTGTACTGGTAAAGGTTAAAGGGGCAGTAGTGGACGAGAGCTGAGCAGACCAAAACAAATTAACCGTGCACATCGATCGATCCACTGGGCTGCTAGCAAGATCTGCTCCTGTGCCCAGTATCTCGCTAACTAGACATGCATGCTTTCTACTGACAGAGACAACAAGCTGACAAATCTACGATGGAAACGGGCATGCAGCTGTACGTGTGAATCGTGATGGGTCGTCGGCGCCCGGCCGGCCGGCCGCTCGCTCGCGTCACGCATACTTGCGTTCATGTGACAAATACTACTAGCACTTATAACGTTGCGTGCGAGCACGTACACATGTCACGTCGAGTCGTCGAGTACTGCCACTGCATGCACTAGCTAGTGGAGTAGCTACTGCATGTGGCCATAGGGCTCTAGCTACCAAGGAAACCGCTGCATGCGTGCGCATGCAGCGTGCATGTACGGCCCATGCATGCATGTAGCCATATGCATGCGTCTGCAGCACCCAGACCATATCAGTTCGTGCTCATGTGACCTGGTGCAGTAAGGCAGCAGTAGTACGTCGTCCTTCAATGATGAACGCAACGTGTAAAATGCCGGCTGGTCAAACAGGGGCGTACGTTCCAAATCAGACGGCCCGGCTCTATCCTTTTAGGCGCGTTTAATTTATGGGACGAGGGTGGATGGAATAAGTAAGATATCCACATTATCCCTCTATTTAGTTAGAGGGATGGGGTGAATAGAGATATCCTCTCAATATGCTGGATGGAGAGACCCGGCCAAAATGGCCGGATGAGACTGCCATTCTTCTCTAATTATGATCATTATAAAATAATTAGTGATAATTAATAATTGTTAGTGATAATTAGCATATTTATTATTGATTAGTATTTGTAACGGTAAGATTAGTGTTCAGTGTGTTGATTATATATGATTAGTGGATTGATTAGTATATAATCAGTAATAATTAATATATTTTATTATTTATTAGTAAGTTTATGGCTAATTTAGCATTGGTAGATATTTAGTGTGTTCTTTACTGTATAATTAATCATTATTAATAGAAACTAAGTAATATAATTAAGTTAAATTGGCTCATTCTATCCAACTTTCATCCCTCCAACCAAACAAAAGATTAGTTCATCCCATCCATCCAACCAAATAAAAAATAACTCGTCCCATCCACGAAAAACTGGATGGCCTAACCCATCCTTTCATACAGTCAAGTACTGCCACTGCATGCACTAGCTAGTGGAGTAGCTACTGCATGTGGCCACAAGGCTCTAGCTAGCAAGGAGACCGCTGCATGCATGCAGCCATATGCATGCGTCAGCAGCACCCAGGCGATATCAGTTCGTGCTCATGTGACCTCGTGCAGTAAGGCAGCAGTAGTACGTCGTCCTTCAATGATGGACGCAACGTACCGGCTGGTCAAACAGATTTAGCATTGGTAGGTATTTAGTGTATTCTTTACTGGATAATTAATCATTATTAGTAGAAAATAAGTAATATAATCAAGTTAAATTGGTTTCATCCTATCCAATTTTCATCCCTCCAACCAAACAAAGATTGGTTCATCCCATCCATCTAACCAAACAAAAAATGACTCGTCCCATCCACGAAAAACTGAATGGCCCTAACCCATCCTTCCATGCAGTCGAGTACTGCCACTACATGCAGTAGCTAGTGGAGTAGCTACTGCATGTGGCCATAGGGCTCTAGCTAGCAAGGAGACCGCTGCATGCGTGCGCATGCAGCATGCATGTATGGCCCATGCATGCATGCAGCCATATGAATGTGTCAGCAGCACCCAGGCGATATCAGTTCGTGCTCCTATGACCTCGTGCAGTAAGGTAGCAGTAGTACGTCGTCCTTCAATGATGGATGCAACATGCCGGCTGGTCAAACAAGGGCCGTACGTTCCAAATCAGACGGCCCGGCTCTATCATTTTAGGTGCATTTGGTACATAGGATGAGGGTGGATGGGATAGGGATATCCACATTATCCCTCTGTTTGGTTGGAGGGATAGGGTGGATAGAGATATCCACCCTAGAAGAATATTTCCTCAATATGCTGGATGGAGAGATCCGGCCAAAATGGCCGGATGAGGCTGCCGCTCTTATCTAATTATGATAATTAGAAAATAATTAGTGATAATTAACAATTGTTAGTGATAATTATCATATTTTATTATTGATTAGTATTTGTAACGGTAAGATTAGTGTTTAGTGTGTTGATTAATATATGATTAGTGGATTGATTAGTATATAATCAATAATAATTCATATATTTTATTATTAGTTAGTAAGTTTATGGCTAATTTAGCATTGGTAGGTATTTAGTGTGTTCTTTACTGTATAATTAATCATTATTAATAGAAACTAAGTAATATAATTAAGTTAAATTGGCTCATCCCATCCAACTTTCATCTCTCTAACCAAACAAACATTGGTTCATCCTATACATCCAACCAAACAAAAAAATGGCTCGTCCCATCCACGAAAAACTGGATGGTCCTAACCCCATCCCTCCTTGCCCTCCAACCAAATGCACCCATGTACAACCAAGTGTCGCGACTTGCGACGTACGCTGCAGCTAGCAAGGCACGCCAGCCCCTTCCTGTGGTACTACCTAGCATGTTCCATCTACTAGCATACGAGCTTGCTTACATCACATAATCGCGTCGATCCATCATATAGTACCTTCTTTTTGAAATATAGAGAACATATTTGCTAATTCTAGTGGAGAGTGGGGGCCACGACGAGAGAGGGGTGTGGGAGTGACGACAAGCGAGGCAGCAATTGCGGTGGAGGTGGAGGCGAGACGGGCCGAGGAGGGTCTCACTTGGGGGCTCGCCGTACGGTAGTGTCAATGAGGCCGGGACTGTGGCACAAACGTGATTGGTGGCACCGGTGGAAGGAAAAGAAATGGGAAGTTAAGAGTTGCGGAGTGTATTTTATAGGATCTGAGAGGGAGGATCTGGCCTGTTAGATCTTGATCGGACCGTCCACAATGTCGACTTGATTTGCTTACATCACAAAAATCTTGTCGATCCATCTGATAGTGCTTGTTTGAAATAAGAATGAATTTGCTAATTTTAGATCAATGAGAAATGAAAAAAAATCTGAGGCAGCGAAGATAAGCCGTCCGATGCACATGCAAATTATCTCTCTAAACGATCTTCTCTTCCTCACCAACAGTGGTAGCGTCAACGTCTTCAAGATTAGGTTAGGGGGCTAGGTGGGTAGGGTGAGGAGGTGTTTGCCCCACCTAAGACTTAGAGGGATGATCGAGTGGGAAGATCCGTAGTGCTGGATGGGTTGTGGGTGGTAGCGCTGTTGGCCACGGTACATGGTGGGTGATGGTGGAGAGACGGTGATGAGTTTTTGTGACTTGTGGTTAGCCCTTAGGAGTTGACGGTTGGGATGCAATAGCCGCTATAGATGATTGAGGAGAGCGAGGACCGACAACAAAAGAGGAGGCAGAGGAGGAGGAGGAGAAAGCATAGGGAGGATCTCGCTAGGAGGCTCACAGTGGGAGCGTTAGTGAGGTTGGTAAGGTGGCACGTGTAGGATTGGTGGCGCCGGTAGGAGGAAAGAAATATGAAAATTAGGTTAGAGAGTATGTATATTATATAGGATCTGAGAGGGAAGACGTGGGTGATCAGACCTTGATCGGATGTGTCAGGACCGCGGAATCATATATGAGTAAGGGAACGGATGATCGCTAAGGACCGAGAAATCAGTTAGCTCGATGGCACGGTACCTGCGCCGTACACACCGAGACGGAGTGATCCGACACATGACCAACGTACCATACGCTCACCGATGTCGTATGCCTTCACCGTTGGCCAAGTCGGCCGGAAGCGATTAGACTTCCCAAAATCATATATAATTCCCAGATCCTGTGAAGGTTTAGAGTCGTTCTCAATTACACGAAGCATAGCAAGATCGGAGGAGCCCGGCGATCATACCCACACCCTAACCTAGCCCGGAAGCTAGTGGGTCGCTCGAAAGCCCAGTAGGATCCGCCCACCCTCTGCCTAGCCAACACAGCATCTCAGCCAGCGGGTCGCTCAACCGATACCTGCTCCACCTAGTGAAAAGAAGAACCGCCCTAACCCTTCACGGCATACCCATACACTCCATTCATACACACAATGTATATGGGCAGTCACCAAAAAAACTCGTATATCATCACAAAACTATACGAAGGAAGGATTTAGAGATAATAGACATTACCCACACGACGGGTAGGACTTAACTTCGATATTACACAACATAGAAGTTGTTTTCAGTATACAAAGGTATGAAAACAGTAGCGGAAGAGTTTGATAACCACGGAGATGGCCAACTAAGCCACCTCCCAAAAGCTATACAACACAGTGTTCGACTAAAACAGGCAAACTTGCAGCATTAAACATCAGAGACGGCGTTCCCGGAATCAAAGTACTTGTCGATGCTAGGGTCATCTGCAGAATTTGAATTCCCAAGTGAGTACTTTCATACTCGCAAGATGCTAATAGCTCATCCCAGGTTAACTTTAGCATGGCATGGCAATTGAATGACGACAACCAACAATGCAATTCAATTTAGCAGGATAAACTGTAGATGGCATATCTCTAGCATCTAGTTCATGGTTTGCAAGAAATAAACCATTTAAACAAACTACAACTTGACATTTTATCCAAATAAGAGTCAAGACCAGATCTAAATTTGCATGACTACCATCATTCAAAGCATCAAAATTGCTACCGACAAGTAACAATTCATCAATATTAACACTAGAGCTGGGCTACTACCCAAATATTCTATCAGGTGTTCAAGATACTGGCTCCAACCAATTTGCGACTCCAATCACAACCATACCTCACAGTCAAGCGTATTATTCCCTCTAAGACCTCCTAATCTTCGAGAGATTTCGAGATGAGTGTAACTACCTCATCCCGAATCAACTATAGTCGAGGGAAGAGCTACTACCCTTACCCCGAACAGGAGTATCTCGATAAGGCCGAGGGTAAATAGTTGGCCGACCATTACCCTACTTGACCCTCATCAACCATACCCTCGTCGTCTTAAGGAGGGATCCCATTTCTAAGATCATGCGAGCTACAACTCCTCAAGTCCCCAATGAGGATCCTCTCCCGTCTCTCACATCTTTCTAAGTTTTAAGTTGTTATTGGAGTGATTTAGGTAGCACACCCTTACTGATCATACACACATAAGCAAACCTACTCATGCTAGTAGATAGACGCACCAAATACATCATGTCGGAATATCCAAACTACACGTCATTACTTAACCAATGCACAGCAAAAGATAACCGGAATATTTTCAATAAGCGAGCATGCTTGCTTTGCTGTTCTGGGATGTACTCCTGCTGGTGATCACCCTCGAGAAAACCTTCGTTGCCTTACTCTAGCGAATAAAACACCGAAATGTCGGAAAAAGGGGGCAAAAGCAAATAAGAAAATGCTGGAATTTTCAGAGATAATGACATGCATGAGATGCATTCTACCATGTAGAGGATGAAAATATGCAACTAACGCAATTGGTTTCGCCTCATTTAGAGTTGGGAATATTTAGTTATGAATTTTCTAAGTTTAAGTTGTTTTTATTTGAATTTGATAATGATTTGTGAACTTCGAAATTCTTTTCATTTATAGCAGAATAGAGGGTGGAGGGGTGCTTCCTCACCCTAAGACTGTTGGAGTCAACTCGGAGGAGAGCAGCCCGGGGAAGTCGGGGACGGGGTGAACTCGGTGGCGACTACGGAGGTCCCCAGAAGTCCACGGGTCGAGACAACGTTGGTCGGAGGAAGGCTCGGCTAGTGGCTCTGACGCTTGACGACTCCCTTAGCAGTGGCCAGGTGGCGGAGGATCCGAGTTGTTGCAGGAACACCACCGATGCTGGAGAAGAGGAGAGCCCGCCGCTTCGGTCCCTATGATTGAAGCATAATGACGGAGAATGGTGAGCATCGGAGAGAGAAAAGAGAGGTCGAGGAGGAAGAAGAGGAGGAATCGTGCCGCTTGAATTGCTGGTTTGACAGGAAATGATCGCCTTAGGGAAACCGTGACGTCATTTTGTGAACACGGAGGAAGTACGCACCACCCGTTGTGAGTTCTAGATTGACTTCTAGTACTACTCGGACCACCCGTTGTGGGCCGGCGTGCATGTCTAGCTGCGTTGCTCATGTACACGCTGATGTAGGAGCAGTGTGCATGCGTACGTACGCACCTGCCGGCCAGTTTTGGTTGTGTGGATAGAGCAAAAACCGAAACGAACTGGCCGGGTCCTAACCACGGTTGAGTCGAAGTGTTGCGACGTACACTGGAGCTAGGTAGTTGCCAGGTCCGTGCATGTACAAGCATCTTCCGGCCATCGTCTGCATGTACTTCGTACACTGGTGCTACTAGCCAGGTTTGTACATGTAGTAGCATGTTCCGGCCATCTGCACGTACTTGCGTGGACGCCCACTTGGCTTTGGCCATAGTTGCTTACGTCACACGGGTGCAACATGTTAAGCAACCAGCCCCACCCTGGTGGAGGCGTCGGCTGGCCCTGGGAGATATGTAGACATCCTATCGACGTTAAGGCCCTTGGTACGTGGTTGGTATGATGCAAAACCACAATCATAAATAAGTACTTTTAAATATAAATTTAATTATATTAATTTTATATCACATAAATCACATATTAATAAAGTAATTATTGGTTAAACTTCTATTTTAACCAATCAAAATATGTTTTATATTATGTGAGGGGGGAGTATTAGTGCTAATATAATCATAATAATTATTAGTGAACAATGAAACATGCTAGTTGTCACTAATTATATACTAAATGACCAACTAATCAACACACTAGCACTTATCAATACTAATCTTAGAATATTAATTACTAATTAGAAATAATTAAAATACGTTAATGATTACTAATCATTTGCAAAATAACAGGCTTATTCCATCTAACATATTTGAAGAATATTTTTTAAAATCAGGCCATCCTATCCATCACATCTTATAATTAAACAGAGAGATTAAACTCAAAAAGATGACTAACCGAAAGTACCCTAAAGTGCTGGTGTTCCGCAGACCGTATTACATGTAGGCAGCATACCCTATATTGTAATGCATCATACCTTACCCTTTTGCTTGGGCACCAGATTATTAAAAAGTTTATTGAAGAAAATACTAACGTACTTAAGAATTTACTCTACAATTCAGAGGCCAAATTCACTTTATGGTAATTGGAAAGTCGTGTGAGAGCAGTAGACTGTACGTGGAAAACTAAGAATACTCACGTGAGTGCACCAATTAATCACATATCAGAAAAGACAAAGATAATTCCGCAAAAGTAATTAAATTCCTAGTCAAATATAACTTATATATCCGTAAGTATAAGCATCAGAATTTAAACTCTAGTAAATAAAGTCATATCACACAATCTCACCGCCTCACCAATTAGAGGTTCTCAAAATAAGGATATTTTAACTTCTCGAGCTCTCAACATTTCCGAAATAGTGGTTGAGATATATTTGAGAATTTTGATAATTTAGTCGTGTAGGCTCTTTGTAGGACCAAGAGACAAATGATTTAATTTCTGTTATACGAAGAATCAACTTCTATGATTGTCCACTGTCAACCAAAAAACAGAGGATCCTTGTTGAAACTTATAGCTTCAGCGACGGCACAGTACTCCGCCCGGCGCAGGCCGTCGTGAATGCGATACAGAAAACATATAAGCTTTGCGCTTGCAGCTACCAGGAAACAGGTCACTGCAACCTGACGATCGAGATAAAAACAATTTGATGGAGGCTAGCTGGCGAGTGGAGGCGATCAGATCAGATGAGACCCTACCTGGCAGCTAGCTAGCTGACCGAAAAAGATCTCTCGCCCGCCCGCACGTCCGTGTGTACGGCCATGTGCCACAGTTCGCGCATGGCGCCTCCGCGTAACCCAAACCCCACCACCATCACCTTGCGTATGGGCCACACACTATTGCATTAGTGACATTTGGACAAGACAAATCTGCGTCCCGGCTCCGCGCCACCCATAGGCCAACATACCATGCATGTCCCGTTAGAGAGGCTTGTGGCTCAGCCGGGCTCGACGAGGTAAGGCTCAAGCTCAACTTGGCTCGTAGGCGCAACAAACCTAGACTAAGTCTTCTTTTCGGATCGTAAAACTCGCTGAGCCGTCTCCAAACAACTCGTAAGCTGCTCATAGGCTTGCTATGGTGGAGCAGCGCAGCATAGCAGCGATGCTAGGCGAAGGACTTGCGGTGCTAGGTGAAGGAGCTGAGCAGCGACGCTAAGCAGAGGACCAGAGCAGCGGAGCTAGGCAGAGGGATGGAGCAACAATAGCTGTCGGCGACATTCGGAGGAGATCGGCTGCCAGAGAAGTGATGACATCTAGCAGAGCAGCGATCTCTAAGAGAGGAGCGGTGGCGCCACGCCCTAACCTTAGGGTCTATTTGGTTGGGCTGTGACTGTTGACAAAGCTGCTATGGTTGTGGAAAAGTGAATATATGACTTTTGATTGATTCAAATCATCTACATATTTTGAAAAATGAGCATTGAAGTTTCAGCACATTGCAAAAAACTGGCAGAAGGCAGCTTTTTCCAATAGCTGAATTTGTACTGTAAAATCTACAGCCACCGTTGTCAAAAGCTGCTGAAAAGCTGACCGTTTGGTTGAACTGCAGCTTTTTCTAATAAAAAGCTGCTAAAAAGTCCAACCAAACACCGCCTTAGTCATATCGTCACAGGGATTGAGAATGAGAGAGAGTGCAAGATCAAGCGAGGAGCTTAACAGCCCATCGATAAGAGAAAGCGGCTCTAGAGGCTTGGCTCGCGAGTCAATCGAGCCCAAGCCGAGCGCCCTATGGCCGTTCGACTTTTCCCGGGCAGAGCCGCGGCTCGGCTCGTTCCAGCCTATCGGTCTTCGGGCCCTCGCCGTTTCCAGCCTTACGCCCCGGGCCCCGTATCATTTGCTACTGCTCGCGCTCTCTCTCTCTCTCTCGTTCGTGGAGTATAAACACAAAAAGAAGAAGAGGGCATGCAGCGCGTTCGTGGTACCGTTATGTATGTCCATGCGCAGATAACTGAAAGGACGACACGGGCGTCCGCGCATGTGGACGTGGTCGACGTACGTACATGCATGTGGGCGATGTTCGATGGACAGGTCAATTCCGCCGAGTCCATCGACCTGCTGCATGCAGGGCTTTGCTCCAAAGGCTGCACGCACGCATGCAGCCAGCCAGCTACCCAGCGAACGTGCAGCTGCAGCGAGCTCCTGGAACATGCGCAGGCTGTAGCTAGTGCTAGTACGTATTACTGGCCGGCAACCAGTCCAGCAGCAAGTACGTGAGGCGCTACAGCGATTTGCACTTGGGGTAATGGGGTGACGCTCAGTTTCGGTTTTTGTTGGTTCTTAGCTTGCTGCGTTGGCCCGTTGTACCGACGCATGTAGTACTAGTACCATGTGAAGTGTGCGACGACAGATGTTTTCCTGCTGCGCTGCATGCCCAATCGACACACACTGTCAATCTGTCTTGGCCCTAGAATGGCATGTTTTATAGGGCCGTTTTCTGGAATCCTCCGAACTTTTTACTGGTAGTGTATTGAAGAACACAGGACTGGCTCCATGAGAGGTTTGGGTATCACGGAAATTAAGTAGATAGTACATACTAAAAAAATACCTATCTTTATCTAGGTGCGTGTCCGCACCCCTACATTCGAGGGGAGAAAGGCAAATCTAGCCCCCGGCCGAGTGGCAATGCCGCATTTGGCCCCCGGCGGGGGGCAAAGTCAGTTGTGGTGCCGCGACGCCCTTTCTCGCGCCCTGGACCCGTGATGGGCCGAAAATCGCGGCCCCCGCCCGCGACCAGCACCCCGCGTGCCCGGCCCTCGGTCGCGGGGGAGGCCCGCGACACGAGGCAAACGCCGGAGGCCGTGGCGTTTGGATTCGCAAACGCCAGGGGCCCTGGCGTTCGGGTGTGCCAGAGAACGCCAGAAGATTTGGCGTCCGGAAGGGCAAACGCCACTGTCAGTGTGTGGCGTTAGCCACCGTCGTTCTAGAGGCCGTCGACGCTGCTGATCGCGGGCGGGGCCGCGGTTTTCGGCCCATCGCGGGTCCAGGGTGCGAGAAAGGGCGTCGCGGCACCACGACTGACTTTGCCCCCGGCCGGGGGCCAAATGCGGCATTGCCACTCGGCCGGGGGCTAGATTTGCCTTTCTTCCTACATTCGAGACGTATTTTCTGCATCCTAAAAGATTATGATTACTTCGGAAAAAATTACATCAATATTATGCTATAATTAGTATGTTTGCAAAATTTAGTGTAAAAACATGTAGCCATATGTATCCTGTGTGGAAAAAATAAATTGTTATAGTTTAATAGCATATTATTCACTATTCAAGCTACACCAATGATATATTTTTGTATCAAACATATATAGTCATAATTTTGTACACTATTTTGTACCAATTATATATTTTTATATCAAACATACATAGTCATAGTTTTGTACTCTATTTTGTAGGTGTACATGTTGTACCATGATACATAGCCATGATTCTTTTATAATATTTCATAAACTTTTAGAACTAGAAAAAATGAATTTTGAATATAGAGTGAGAACGCATTTGGGTAGAGAAAATTGGCTTTACATATTAAACTATACTAATGACGTTTTTATGCCTGAGCAAGTATTTGTCAAATACAAGTGTCGATTCCACATAAGATTTGTTCTTACGTTTTATTCCTTCTAAAGTGAAGCTAATGATAGGGCTATCGCACCAAGCGAAATTGTTAGGGCTTGAAAAACAGGTTAGCTTTTGTTAACTAAACCTAATACTGTCAGAGGAACTAGCATACGATTATGGTTATTGGTTAATTTCTGCCTGAGCTGTTGGAAGGATGGATTGGTTCGCTGCAATGATATCGGCCTGATCTAATTGCTGGGTTATTAGTCTAAACCGCATCTTTTGGTCAAACAAGATGCTCAAAGAGTAGAGAAAAACTATATTAGTATCTATCTTCAAAAATAAATGAGATATTCAAAACTGTACTAATTACCAAGGAATTAGGCCTATGAGTCATACTATGATGCTATGAGAGAGAGTGATTGAGCATCGACTAAAAATATTGACGAAAGTCACAAAAGCCCAATTTGGTTTTATGTCCGAAAGGTCAACCATAGAGGTAATTTTCTTGCCACGTCAACTTATGGAGAGATATATGGAGTAGAAGAAGGATCTACATATGGTATTCATTGACTTAGAGCATGTGTATGACAAAATACCAAGGACAGTCATACGGTGAGCATTGAAAAAACATAAAATCCCAATAAAGTATATTACCCTAATCAAGGATATGTACAATAACGTTGTGACAAGTGTTCAAACATGTGATAGTGAAACCGATGCCTTCCCAATTAGGATATGACTATATTAGGGATCAACCTTGAGCACATACCTTTTTGTCTTGATAATGGATGAGGTCACGAGGGATATACAGTGGCATCGATTGAAGAGAAGTTTGTCCAACACTGACTAAGATTTTTTGGACATATCCAACGGAGACCTCCAGAAGCACCAGTGTATAGCGGTGGGGTTGGGAGCGATCAAAGTTGACATCGGAAAAGACAGTAAAAAGAGACTTCAATAATTGGAATGAATCCAAGGATTTAGCTCTCAATAGGATCATAAGGAAATTAGTGATACACATACTTGAACCGTAATATACTTTTTAATCTTTTTTTCTTCATTTTTATTTGCTCATGTAGTTTTTATTAAGTTTCATCCCTAGTCTATTTTAACTTGTTTAGAACAAAAAGCTTTATTATTATTGTATTGGTTTGCAGTTCTAGCACGGGCTGAATTTTGAACAGCCTCGGGGTCAAGCCCGATTGATCGTTGTCTGCCATGCAAGTACTAATTGTTAACGTGCATAGGTGGATTGACACGAAGGTACTATTTGCATGTGCCATTGCTTTTCAGTTAAAATAAAATTTGCACTGCTGCCAACCAGTGTGAAGGTCGATCGAGTTCATGCCAGGTTGGTTTTCACGGTGTTATCGATAGCCAAACGGAAACTTACAAAGGAAATAGGCTAGTAATTTGGCGTGTGCTGCATGTTTTTTACTGACATAAAATCGATACTATTAAAAAATATCATTTAATAAAAATCTAAAAGTATTAATTGTATATCTCGTAATTTACATATAGTTGCATAAATTCTTATTCAAAGATAAATCTTGAGAATCACGTGCACCTTATATTATTAGATGAATAAAGTATAGTAGATAATACAGTACACTATTACAGATCACGTATGTTCTCCAAGCACAACATATCATGTTCACTCACCATTTATAGCACACTCCTACACCTCTCTTTAGTTTGGACAACTAACACTAGTACATAATCGTTGCATCTCCGACAGTTCAGAGACGGCATCCCAAACGATTTTCTGAACTGTCTGCCTTCATGAGTCTATAATGACTATGTCTCCTCACAGATGGTATTTGTACCCCTATGATAGGCAAGCATCATAGGCGATTGGATATCAAAACCGCCTATGATCGATTTTTCCATTTTAAAAAGCCGTCTGCTAACTTTCAGAAAAAAATACCGAATCACCCAAAATTTAGCGTATAATCAAGAAGGCATCCGTTGGATCCCCAACGAAATCATCCAAACAATCACAACAGAGATATACAATAGCGAAATCAATCATCCATTCATAGTGACCGCCACTGTCATGACCATCAGAGAGAAGAAGAAAAACAAAGGGACGAAACCTACAGCTTCATAGTAGCCGCCAGCGTCATGGCCCGGCTCCGTCGTGGCCGCCACCGCCATGGCCGCCGGATTCGTCGCGGTGGCCACCACCTCTGCTAGCTTGAGGAGGAGAAGAAGGCCCGAATCTGTTACGATGGCCAACTCCATCTTGGCGGTGGCTTCGCTGGGAAGTTGGCATTGGCGGAGCCATCGGAGCCGTCGCTGGTGGAGGATAGTGTGGCTGTGATGATGGCGGAGGTGGCCACGCCCTCTCCACTAGCTCCTCCATGTGCTGCGCCGCCACTGGAAGGTGTTGTGCCCACTCATCTCCCTCTTTGACACCACTTGTTGCACCGCCTGTGTCGCAAAGCTAGTTTTAACGATCGGATAACACCTATGTTTTCTATATTGTTTCATGATTAGTAGTCAGCACACACAAGTTAACTTAAATACTATTTTCATACACATACATATTAGAGTCTGATAAACAAATGGACATTTATGGTGGGTGTCTCGTACACATAGCCTAGTGGCTGAATTTAAAGTCTGCAGCGGAAATAAGCGATAGCAAGGACCCACCGGCATGTGAAATCCTGCAGGCAACCGACTGGGGTAGTGCCCTACTCTCTGTAGTCACCGTCGACATCTTCGCAGCAGTAGTCTTCCTCGTCTGGCCAAATTAACTATCGGAATATCCGATGTTCCAATCATAAGTTTCAGTTTTTCCAAAGCACTCAAAACCGCAGTCACTTCAAAATTTCCAATTCAAAAGTCAGACCTTCTGATTTTTCCAGAAGCTCCAAAACCAGGGCTACTTCGGAACCTTTGAAACCATCGGAACTTCCAGTATTCCAATCGGAACTTCCCATGTAGTTGATTTGAGATGACCTTGTGTTCATGTAGATGAAGTATCTCTCGCAAAGATAATAGACTAATGATCTCAAGAGCACTAAGCACATCAACTAGCATTTACGACACACCCCTTTTAATAGTACGACACAGCTATTACTCAATAAAATGCAAAACAAAATGCATATGAGTAGTTTCGTCACCGTCTTCTTCTTCATTTTTAGGGAGTCACTGATGCCCGTTGAAATCATTGTTGGGACTAATACCTGTTCATATTACTCAATAAAAGCATTAGTCCCTTAATCATTTGTTGTCAATCATCAAAACCCACTTAGGGGTCCTAGATGCACTTTCAGTTAGGCGCTTCCAAGACGAGCTTAGGGAGCAAAGAGATGGAGGAGAAGGGCTCTGGAATGGCAGGGAATATTGGGTAGACACGGCGGGTCTACCTGGTCAGAGAGAAGGAAGGAGAGTTGCTCGGGCAGCGTCGTCAGCTCGGAGGGTGTTCTGGGGGAGTAGGAGGGTGGAGAGGAGGACTGAGGCAAGCTCGGGGAGCTCTTAAATAGAGAGCCGAGACAGGAGGAAGAGAGGAGGCCGTCGGGGTAGATGGGGCCAGCGAGGAGATGTCTCGGCGTATCCCGCGAGCGACATAAGATGCTGCTAGGAGTTAGACGGCTTCACTGGTGTAGAAGACACGACGAGAGAGGCAGAAGCAGTGGTGTACGGCTCGACACGGCATTGTTGGCACCGTGCGCGCGCAGAGCACGCCCAAAGCGTGTGCAGTACGGTGTCAGTGTGTCTGGAGCGTGAACCGTGCGCCTGGAGTGTCCACTCGTGTCATTGGGGTGGTAGTGACATGGGGAGACAGGAGATGGAGCTTAGGCACTGAATGGCCGAGAGGAATAGAGAGATTAGTGAATGCAATCCTTGTGCAAAAGAGTTAAGGCTGAGTCGGCTAGGACAAAAGGAATTTTCCAAGGTGCAGCCAGGGTAAAAATGGATGCCTAGGTGGAGTAGATGTCACAAGAATTATTTTAGAATTTTCTAAAAAATATTTGGAGGGAGAAACATGGGGTAGATCATTTGGACAGATTTTACCTTTTGCTAATGTCAATATTTTTGAACTATAGAGATGTATATTTTTGCATAATTTGGGTTCCCTGGATCAATTAGTATTTGATATAATTTTTTGAGAGTTTTCTAAATTTTATTTCTATAGGATGTTGTGTAATATTCAAATGAAGTTGTTTGAAATATTTTTACTGCACATCACCATATTATTTTATAAGTAGGTTGAAGATGGATATTGCATGTTCCCAAAATTTACTTCGGATTTTTAGAGACAAAGAAGTACATGTGATAAGAGATTTAGGGTTCTTAGCCCTAATGCAAAAGTATGTTGAAAGTGTGGAAAAGATTAAAAAAAGAGGTATATATGCATATGCACATACATATGTGTAGTATATTTATACATATATTCCCAATAAGGTGTAGGGATGATCATGAGAAAAAGATAGGGCATATGGAATAAGATAATGTCACATATATATATATATATATATATATATACATACATACATATGTGACTTAAATTGATTCTATCCATATGAAAAGGAAACGCTTGAAAAGAGATGTAATGAAAGCCAATAAGGTGCAAATGAAAATTTAATCTCAAGCATAATGTTATTACACTTTATATGCTTTACAAGGAAAGGCAAAATCAGGATGTGATAGTCCACTCGCCTACCACGACCGCGCCCTCGTTCCGCACCTAGATCTGGGAGGAGGGGGTGGATATGGCGGTGACCACACCTGGTTCTAAGAGAGGAGTGGGATGATGAGAAGGAGCACAGAGAGGGCCGCATGTTTTTGAGGAGAAGGGTCGTGCGCTAGAGGAGGGAGGGAGAGAGAGAGAGAGAGAGAGAGAGAGAGAGAGAGAGAGAGAGAGAGAGAGAGAGAGAGAGAGAGAAGGGTCACGCTGTTGAGACTTAGTTGAGATTGAGTGAGGGGGCAGTGGGTGAGAGGGCGTTGGGTGACTTAGGGTTATGTGAGGTTGTGGATGATGTGTTGGTTTGGGCTACATCTTTGGGTCACGATAGGCCGGTTCACATACCCTTTTTTTCTTAAATTTCCTATGATATACCTACTTATGACAAGCGGTTTTAAAAAAACTATTTATGATAACACCTCAGTCGTCTTAAATGGTTTTTACTACACTATTTGTGAGAACCTACTCATTATAGATGGGTTTTTTTAAAACTTTTTGTAATGTCAATTTTAATGAAAACTGCCTCTGATAAAGTATACCACGGACGGTTTTTAGTGAACTATCTATAATTAGGAGTTTTGTATAACCTTTTCTATGATAGTGTAATTATATCATGAAAAATTTAAAAACAAATTGACGTTAAGTAGTCCACGGAGTGTTATAGCTAACAACCTTTTAAATATCAACTACAGTTTCAGAATACGTGTTGGAAGAAGGAGAAAGGACAAGTCAGTCGTAAATTACATTTATCTTTATTCTTTATTTTTTTTTGTTTTATCGATCATTCTGATAACTTTATTTTTACTTTTTTTGTATTTTACTATTATCACATATAGGAGGGAATTCCTATGCTACGTACCATTCCGTGTGGAAATATGTCTACTTTATATATTATTATACTAGATATTTTAGTGAATTAGTTGATACATAAAACTTGATATGGCATCTGAGCCAAAAGCTAATTAAGATATAGATGTAAATATAGTCCGTGCGGGTCCAAGTCTCCGGCCTGGCGAGGCCACCGAAGATATTAGATAAAATATCACTGATGCAAATGTCTTGCTAACACTGTCATCGCCGTCTTGCTGGAGTAGATGTAAAGACTGGATGAAGAGTTTTAAAACGTTGCCGCCGGTAGATCCTTAGTCGTCACATCACACATCGGTGAACTGTTGGCTATGGGAATACTTGCAGCGAATCAAGAACAACCTTCCTCGGAACAAAGTGGATGTCGAGTTCGACACGCTCTCTGTATGTCCACGTTGAACCGGATTTGCCAAGAGTTGTACCGCTGATACATGTCGCAGTAGTAGACGACGGTTGCCTTGTCTGCGGTGCAGTACCAAGTTATCCTAGCTGGCAGTGGGCAAAAAGCCGATTTTAGCCTTTGGTTGAGTTTTAATTGTAATTTTAGCCCCTTTAAAAAATTAGAACTAAAAACGTATTCTCTGTAGCGGGTTGGATCCGCGGCAGGTTACCTGTCATGGATTGGATCCACGGTACCATTTGACACGTATCGTGGGTCCCGCTCGTGACACACGGGTCGGATCTGCGGGAAAAGACGGTCACGGATCTCACATATGGTATATGCCACATGTCAACGTGGTGAGTTTTTTGACTTTATATTTAATAGGGAGTTTTTTTTACATTGATGAACAGCAGAAGGCCAAAAGTGGCTTTTTGCCCCGGCACTGGGACAAGAATAGGATCTGCACACCAACGTGCCATGAATCGGTATATACGCATGCTAATGTTTTTGTTAACAACAAGTTAGGAGGTAGTAAAAAAAGGTACGTACGTACTCGCCATGCACATGCATGGATCACGAGCCGGCTGCCGGCGCGCCTGCCTCACCGGTCTGTTCCATGACGGTTCAACGACACCCACGTGGGCCCGACCCGCCGCAGAGAAACCGGAAGCCCGCTACAGTGGCCTAGTGCCTCCCCTAGCCTTGCATGCGGGAGCAGGGCCCACCCCTGCAGACACTGCTACGCGGGGCCCTCCTACTCCAGCAGCCCGCGTCGCGTCGCCGTGGGGCCTGCATCCATGTGACGGCCCTTTTTGGGCCCGTATGCCCGCTTTGGCATATGGGGGCTTGGCTATGTGCACGGGCGAGGCCGTTTACATGCGTACTACGCAAGTGGGGGCCCACGGGCCACGAGTACGTCAGCTGCCGTTTAAGAGCCCGTTTGGTTGCCGGCCACATTTTGCCAAGCCAAAATTGTGGCGTTTGCCACATTTGTGGCTTGCCACGTTTTTGGCAAAAAAAGTTTGTTTGGTTGGTTACTAAACTGTGGCAAAAAAAGTCTGGCAGGTGTTTGGTTTGCTACCACAAATGTTTGGCAAAAAACTTTGGTAAGTGTTTGGTTTCCTGCCACATTTTCGGTTCAAATGGATCATGAAACTATTAGCCTATAATAATAATTGGCAGCCAAAAAATCCATACAAGAATAATACTCCATTGATACTGTGAGTATACAGCTCCAGGGGAAAAAAATGATTTGTATGCATGTATCATATTCAGGGCTTCGTATGGATTATATTTCCCAGACAAATGAAATGGAAAGGGAAAACACATTGGTACTTCTTTCTTTGCCTTTACAGTGTACAATGGTTTTATTTCACTCGCAGCGCTACACAAAATCTGCTGTCCCCCAACTGCTGGAAACATGGCAAAAAAGAATGTCTTCTATCCTATCTGCAGGAACACAAGAAAATGAGTTCAAGGTGATGAGCTAGTAAGAATTCTTAGCAAACCGACATTTTCATAAACTTAATTCTTAGCAGCTGCATTCTCTCAAAAAAGAAGAAAGAAACTTATTCTGGATTGGTGAATAACCGGTAGAACCTACGCAAGCTTAAGTTACTTATAATTTCCTTTCTTAGAGACAAAATCTAATTCTGGAGCCTGCATCAGACTAAGCATGACCTGTATGTATAATTAACCAGATCATTTTGATCTTGAAGCGTATCTCCGAACAATAAGAGCTTCTGTTTGGATGAGGTGGCTCCCATTTGATGCCACTATTATTTCATATATTGATATCTATCACATAATTTCCTCAAATCAATATAGCTATTATCGATAAATACCCATTAGGCACAGAGACATATCTGTTTATTTGTTCACAATTTAATCTGCAGTATATTCAAATATCGGAAGCATACACATATTGACAGAAAAAAAAGTTATATATACTCCTTTTACTTTCTAGAGCAAACAAGCCATGTAAAATGAGCAACATTGTTATAGAAATTCGGGCTAAAATAAGACATACGTACCTTAAAAAATCATGTCGGCAATAGTGGTTGCCTCTCATCAGTTCCAATCCGATGACTAGCCTGAAATGACATGTACAGCTTAAAATGTAAGTTTCCAAAATGAAATGATATTTCTAATTGTTTTATTTTAAAATAAATAAAGAGTAGCTTACAACGTCGGCTGCACCAGCAGTCATATTTACAAAAGAAGATTCAGATGCCCTGTGATATAATAAGCATCTTATGAGGTCAAGAAATACTTGGAAATCAGTTTACAGCCATTGACAGCATGAACAATTATTCAGAAGCACATACCAAGGAATCAAGGATTCAATACAAAACAAGAAACACAGACTGATCAAAATTCATACTCCAACCCGTGCATAAGCCCGTGCACACAGCACGTTAACCTTCTACAGATCTCTATAGCTTTCCCCGTATGAATTATGACGCCAGCTGCCTATACATGTGCTCCTTGAGAAGAGAAAACAACAGAGGAACTCGTCGGACGAAGCTTCTGCCTCGTCTCCGGCCGGCCATGGAGCACGCACGTCGCGGCGCGGGGCCCGGCGAGCGGGGAGCTAGCGCTAGCGGCTGCCAAGACCCCGGAGATCCCCCGCGCGTGGGCGCACGGACACGGGACGCCGCGGGAGACGGGAGACGTGGCGGTGGACGGAGAGCTCGGTGAGGCGGCAGAGCGCGACGGGATCCGCACGGAGGCTGGCAGCGGCGAGGTCCGGGAGCCTCGCAAGCGCAGCGTTTAGGGGGCCATCGGCGCAGAGGCCGGTGAAGGTGGTGAGGAGAGGGGGTGGGTGTGGGTGCAGATGGGGGTGGAGGCTGCGCTGGCTCCGGCGAGCGGCGTAGTAGCAACGAGTTGATCCGCCGGGTCCTCATCGGTTTGCATCGGCGGTGGATCCAGATCCAAATCTGAGCTTTTAGGTGGAGAAGAGAGAGGAAGCAGCGGTGCCGTAGGAGTGGAGGGAGAGGCACGGAAGACCAAGGGAGGAAGGGAGGAGGCGGCCATGAGCGGGGCGTACCGGAGGAGAGGAAGATGAGGTGTGGCGGCGTCGACCCCGGCTACGAATCCTCGGAGGCGGCAAGCGCCTGGCGGACCCACCCAACGGAGCTGCTCGTTCCGGAGGAGATGGTCGGGGCGGCGGCGAGGAGGAGCCGTGGAGAGCGGAGGAGCGAGCGCGACGGGGAGCAGCCGTGGAGAGCGGAGGAGGGGCGAGACGGGGGCGGTGTGGCGCGCCACCGGGCATTGTGGCGGGGAAAAACCCCGCCAGACTTTTGGTGCGCTTTTTCGTGGCGGAGGCGATTCTGGCGTGTGGCGAGCCAAAACTGCGGTCGGCAACCAAACAATAGCCAGAGCACCGTTGGCACGCCAGAATTTCGGCTTGGCAAGTTTTGGCCAGGAACCAAACACCCTCTAAATTTGTTTCGTGTGCTCTGGTAAGACCAACTCTTCCTCTAAAAAAAAAGTGAACCAACTCTTTTCTCTCTCCTAGCAATCGGTACAAGCCACCAGGGTTAGTTGGTTAGGTTCCTTGTGGTGGAACTTATCCACCCGGGTTCAAGTCTTAGACTTGGCATGGGTACTCGCATTTTTCTGGATTTATTCCAGGATTTCCGGTGCTATTCTTTCAGTGGGAGATGAGGTGCCTGTTGACTACGAGGTCTCTCGGAGGTGCTCATGAGGTAAGGTGTGCGTTCATAGGGTGAGTGTATGTACGTGCTCATGGGGTAGGGTGTGCGTTCATAGGGTGAGTGTACGTACGTGTATGTGAGCGTCTGCATCTGTACTGTGTTTCTAAAAAAAACAATCGGTACAAGCGTAGGTCACCGAATTAGACAAAATCAGAGAAAGAGAAATATAAATAAATACATCTTCGGAAATTTCAAGTGACGTGCATAATACACTATTATTAACCTTGGTGTGTCATGCGGCGATCTATTTGTCATCAAGGACATAATTAAATAGGATTCCGTGCAATTAAAACTTAGTATATAGGGGTTTAATTTAATTTGTGAGCTACTAGAGAAAAATTACATAAACGGTTCAGATGGATTGAATTCCTCAAACTTGTACTTATAGAGAAAAGAGGAACAAGTGGAACATCACTTTTTTAGAAAACAAGTCGACCAGCTCTTAACACAATGTCGAGGGGATAAATAATGTCTTTTGTGAGATTAGCAACTCTTGATTTTCGCACAAGCACTCTTGTGTGAACACCTTTAAATTAATCTCCTAGTAGCTATCTGCGAGACTTGAACAAACTCGCGCACCGTACATGAATCAAATTTCATCTGCTGTTTTCGCCTCCGATCCAAAACAGAGAGAAAGAAATCTAGTGTACTGTGAAGTTCACTACTAGAGGATGGCTCATTCTAGTCGGTTCATAAACGTCATCCTAAGTGATTTAGACGACCGATTTGGATTTATGATGTGGGATGTGGAGGACCAATCCCAACCAGTTAATAAACCATCTACGATAATAAATATCCCAGACGGTTCAGATAGGCAACCGGCTAGGATACATACAATGTCCCAGACCATTTTTTAAACAACCATCTAGGATACTTATAATGTTCCAGACGGTTCGAACAGAGAACCGCCTGTGATACATAAAATATCCCAGTCAGGTTGGGTAATCAACCAGTTGGGATATGTATCAGACGAAAGATGGTTCTTTATCAGAACCGCCTGGTTTTTCACATATCTCATACGGTTAATTGAAAGAACTGTCTGGGATATCAATTTACAGCACTAGAATTTTCCTGATTTTTTGGCTACCCTCAGGAATTGCTAGCCTTGCCCTCTGAAAAACAACATAATAACAGACATGAAACAGATCCAATTCTCACATGCATCAAGTAGCAGAATCACAATCTCATATACATGAAAAATTTCTTGGATATCAGCATCATATCACACATATATAATTGAACAGATTTAAAACATAAGTAATTTGATATCTCCACAGATTTGCATATTCCACATCTCACAGATCTCAACATATATACAATTGCAAATATAAGTAACAGATGGGTCAAAAGTGCACTCAATTTCACCGCATAAGTAAACATATAGTCATAGAATTGCAAAAAACACATCTTCTAGTGGAACTTGCCTTCTTTGGCGAGAACATCAGATAGTATGAACAAGGCGAGGTCCCCTCGGATTTATCGTATGTCTACGGGAGCCAAGGACTTTACTCCAATGTTGAACCCATCCTGTAATCATGAAGATTAAATTCAATAATAATTATCAATTAGAAATTTTAGATTCATCATTGATAGGTTAGCTAACCTTATGCTTCAGGCTCTTCGTCCCATATAATATGAGCTTCATGTGGTGGTTTACGTAGTAGCCACAAAGTCTGGTTCCAGCTGGCTGCTGGTGGCATTACAAAAAAATCCAGATTTATGTACACGACATAACTTGATGTTTGATGAGATAAAAGCATGTTTTTTAAAGTTAGACAGTACCTTGTAAGAAAAGCAGTGTTTAAGAGTATCAGAGCCATCTTGATTTGCGGATGTCGCCCATGCCCTATGTGGTAGGAGCAAATCTTGCTCAGCACGGATTTGCAAAATAAAGTAAAAAAAAAGAATGTACGGACGATTGTTTTCTAACCTGTCGCTTAAACCATTGACTACGGATCAGTCCCTCTTTTTATACCTTAAGGAATCAAGGTAATAGACTTTCTTCCATACCTTTTCGATCACGATCAAGATCCAGTGTCCTCTACAGAAAATGATTTCGCTTTTAGTAACTTACCCCTAGTTGAAAGCCAAAATGAGTTGAGGAATGCATGCATTACTTACTCTGGTTCCAGGGAAGACATATTATTTCTTTGTCCTGTAGCTGGCACAATGCGTTCATGACGTATTGCTCAACAAGATCCTTATCTAGCACTAGGCTTTGCACGGAGACCAAGTGTGGGTTTAGGTAACCTATTGGCAGGTTTTGTTTTCTTGATAATTGTATCATGTATCTATGTAAACATACATAAGAAAACAATGAGTTATATGAATGTACGAACTTGGAGGTATTACGTGAAGGTACACAAAAGTTGAAACACTTACAATGTCCAGCATCTCATCAAGGAGGCGTCCAATTCCTGGAGGTTAAAGAGATCGAATAAGTCCTCGTAGTCTATTGGGAAGAATGACGGGTTATGCTTGAAATGATCAGCTCGGAATTGCACTACTATACCGGATTCCCTTTACATGCCCGGTGCATTAGATCTTTCCATGTAGGGAGCATGCAACCTCTGACAAATAACCCCAACTGAACTAAAATCTTCATCGGATAACATTGGTTCTCCAAGCATGAACCTGCGAGCTACCTCCATGAAAGGGACATCCTCATATGTCTGGTTCGCTTTCCCCTTGGCCCCCTTTTTTGTAGTCCTTGCTGGAACGCTCTTTGCGGGCCGCACTAGTACAATAGCACGACTTTCTTGGTGGGGCTCAATAGCCAATTGCTCAGGCACCGAAGGAGCTCGAACAGGAGGAGGTACCATAGCTTGGCTTTCTTGCTGGGACTCATTAGCTGGATGCTTTGGTGCCAAATGGGTAGGTATCTTTGGCGATGAACAAAACATCGACACGATCCCAACTGGACACGACGGCTCAGACGTCGTGTCTCGATCACCATGTCTTTCTTAAGCCACTGGATGAACTTCCCAACGGCTTGTCCAAGATGTTTTATCTCGGCATTGGGATCAGTATGGGAAAGCGGGATATTGTTGTACTGGCAGTTGGAGACCATGCCCACGCTGATTTTTGCATACCCTGGTGTTAACGGGACATTGTTGACCACATCTCTCTCCACTGGTGGATACGCCATCCCATAAGCTACCTCCAGTGCGAAATCCATGTTCTTTAGCTTCACGTATAGCTTGCATGACGTGTGATGCTGGATCTCATCAACTGGGTTTGTGCCGTTGCTATCGTCAACAACATCAACGAATGCGCAGCTGCTCCGTCGACCACCGGGACTGCCTACGGCTCCTTCACCCATGTGTTGCGCTTTTAGCTGTTCAAACATTTGGGCCATCTCCGCTTTGAGTGACCTCGTTATAGCTTCCTTCATCTGTTGTGCATCACGTTCAGCTTTTGCCCATTTCCTCTCCTTCCAAGATTCTGGGTCGCTCGGGAAAGCTTTTCGCCAAGGGACGTACAACCCATAGGCCCGCGTACGACCTGGATGCTCAGTATTGCCCAAAGCCTGGGAGAGTATATCTTTTTCTCTATCGCTCACGAAGGAGCTTTGAGATGATTCTGAGCTCAACAGCTCCTGCAAGAAGGCTTACATGTTAGATCTCTTACTAACATGTTGCGTAATAATCACACAATTTGAGGGAGGTAGTTCTCTTACCATTCTCTGGTACACCTCCTGGTCAGCCGGATTAGGGAAGGAGAAAGCGCGCTTACAATCAGGCTTTGCCCTAGCCCGAAGCCAGTCTGGGCCCCTGGGGTTGTCGATACTAGAGAAAGGAGGCTCAGTGCCTGCCAGTCGTGCCTCCTTGTCCTCCCTTTCCCATTGGCTCCTTTTGGCTGCATACCCTGACGTGCCAAGTCGATGGTGGTGTTTGTTTTTGGCGGCAATGGCCTTGTTTGCTTCGCTCTTAAGCCAGAAGTCCTCCGCCCTCTTCATCTCCACAAAGGTTTCTTAGTCTTTGGGATTAATGAACCCATACTTCTCAAATGGCTTTTTATCCTTTTCAATGAACTCTTGGACTAAGAAGCTCTTGAAATTCTTCCATGACTTATCTGCTGCTAGACCTACAGCTCTTCGCACTTTAGCTTCAAGTTCAGAGGGGACTTCAAATGACAGTAAGATTTCATCCACCACTCCCTTCCTCTCCACCTTACTAAGCTGCTTCCATGACGTTAACGTGATGTTAACTCGCTCCCGCGCTACAATGCCACAGCTTGTTCTAAACTTCATCATTTGTTCTGGTTGAATAGGGGCTCCAGAGTACTCATCAACCGCAGCCACGACAAATCTGCCGTCTGGCTTCTGCGATCGCTTTCGACCTTTACGTTTTGTTGTTGTCGAAGAGTCTGGCATGTCAGCCGGCGGCGACCCTCTCGGCAGGGATGAATTCTCGGCGGACATATCTACCTAATTATCTACATTCTCAAGTTTTCATGCTTTAGAAACAAGAAGTGATAAACAATAAAATAATTTACAAATAACGGATAAACATTAACATCGAAACTTAGGTCCTTCGGTACATCCCTTACTTAAGAAAAGAAGAAGAATAAATATAGATCAGTATAATATTTTGTATAGCTTTCCATATCACAACAAGAGAACCGTTACTTCCTATTTTTGGATCCTATAACTTCTTCAAAGGACTAAAAGCACTGATGAATATATAACAAGCTAGTTGTCACACTTCAAGCACAACATTAGAGATATAGCTATGGAAAAATCTTGTCAGGCAATTAGATATCAACATCTAAAGAGTCATATTAGTAAAATAGGTAAAACAGACTATTCTTCCCAATGCAAACATGTGAAGACATTTGCTCAAATAGCTAGAGAACACAATGGAGATAACATCCGTTAATTAGCAAAAATGGGAAGTGATAACACTACAACTACTGCTACCTTCGTCTCTTGCAAGCATGATCCTAATGCATAGCAACAAACTTAGGAACAAGAGAAGAACAACTGGAGCTAGCGACGACATCAGTACATTGCAATAATCTGGAATCGGTCGGTGCAAACTCACGTGAACAGCCGCTATCGGTGGAGTCGAGCTCGGTGGTGATGGCAGCAACGGAGTGGAGCTCGGGGCTGACGGTCATCCTCCTCGTGGGTAGGGCATGGGGCGGCAGTCGTCCTCCTCGCCAGCGGCAGGGTAGGGCCTTTGTGCGGCGCCGGTCGTCCTCCTCGCCGGCGGTAGCTCGGGGGGTGGAAGGCGGAGATTAGGGCAATGTGGGGGTTGAAGGGCTCGGGGGTGGCGGCGCAAGCGCTAGGGGGCAGTGGCGCTAGGGTCAGGGGGCAGGGGCGGCGACGGTAGGGATCGAGGGCGGCCGACGGTTAGGGCAGAACTGCTCGAGCGCTCAGGGGTCTTGGGACGATGAATGTACATGAGAGGTCGTGCGTGCGGGTGTCGAGTAAATGAAGTGGAGAATATCCTAGATGGTTTAAGCGCAGAACAGTCTGGGATACTAATATCCTAGACGGTTTTAGACACGAACTGTCTTGGATACTATAAGTATCCCAGACGGTTATATCTCCCAATCGTTTGCGATATGTATAGTATCCCAAACGGTTATACCTTCCAACCGGCTGCGATATGTATAGTATCCCAGACGCTTACTAAAATGAACAGTCTACGATATGTATAATATCTTAGACGGATGTAGAGTTAAACCATCTGTGATATTTGTACCCATACTGTTCCGGGTGAAACCATCTAGGATAGGCCTCATACTAGACGGTTGCTCGTAAGAACCGTCTGAGATACTTATCGCATATGAGCTAGACCATTTACATATCACAGAAGTTCACAGTTTTCACAACAGTATATAGCACATGAATAAGAGGCAGAAGTAAAAACATATATACATCCATTTCACATACATGAAAGATCAGATCACGGATTTCACAATTTTTACAACAATAAGCTATGAACTGAATATTGTAGTGCTTGGTTCTCCTATTAAGCTCAAAAGAGGCTCAAACAAAGGTCAAGCTTCAAGTATGCTTCACTCTGTTCATCACTCACATGTGCATGCATAATTAATCAAATGTATGATATAACTGTTATAAGTTATGACTAATTAAAAAATAGCACAATTCAGCAGTACTAATATGTTACATACACATTTCATTCCTCATGTACTTGCATATTTCCTTTAAATAGTAGCCCTTCATGATGATCATCGCGTGCATAGGTAGCCTCATCAAGTAGTTCTTCCTCGAGCAGTATGCGGTCTTCGATTGGGGGCAAATCATTAAATTGGTTATACTCTTCCTCGTCTATTACATTCTCAACTCTGACTATTTTCCTCTTTCCTTGCATCACCACATGACGCTTTTTATTTGACGGGTCGGTAATATAGAAGATTTGGACAACCTGGTTCGCTAGCACCACGAATGGTTCCTCTTTGTATGCAACGCGGTCGAGGTCAACAGTGGTGACACCGTACTTGTCGACATGAATTTGTTGGAGATTGACCCAACGACATCAAAACAATGGTATGTTAAAATGACCATAATCGAGCTCCCATATATCCTCTATAGACCCATAGTACAAACTTCTCTTCCCAGCTGCATCAAATGCATCAATACGGACGGCGCTATTCTGGTTTGTGCTCTTCGTGTCCTACTTTCTTGTGTAAAATGTGTATCCATTTATGTCATATCCTTGCCAGGTCGCAACTGTGAATGTTGGTCCCTTTGTTAGCCAGGTAAGCATATCAGTTGACGACCCCTGACACAGTCGATTCTTGAATGACAGGTTGAACGTTCTATTGTGCTCTTTCATCCTCCAAGCATCCGTCGTCTTTGGATAGTCTTGTCTCTGCTTCGTCTTGTTCTCCTCGATATATGAGGACACCGAAGTCATGTGCTACAGTACAGTGAAATGGGCTTGCGCATGGCCAACCCGATTGGCACTGATAGCTTTCCTTCCGATGGTTCCGATGCCTTGAAGCTTTCCCTCATGGCGAGATCTAGGAACACCTATATGCTCGGCTTTAGCCATATAGTCCATGCAGAACTCAACAACTTCTTCTGCTGCGTAACCTTTTACGATACTGTCCTCCGGTCGATATCGATTCCTCACATAAGCCTTGAGAATTCCCATATATCGTTCGAACGGATACATGCTACGAAGTAAAACTGGGCCGCACATCTTTATCTCGTGAACAAGGTGAATAATAAGATGGACTGTGACATTAAAGAACGATGGCAGGAAATACATCTCAAGCTGACAAAGAGTGAGCACCACCTCCTCTTGCAGTTGATCAAGTTCAGAGGGATCCGTGACCTTATGTGAGATCTTGTTAAAGAATGAACATAACCTCATAATTGTTTCTCGGATCTCGATCGGCAGAATACTCCGGATCGCAACTGTCAACATCTGTGTCATCAGAATATGACAATCGTGAGACTTCATGCCAACTAATTTCAAGTCCTCCATCGAAACAAGCTTTTTTATGTTCATAGAGTACTCAGACGGAACTTTCACACCATGCAAAAACTTGCAAAGTTTGGTTCTCTCAGCCTTTGATAGAGTGTAACAAGCTGGGGGGAGGTAAGTTCGCCCTTTCTCGGTTACTACTGGTGCCAGCTCAGGTCTAGTGCCCATATCAACCAGGTCTTATCGTGCCTTGACTCCATCCTTTGTTTTCTCCTTAATGTTAAGCAACAGACCCATCACACTGTCACACATATTTTTCTCAATGTGCATGACATCGATGCAGTGACGAACTTCTAAATCTTTCCAATAAGGTAAGTTCCAGAATATGGATCTCTTCTTCCAGATGGGCGCCTTCTCACGGGTCATCAATTTTCGTCTCTTTCCATGCATAACATTGATGTCCTTAACCATCTCATACACCTCTGTCCCACGGTAAGGCCTTGGTATTGGACCGTGCTCCGTATTCCCGTCGAATTGCTTCTTCAACTTGCGGTATGGGTGATCTCTTTGCATGAACCTACGGTGCCGCATGTACACGGTCTTGCATGAGTTCTTCAGGTACACTCTCGCGGTATCATCTATGCAAATAACACATGCACATACTTTGGCCCGACGTATTACTAAAAGCGGGATAATCATGGAT
Organism: Stipa capillata; assembly: GCA_019208055.1. Classification (NCBI taxonomy): domain Eukaryota; kingdom Viridiplantae; phylum Streptophyta; class Magnoliopsida; order Poales; family Poaceae; genus Stipa; species Stipa capillata. Next base: position 157,353 of record JAGXJF010001381.1, on the reverse strand, counting down.
AGTGCAAAACAACAAGGATTGTAGAGTGAAATACTCCTTTTTGAACGCATCCCATTCCTGTACCCCTGGATTCCACAATGTCTGCAGGTCATCGTACAATGGTGCAAAGTACACATCGATGTTGTTACCAGGTTGCCTTGGCCCTTGAATAAGTATCGACATCATAATATACTTCCGCTTCATGTACAACCAAGGAGGAGATTGTAAATAGAGAGAAGTACTGGCCAAGTGCTGTGCCGGCTGCTCATGCTGCCAAAAGGATTCATTCCATCTGTACTCAATCTGAACCTTATGTTCCTCACTTCATCACCGAAGTCTTCATACTTCCTATCAATGTTTCTCCACTGTACGGCATCCGCGGGGTGTCTGTACTTTCCATCAACATTCCTCCCCTCGGCATGCCAACGCATTAGTTTAGCCTCCTTTTGATTTGCAAATAAGCACTTCAGACGGGGAATTACTGGAAGGTACTAAGCAACCTTCGCTGGAGCTCCTTTAATCACTTCCTCACCATCGTCGATGCCCTCTGGTTCAGTACTCTTGCGCTTGTAGCGAGATGCTTTGCACATAGGACATGAATGCAAGTCTGCAAACTCTTTACGATAGAGTATGCAGTCATTGGGACACGCATGAATTCTTGCAACTTCCAATCCCAAAGGACAAAGAACCTACTTGGCTTTGTACGTGGTTATCGGCAACTGATTTTCCTCTGGGAGCATGTATGCTAATAGGCTTAATAGCACAGTGAAACTCTTGTCGGACCATCTGTTGCTTACCTTCAATTTTAATAGCTCGAGCACGGTCGACATCCTTGTGAATTTTGGCTTTCATCCCGGGAACAATGGTTTCTCCGAGTCCGCTGCCAATCTATGGAATTGACTGTAACCAGCATCGTCAAGGTCGCTCCCCTCAGCGTCCCGAAACATCTGATCTAAATTGTACATTTCATCATCTTCTGATAACTCATTATCGTCATCTGCAGTATAATCGACTACATCTAGAATATCAGTCACTCCGTCGTCGTCTCTATTACTATCTTCATGTATGACGACCTCCTCCTCACCGTGCTTGGTCCAACATGTATACCCATCTTTGAAACCCTTTGGATCAAGTGTGCTTCGATCTTCCTTGTGTTGTTGAACATCTTCACGTTATCACAGTCAATGCATGGACAACATATGCATTCACTCCCCTTATTGAGCATATCCTTTTCGGTGGCTCTTCTAAAATCAATCAAGCCCTTAATGTACTCATCACTCACACGGCTGCAATTGTACATCCATCGTCGGTCCTTCTATGCTACGCATTAAATATTTAAATTCATTAATGTAAATTACAATTATTACTCTTCTATTTAACAAGAATAATTTATATTATTTAATCATAAATCTAATCTTTCATTAATCAATTATCAAAATACTAAATCATCGATCATCTCTATCTCTTTTTTCTATGCCAATACTACGGGAATCATCACTATTCAATCTGTTCCTCTCTGAATTATCTCTATTGGCTCCACACCTAGAAACCTAGCTTCATCTTAGAAATTAAACTCCCAAGTCAAATAATTCACCACTAGAGAAATCGTCATGACTATTTGATCCATTTCTCTCTCTCAATATTATCTCTCTTCTCTCCATGCCTAGCTAGCAATTTCATCTAATTTAAACCCCAAATCAAATAATTCAACACATTCTCTCCACCGAGTTCTTACTTTTGATAAATGAAATGAAAAATGCATGCAATTAATGGAGAAAACTACTCTAATGTGAATACAAAGCTTTACTAACCTTTCAAAATCAATAGCCAAGAGATCTTCCAATATCTCTTGCGTATTCTCCCTCTCCACTCCAAAAATGGCCCCCAAATCGCACGTACTGCGCCCATTAGAAATAACCTAGATCCAGATCTGTCTGGTGGGTGGTCGGGCACGGGCAATAAAGGCAGGATATATCTTAACTGGCTACAATAGAAACAGTCTGGGATACTAGGATCCTAGGCTCTTTCTGAAAAAATTGCTTAGGATATAGCCCAGACGGTTGTTCTGTACATAACCATCTGGGATAGTGTAAAACATCCCAGCCGGTTAATCTTAGTATCCCAGACGGTTTTTTTGTCCGAAACGGTCTAGGATTGTAATCCATCAGAAGCATCCACACTTTGCCCAAATTTTTTTTTGAGACTGTTTCCTATTTTCAACCGTCTGGGATTAGATTTATCCGAGACTGTTCGACCGAACCGTCTAGGATTAGGCGTTAGATATGCTTGTTTCTGTACTAATGATTGCTCCCTTCTTCAGAGCTCACGTAAAAGTTGTATGTAAAGAGAGCGCGTAATAAGATAACTCATTAACCTAGCAAGATCAGTCAATATGCGGTCTCTCATTTGTATGCTCCACCCAGGCATTACGGATCTCCTAAACCAAGAATGTAATATCCTATTTTGAGATCGCTCGACATTGTTCAATCAACTAGTCATAAGTACAACTCCTGTATCTACGTATGTTAGGTCTGGACTACTTTGATGCCAACTTTTGTTATGGCTTTAAGTACGTGCAATTTTTGATGTATGCACATACATGTATGGACACGTTTATGTATGTATATGTGCTTAGGTCACTAACTATTACAAAACGGGTCATCCAAAACCTTTTATCATAGATGGTGTACTAAAACCCGTTTGTGGTGAACCATATTTCGCTAAGTCCCGCGTCCACAATTTCGCTAAGTCCCACGTCGCCCGGCCTGCCACTGAGCCTTTGCACCCGAGCCCCTCAACCCCTGCTACCCCAACCGCCGTTGACTGCTAAGGATGCTGCGAGGAGGAGGTGTTGTCCTCGCTACCGCTGAAGGAGGGGCTAGCCCGGCCCCGAGCACCCCGTCCGCGCCGTCACTGGAGGAAGCCGAGCGCCGCCGCCACCCCAAGCCTACCACAAACCGCTCGAGTACCTCGCTCGCGCCATTGCCGAAGGAGGTTGAGCACCGTTGCGACCACCCGAAGCTATCCTCGCCATCGCCCGCTGTGGTTAGGGTTAGTTGTTCATTTGTTGCTAATCAGTTGTATATTAGCTGCTAGTTATTTTTTAATTGAGTTAGCTGCTAGTTATTTGTATATTAGTTGCTAGTTTTTTGTATATTAGTTGCTATTTTTTTGTTTATGAGAATCAGAAATGAGTTACACTCAAAAGGGACTAAAACCGGCCGGACATTCTGTAAACCTGCTTGTGAAACTTTCCAGAGCTGAGAAAACAGAGTTGTGCCAGTTCCTGTATGGTGTAAAAGTTTCTTCCAGCTACTTCTCTAACATTAGGAGACTTGTTTTGATTAGAGATTTGAAATTGATTGGTCTGGAATCTCATGGTTGTCATGTGCTAATCATTCAGCTGCTCCCAATTGCAATTTGAAATATTCTACCTATTAAGATTTGAGAGACAATCATGAGGTTGTGTTCTTTCTTCAACACAATTTCGTAGAAGGTCATCAATCGCTTCAAACTAGATGCTCTTCAGGAGGAAGTGGTGAAAACTCTATGTCAGCTTGAGATGTATTTCTTCTCATCATTTTTCGATATCATGGTCCATCTCATTGTCCATCTTGTGAGAGAGATAAAGTGGTGTAAACCAGCATTCCTACTTAGTATGTACCGGTTTGAGAGATACATGAGAATTCCAAAACACCATGTGCGGAACCGATCTCGATCGGAGGACAACATTATTGAAGCCTATGCAAGTGAAGAGGTTGTCGAGTTTTGGATTGAATACTTGGCTATGGTAAAACCGGTAGGTTTGCCACGACCTCACCATGATGAGAGGCTTGGGGGTATCAGGGCCATTGGCAAGAATGATATCGAAGCTGAACGGAAGGTTCATGATCAAACACATTTTACGGTCTTGCAACACATGGTTGTAGTGGACCCATACATCAACCAGCACAAGGCAAAGCTCCGGAAGGATAATCTGAAAGTGATGGATGCTTGGATGACGAAAGAGCACAATAGTCAATTCAACAGATGGTTAAATGAGCAACCTCATGGTCTATCATTAGGTAACCCTATTCTCACATGGTTAGCAGAAGAACTATCATTTACAGTTGTGATGTGGCAAGGGATGGACATAAATGGGTACACACTTTATACGAGAGACTAGGATTAAAAGAGCACAAACCAGAACAACGGTGTCCACATACATGACATGGTTGGGAAGAAGAGATTGTACTATTCGTACATAGAGGAGATTTGTGATCTCTGGATGGTGTAAAGTTCAAGATTCTGCTATTACGGTGCCGTTGGATCAAACTCTCATAGGTAAAAGTTGATAAGTAAGGATTCACAATAGTCAATTTAAAGTAAAATCATTCAAAAATATGAAAATAAAAGATAAGGTATTCAATTTAAAGTGAAATCAGTCAAAAATATGAAACTAAAAGATAAGGCATACAATTTAAAGTGAAATCAGTCAAAAATATGAAACTAAAATTAAAAACCATTCAATTTGTAGTGAAATTATTCAAAAATATGAAATTAAAATAAAAAAACTATTCAATTCAAAGTGAAATCATTTAAAACTATGAAATTAAAAGAAACCATTCAATTCGAAGTGAAATCATTCAAAAAAATGAAATTAAAATAAAATACCATTCAATTCGAAGTGAAATCATTCAAAAATGTGAGAGTTATTAAAAAACAATCAATTCTGGAAATTGACATCGTAGATACACTAAGAAGCTTCTGCAATATGCCAACATCACAGGCGGTTTTGAGAGAAAACCTCCTGTGATACCACAACATCACAGACAGCTTTGAGAGGGAACTGCCTGTGATATCACTACATCTCAAAACCGCCTACGATGACCCGTCCTATATATACCTTTGAGGGTTATCCCTACGGTCCTTATCCAAAAAACCGCTAAGTCCCAAGCCCTAGCATGCTGCTATCGCCTCGAGCCCTATTGCCACCATCACTTGAGCCCGTCATCGACGCTGGCAGGCTGCCTGAGCACCTCCCTGAGCATCGCTATGATCTAAGCCCCTCGCCAGTGATGGTAGGCTTCCCGAGCGTCGCTGTCGCTCATCGTCGTCCGCCTCCTCCCTGACCTGCCGCCGCCTATCGTCATCGGCCTCCTCTCGAGCGAGTTGCTGCCACCGTCCCATCCCTCCTCCCCGAGCTGTGGCCACCAACACTCTCCTCCTCAAGTGAGCCCCAGCCACGGCCTTGCCCTCCTCCTTGAGCCACCACATCCGTCGCCTCCTCCATCGGTGGTGAAAATCTCATGTCTGATGCCCCTCTTCTCCCTGCCTCTCTATTTGGCATTAAACCTGTGTATTATGCTTGTGCAAAATTTGTTAGTAGCATAACAAGAAGGTTTCCTATAATTTTTGTTCATTAGAGTAGCAAAAAAGTTGAATTTTTAAGGGTTTAATTTTGTGAGGTCATCTTCAGATAGCACTTTAACATGTACACGTTATAACTTGTTTATATTGATGCTTAGCTAATCGTTATATTTTTACTTAGTGAAATATAGTACTTTAATTTGATAGCATAGTGAAATATAATAATGGTTATATTTTTCCTTAATGAAATATAGTAACGGTGTTCGCATGAAATTGGATCCGTGAAACACCTAGGTAATGGGAGTCGCCAACCGCACTTACGTGTGCGATACACGGATGCTTTTCGAGCAAAGCAACAAAGGATAACTATCGTACTTACGCGTACGACGAGCGATTGCTTTCCGAGCAAAGCAACAAAGATCTTCTTACTTACGTGAAGAAGAAACGACTGTTTTCCGGCGCAAAACAGCAAAGATCTACTGCTAAGAAAAGTAAAAAAGGGTAAAAGTAATAGATTGATTTGTGTCAATTGTTGGATTATTCAATCGGCCGTCACCCTTTACATATTTATAGGGCGGCTGGTCTTCCCGCAGGAGATTTGGACTCCTAATCCTAACTGATTACAAATATATCTCTTTCCTTGCTTAAAGGATCTGGATTCTACCGTACATGTGACTTTCCATACAAACCAAGATAGCCTTCCAAATCTAACTGCCTCGAACGCCGTCATCCGGACTCTTCTTGGCGCACGAGATATCCTTTCCAAACAAACCGGATTGACTTCCAAGTCTTTGTGAGACTCTCCTTGATTGCCACGCTGCATTTCTTGCGTCCCAAGTTAAAGTCTCTGGCGTCGGGTAAGTCTTAAAGAGTAGCGCCGTGACTCGGACCTGCTGAAGATGATCCTTCGCGAGTACTCGGGGACGAACTCGGACCGCTCGGGGATCCGCTGCATACTCGGGGATGAACTTGCTCGGGAGTCGGTTGAGTACTCGGGGAAAAAACTCCTCGGGACTTGGGAGCTTCTCGGGACTCGGCCACTCGGGGTCACCAGTACTCGGGGTCGATATTGCTCGGGGCCGCGAGTGTTCGGGGTCGATGGCGCTCGGGGCCACGAGTGCTCGGGGTCGCGAGGGCTCGGGGTCGCCACTGTTTGAATGTCCAGAAGTACCGCTCGTGACTTGATGACGTAGTACTCGGGACGCTGGCGCTCGAGGACACCTCCGACTGCTCGGGTCTTCAATAATTTCTACGAGCACTTCGTATCTCCGGGATGCGACGAGCACTCGGGGGCACTCAGAAACGCTGCGAGCACTCGGCACCAAAGATACCGCGAGCATCCAAGCCACTCGGCTGTATCAATCCTGCATTTAAGAGTGAATGCTGCGTCCACACTGTTAGTTTCATTATACCAACTTCCAGCAAAACCTAATACTTAATTTGGCCAACCAAGTAAATCCTCAGCCTTAGCAACTCTCAACTTCTCCTTTTCGATTTCTCGTAAGGCTTTCAACCTTTCTTCCGAAACATCGTCTATCTTATCTACCATCAGGTGGCTATAATCTTCAGCCGACAAGTCGTTTTGCCTAGCTATTCTAAGTGCTTGCAACTTAACTTCCACGGGCAACACTGCTTCCTGCCCGTACACCAACTCGAACGGCGTCACCCGGGTTGCCCCATGCTTAGATACTCGATGGGCCCACAGTGCTTCCGAAAGGACTTCATGCCACCTTCTCGGATGTTCCTCAATTTTCTTCTTTATTAACTTGATCAAAATCTTATTGCTAGACTCGGCCTGTCCATTAGCTTGGGCATAGTAAGGCGACGAGTTCAACAACTTGACCCCAAAGGATTCGGCAAACTCACTGAATTGGTGAGACATAAAGGATGCCCCCTGATCAGTTGTCAGAGTTTGAGGGATACCGAACCTATGAATGATATGCTCTAGAACAAAGCTAATAACTTCCTTATGAGTCATATTTCTTAAAGGAACTGCTTCGGTCCATTTAGTGAAATAATCTGTAGCTACAAGGACGAAACGATGACCTTTCGATGAAGCAGGATGTATTTCCCCAATAAAATCTAAACCCCATCCTCTAAATGGCCACAGCTTTATAATAGGGTTCATCTTAGCCGCGGGTACTAATTGTAGGTTCCCGAACTTCTGACATGCTTCACATCCTCTATAATATCGAAAACAGTCTTCTAACATAGTCGGCCAATAGAATCCTGCCCTCTTCAACAACCATTGCATCTTGGGAGCCGATTGATGTGTTCCACATATCCCTCCATGTACTTCTCCCATAGCTATTTTTAACTGGTCGGGATCTAAGCATTTCAATAATATCCCATCTATTGTTCGGCGATACAACTCGTCATTAAACAAGGTGTACTTTATAGCTTGCCGCCGAATCTTCCTATCTCTTGTTTGACTCAGATTTTTCAAATAACTAACTAAAGGTGCCCTCCAATCATGAATTTCCAAACCGCTTAATGACTCGGCAGCCTGTGTTAAATCGTTGCCCCCCGAGTCGGTACTGGATCTACACGAGTCGGCTTCGACTTCCAGCAAGTCGGCCTGGCCCTTGACAGCAACGATCATCGGCTCTCTAGATATGAAAAACTTTCCTCTTCTGACTTGGTACCCGGATGCTTGCTGTGCCAAGTGATTGGCTCTGGAGTTCTCCTCTCTAGGCACATGGCTGATATTAAAAGTATCTAAGAGCTTGATTATGTCTAAACATCGGTCTAAATAGCTATTCAGCAATCCATCAAAACACTGAAATTCTCCATTGACTTGCTGAACTACTAGAAATGAATCTCCAAAAGCATCTACATCTCTTACACCCATATCTATTAAGCTTCGTAAACCAAACAATAGTGCCTCATATTCTGCCTGGTTATTGGTGCAAGGATATTCTAGTCGGACCGATGATTCATAAATGATACTCTTTGGTGAAACTAAAACACTACCAATGCCTTGCCCGCTTCTACAAACCGATCCATCAAAGTAAAGCTTCCATGGACATACGCTAACATAATTAACATCTTCTTCATCGCTAACCCTATGATCAACAATGAAGTCGGCGATAACTTGACCTTTCATGGCACGCAACGACTCATATGTTAAATCAAATTCTATTAATGCATAAGCCCATTTTCCAACTCGTCCGCTAAGAATCGGTTGTTGCAACATATACTTAACCACATCGACTTGGCAAGACACTATACATGTACTCGAAAGCAAATAATGCCGAAACTTGGTGCATGCGTAAAACAAGGATAAGCATAGCTTCTCGATGAACACGTACCGACTTTTGGCGTCAAGTAGTCGGCGACTTACATATGCGATGATGTGCTCCTTCTTGTCGACCTCTTGAGTTAGCACTGCGCCGAGTACTTTATCTTGTGCAGCAATGTATAGTCGGAACGGGATTCTTGACTTAGGTGCTCGAAGTACTGGAGGACTCGACAAATATCTCTTGATACTATTGAAGGCATCTCGCTGCTCTGCCCCCCAAGTGAACTCGGCTTCGTGTTTTAGCCGAAGCAAAGGGACAAACGATTCAATCTTACCCGCCAGGTTAGATATAAATCGTCTTAAGTAGTTTATCTTTCCTAATAAACTATGCACATCTTTCTTGCATGTCGGCTCTCCTAACTTCCTGATGGCTTCTATCTTCTTAGGGTCAATTTCTATACCTTGTTCATGAATTATGAACCCTAAGAACTTACCAGCCGACACTCCAAACGCGCATTTGAGTGGGTTCATCTTCAACCCATACCGACGCATTCTCTCAAAGGCTAGTCGCAAGTCGGCTAAGTGGTGTTCACAGCCGTCCGACTTGACGACGATGTCGTCAATATATACCTCTAACACAATGCCTAAAAGATCATGAAAGATTAAGTTCATAGCGTGCTGATACGTAGCGCCTGCATTCTTCAATCCGAATGTCATGACAACCCACTCGAACAACCCGACGAAACCGGGGCAACGAAAGGCAGTTTTAAACATGTCCTCTTCGGCCATAAAGATCTGATTATACCCGGCATTGCCATCTAAGAAGCTAAGCACCTTGTGTCCGGAGGCGTCGTTTATCAACATGTCGGCTATAGGCATAGGATATTCGTCCTTAGGTGTGGCTTTATTCAAATCCCTGAAGTCTATACATACCCTAATCTTCCCGGTATTCTTCTTCTCGACCGGCATAATGTTTGAAATCCACTCGGCATATCTGCATGGCCGAATGAACCCCGCCTTCACTAGTCGGTCGACTTCTTCTTTGATGCGATCGTACAAGTTAGGGTTGAAACGCCTAGGTGGTTGCTTGTGTGGTCTGAAGCCGGCCTTGATAGGTAGCTTATGTTCGACCAGGCTTCGACTCAACCCGGGCATCTCTGTGTAATTCCAAGCAAAGCAATCTACGAACTCTTTGAGTAGTGCACATACCTTATTCCTCTGGCCGACTTCCATATTGGCGTTGATGAATGTTGGTCGGGACACGCCTCCATCGCCAATATCGACTTCTTCAAGTGGGTCGGCCGACGAGAACCCTTGTCCGAGCTTCTCCATGTCGTCAAAGTCTTCGATAGTCTCATGCATATCGTTCTTGCCCGAACGATATTCCTCAGTGCGCTTTTGTAGCCATTTAATGCTATCTTCTTTATTTATTTATAAAGACAAATTATTAAGCCGAGCTATGCAAGCCGGCTGTGCTTGTATCTGTACAAACCCGTCCTTACCGATACTGACATAGTCGTAGTCGGATAAATTCCTACCCGACAGACACTTCATGTCCCCGTGCTGCCAATCGACTGTGGTCTCGGCCAAAGCAATGCAAGCCGAGTTGTCTGCTTCAATTACTTCGACATCCTCGTCTACCCACTGGATTAAGCACTAATGCAGGGTAGAGGGGATGCAACAATTGGCATGTATCCAATCTCGCCCCAAGAGCATGTTATATCGGCCTTTGACGTCGACCACGAAGAATGCAGTCGGCAGGGTTTTGCTTCCGACTGTAAGTTCTACCGATAGTATGCCCTTGGCCTCGGATAACTCCCCTGAGAAACCGCTGAGCCCCATGTTTGTCTTCATCAGCTCGGACTCCTTTCGGCCTAACTTGGAAAACACCGAAAGTGGCATGATGTTGACTCCAGCGCCGCCATCGACGAGCATGCGGCCGATTGGTCTCCCATCGATATGGCCCTTGATGAACAGAGGCTTCAGGTGCTGCCCATGCTTCTCCGGCTTCTCAAATATGGCATTACTCGGACCAAGCAGAAGCTCTGCGACTTCTGACTCGGGAGCGCGGAATTCGATAGGCAGCTCGAACACCATATTGATGTCCATGTCGGCGGGTATCTCCCCGACATCCTTGCTGGCAACATCGTATTCTTCCTTTGCAATGCGCTTTTCCTTCCAAGTCATCTTTGCGTGCTTCATTGGCCTGGCTTGGTTGAACCATTCGTCGCGCTTCTTCTCGACGAGCTCCTCCCTGAGCTCGAGTGCTCGCAGCCGCTGGACTCTCCGCTTTTGGGAATGCGTGAGTCCGGTGGGGCACCATTGCGGCCTTGGCTTCGTCCCTGGTTCAACCGACTTGATCTTCTTCGCCTGCTGACTTGGCGTGGATTCGACGTTTTTTTTTCCGTGCACCGGATCCCGCTGCATTGCTGGATTTTGGCTTGTCTGAGTCGTGCACTGTGCCGAACCGTACATGCCGGGTCCCCGTTGGTGGAGCCGAGTTGATTTGCGGGCTCATTACCACGACTGACCGTTGTAGTCGACGTCCTTCTGAGACTCGGCTGATGCTTGCTTTGTCCGACTCGGATTGGGTTACGGTGTGACCACCGGGTTTGGACTCAGCGTGCTTGACTGGTGCCCAGACTTGCCTAGTCGGCGACTTACTCCCCTGAGCATTTCTTGGGGTCGCTGGCCGACTTGGTACGTCAGGTGCTTCGCGCCGAGTGGCGAGTCGGTTCCACGCTCGGGTTCTTGACTCGAGCCGAGTTCTTTTCCCGCGGGGCTGTTCTCTGAACCCGGGTCCGGCCGGGATCCAGCTTGGCTGAAACATGCCGATTGGCCCAACAGGGTGTAGTGCCCAAGGATTGAAACACCATGGGGGACATGGCGGGTAGAAAGTGTGCGCGCTTCCCCAGCATGCCGGACCTGTGGCGAGGTATGGTGGTTGTACGTAAGGACCTTCCTGCCAACACTCGGAACCACCAAAACCTCGTCGGGGAGGAGACCTGGGGCGCTTGGCTCCTCCAAGCCGAGTGAACACATTGTTGGTCGTGTATTTATCCAACAACTGTCTCGCCGTCGGTTTTGACTTCGCGGCTTGACTCTTCCCTCGATTAACTTTCCAGACGCCGACTTCTGGATTCTTTGGCTTGATCATCTTCGGAGTCGGCGAGGAGTTCGAGTTGGTTGTTCCTGGAGTAGGAGAGGGACTCGGCTTGATCATCCTTGGGGCAGCATTGTCGTCGATGATGACGTTCTTCCCTTTGGTGGACTCGGCCTGATTTGACCGAATTAACACTTTCTTCTTCTCTAAGTCGATCACGTTGATGGGGAAGGGATCACTGTCAAGTTTCATCTTGGTGCTCTGAGCAAATGTCAATCGTCCGTCGTTAATGGCCGATTGCACCTGTCGACGAAACACATTGCAATCATTAGTAGCGTGAGAAAATGAGTTATGCCACTTACAATATGCTCATTTGCCCAATTCGTCCGCCGATGGGAATACGTGCCCTTCCCTTACTCTAATCATATTTCCCTGCAGGAGCATATCAAAATCTTGTCGCATTTGCTAATATCGAAAGTATACCGAATCTCCTCTTTCCGAGTGGGTGTAGGCCTGAGGGCTGGACAAGCAAATGGTTTTGACTTGGGTGCATGAACCCACTCGGCAATGCATATGTCAGCGTCGTCCTCGCTGTCCGAGCTGTTTTCATATGTTAGAATATTGACTGCCGACTTTTCTTTAGCTTTGCTCTTAGTATCCCCGAACCGGCTATATGGTTTGACCTCCTTAGCGCGGTTCTCCTGTGCTACGGCCCTCTGAGCGACTTGGCTAATGCTTAGGAATTCTTGGCCCTCTAGCCTGTCCTTAATATGGGCGAGCAAACCCGAAAAAGCAAGGTCGGCAAGATTTTTTTCGTTTATATTTAAACTAAAGCACCGGTTTTTAACCTCTCTGAATCTTCTAATGTAATCACAAACCGGTTCATTGTACTTTTGTCTAACCATTGTCAAGTCGGAGAGTCTAAGCTCAGTCTCACCACTGTAAAAGTAATCGTGGAACTGCCGTTCTAGTTGTGTCCACGACGTAATAGACCTAGGGGCAAGTGAGGTGAACCACGTGAAGGCAGTACCCGACAATGACAAGGGAAAGAGCTTTATTCTGTAGATATCTGATGTGCCGACTTCACTACTTTGCGCCAGGAATTGCCCTATATGCTCGAAAGTCGACCTATTGTCCTCCCCTGTGAATTTGACGAAATCAGGGATTCTGAACCCGCGGGGGTATGGCATTGTGTCGTAACACTCGGGGTATGGCTTTAGGTAACCACGAGATCCATCCTTAGGTATTACGCCGAGTTCCCTGAGAACTCCGGCGAGTTGATCCTTGAAGCTCATATCGGCTAGCGGGTACGTGAAGTCGGCTGCGGTAACTCGGGTTGGACTTGTTGCGAGTTAAAATACGTTTCTGGGACTGGCCCATGGGGGATTCCGGTACCGAGAGGTGGGATAGGTGGTGTGTTGTACGCGATTGTTTGATAGTATGGTTGTGGGATGTTCGCGCTAAGGCTCAGACTTCGGTCGTTATTGGAAGAACTCTGAGGCACCGAAGTCGGATTGACAGAAGTCGTGATCACGGGGGCGACTTCTATCCGATGATCGACTCTGTCATGGTCAGGGTACATCGGCTGTTTATTCCGATGCTCATTGTGAACTTGTAAGGCTGTGGATCTAACCTGACCCGGCAGACTACTCTGTAAGTCCTTAGCGAGTTGCTCCTTGAACTCGTCAAATCGGCTATTCACTACTCGAGCGAATAATTGTGCCGATTTGTCCATCTCGGTGCCATATTTGCTGGCCACCGACACGTCGATTAGATGAGCAATTTCATCAGGACATGTCGGTTTACTCACATCGGGTTTGGTCGCAGGAGGTGGACTCGGCACGACTGCCTTTTTGACGACGCCGTTTCTCGTCTTCTGGTAGCCGGCCAACTTTTGCCGGAGTCGCTCCGCCTGCTCTTCTTCAAGTTGTCGTTCGATCTCCCGCCGTTCATCTTCAGATAGGTCGTCGAGCGTGACGGCGATGATGTTGTCCGGGTTGACGATGCTTCCGTCTTTGGAGTCAGGATTCATCGTGTAATCTTCTCTTCTCTTTCCCCAGCGGAGTCGCCAATTGTGTTCGCACGAAATTGGATCCGTGAAACACCTAGGTAATGGGAGTCGCCAACCGCACTTACGTGTGCGATACACGGATGCTTTTCGAGCAAAGCAACAAAGGATAACTATCGTACTTACGCGTACGACGAGCGATTGCTTTCCGAGCAAAGCAACAAAGATCTTCTTACTTACGTGAAGAAGAAACGACTGTTTTCCGGCGCAAAACAGCAAAGATCTACTGCTAAGAAAAGTAAAAAAGGGTAAAAGTAATAGATTGATTTGTGTCGATTGTTGGATTATTCAATCGGCCATCACCCTTTACATATTTATAGGGCGGCTGGTCTTCCCGCAGGAGATTTGGACTCCTAATCCTAACTGATTACAAATATATCTCTTTCCTTGCTTAAAGGATCTGGATTCTACCGTACATGTGACTTTCCATACAAACCAAGATAGCCTTCCAAATCTAACTGCCTCGAACGCCGTCATCCGGACTCTTCTTGGCGCACGAGATATCCTTTCCAAACAAACCGGATTGACTTCCAAGTCTTTGTGAGACTCTCCTTGATTGCCACGCTGCATTTCTTGCGTCCCAAGTTAAAGTCTCTGGCTCGGGTAAGTCTTAAAGAGTAGCGCCGTGATTCGGACCTGCTGAAGATGATCCTTCGCGAGTACTCGGGGACGAACTCGGACCGCTCGGGGATCCGCTGCATACTCGGGGATGAACTTGCTCGGGAGTCGGTTGAGTACTCGGGGAAAAAACTCCTCGGGACTTGGGAGCTTCTCGGGACTCGGCCACTCGGGGTCACCAGTACTCGGGGTCGATATTGCTCGGGGCCGCGAGTGTTCGGGGTCGATGGCGCTCGGGGCCGCGAGTGCTCGGGGTCGCGAGGGCTCGGGATCGCCACTGTTTGAATGTCCAGAAGTACCGCTCGTGACTTGATGACGTAGTACTCGGGACGCTGGCGCTCGAGGACACCTCCGACTGCTCGGGTCTTCAATAATTTCTACGAGCACTTCGTATCTCCGGGATGTGACGAGCACTCGGGGGCACTCGGAAACGCTGCGAGCACTCGGCACCAAAGATACCGCGAGCATCCAAGCCACTCGGCTGTATCAATCCTGCATTTAAGAGTGAATGCTGCATCCACACTGTTAGTTTCATTATACCAACTTCCAGCAAAACCTAATACTTAATTTGGCCAACCAAGTAAATCCTCGAGCCAAATTATGCTGTAAACAAACGGTTATATTTTTCCTTAGTGAAATATGGTAATGGTTATATTTTCCATAGTGAAATAAGTTGTCTACTCTTTATATGATGTAGCTAAACCCTATTTCAAACATCTGTTTTGAGTTCATGCAGAAATTTGATTCGCGATAAGTACCCTAGATTTATATTTGGCATTATCTTTGCTCTTTTAAACATCTAGTTAATTCATTGCTATCAAATGAGTTGTACCTTTAATTAGATGAATCCTTGCTTTCTTTATTATCCTTTTAGATGATGTCATCCCCTCATCCCTACCTCTCGCCCTCGCTGTTGACTACCTAGAGTGATTTTGATGCCTCCTAAAGCACTAGAAAACCGAGATGCGCTTGAAGAGGACCCAATCAATGGCCGAAAGGCCTATTCCCCATAACAGACATCGGTCCGTCTGAAGCAATGGTCAACCTAGAAGAAAATGCTGCCAATGGCGAACTATCTGTGAGATCGTCGCATGAACATGGGTGCCCCTAGCCTTAGAATCTTGGGAGAAGGTTGACAAAGACACCCACCAAGTTCTAGTGGATGTTATCCATAGTTACTTTGTCATCCTTGAAAAATTTAAGGCCCACGTCAAAAGAGCTACATTGAAAGTGGCTAACAAGGCGTGGAAAGAGTTCAAGTGTCATCTTCAAAAGAACTTCATTGCAAAGGACAAGGAGCCTTCGCCGCCCACAAATGGATGTATCGCGAGATGTGGGCTCGATTTAAGGGGATGAAGGAAACCGAAGAATTTAAGGCCAAAAGTGCAGCGACGAAGTGGCTCGGGGCCAAGAACACCCGCTATCACAGACTAGGTAGCTTTGGGCACATGCCTAAGGTTGGGAAATGGATAAAAGAGGAGGAGCAGGCACGCCTTAATGACCAGCGCCTGCCATTTCCCAACATAGTTGGACGACGTGTCCTGAATTGGTTACATCCGAGGAGGGATCCACATGCTACATCTTCCAGCGCCACCTCCTTTGCAAGCCCCACAACCCAGGAAGTTTATATAAGATTGGTAAGGTGTTGATTAACTACCTGATTTATAATATATCCATACCTCATTTCAGGAAGAACTTTCCACAAAGTCCTCCCCTTACGAATTCCAAGGGAGAATGATATACCATCCGTGGCCATTGGGACCAAGGAGCATACAGGTCGCACGAGGGGAACATGACCTGCATTGATACAAGAATAAAAGCTTGGCCAAAGCCAAGCATGAAGCAAGAGAAAGAGCCATTCTTACAGAACAAATCACCAACATAGTGAAAGCGAGATTCGATGGTCGTAGAAAAGCTCTAGAGGAAATGGTAGCCATGGGCTCGCGATCCAACATTCATTTGTAAACTAGCTCCCCTGCTAACCAAAGGAGTAACCAAGCCTTCGCTCCCGATGTTGACCTCGAACGCGAAATCACCTATCTTGCTGATGAGATCCTAGTAAATATATGTCTCTTTAAAGCTCCACTTACTGTAATCTTGCAAGCTATGTGTAGCTAACTATTCTATTTCCTGTTGTTTGTTACCTTCAAGGAGATGACGCGGTGCAAGCTATTAGTGATGCTTCTTGATGACGAGCCTTTAGAGATTGCAACTGGGATAGCATATCCATCCAATGAAGGTGACCTCATGCACTGTGTGCCGATTGCGCGGAGGAAAGCGAAGGTCAATATGGACAGTGTATACAACATATGCAATTCTACCAAACTAAAGTGTCCCCCCGGACGACGAGATCATGAGACTAGGGCAAGCAGAAGGGATATTTATCCACAGGTCCAAGAGGGAAGTAGTCTTGAAGGATCGCTCCCTCCATGTATCGACCCGATTGAATCAAGAGAGCCAAACCGACCCACGCTTCCAAAGCCTAATGTTTCACCAAAGCAGGCCACCACGGTGGCTACCATGCTAGCGGCAACGACATTGTTTGCGCCCGAGCTTCCAACTAAGGCCCAGTCATCTCCTACGAAGGTATCAAAGTTGGACGCTAAGAGAAGGTGAGGTGCCAAGTCGAAGCCCAAAGAGTCCAAGCAACCACACCTTTAAATTGAGGAAGAGTTCCCCCTGTCAGCTGCAAGCCTACTCGGAAAAACCTCCAACTAGTTACAACCTTCTTGGAGGTTGGGTACAACCGACTCGGGATCGTGGATATGACCTACTCGGGTGGCTGATAAACACTTGACGTGAGAGAGACTTTTGTGCAGCTCAACTTTCCGCTGCTTTTCTCGTTTCATTCACCTCTTATTTAAAGGGAAACAACAACTAACCGTCACGCTAAACGTGTGCCATGATTTCGTGTGACTCGCGCCATCCCACGAGTGCGGATCAAGCCGTTCAGTTAACAAGACGTGGAGATGTGGACATGCACGTCTTGAGCTCCTACATGCACGGCCGTACAAATCGAGCCATGCACACTACTGCTACGGAAACAAAATGCGAGAGAAAATAACAAAGATACATGTGCACAAAGTTGACTAACACCCCCTGGCACCATTAGCTAATAAATACATTGAAGAAGAGCCATTGATCAAATCGCCAAAGAGGGTAAAAAATACAAAAGTAGAGCCACGAGTTGCACGAGTACTACCTGAAAGAGGTCAAGAAGCTGTTGAGACAACGGATCACGACTATCAACGTAGTTCACTAAGGACCATTTCCACCATGACTTCGAAGACTTCCAAATCTTTGTGGATTTTGTGGACTTGTGGGAATTCTACAACCTCCAGTCCTCGGAAGTATCACTCATCAGGTGCAATACAATACAAGTGTGTGCAATAACGGTCTATATTCATGTTATACAGACTAATGCTACATATATGTAACTCCTACCTTCTCTATGTGTAGATAATGATTGAATAGAAACCAAAGGAAACATGTAAAGGTGGGGTTCCTCGACCCACATATGGCCTTCGCGCAATAGATCAAAGAATGAAGACTTTGTCAGCGAGTACATGATAAACGTGTTGCTTGCTCAACAAGATAAATAATTGAGACTTTTTTTATACAACCGGATGTAAGTGCTGCACTAGTTACATCCATTTGAACTTTATCTCCCCTGAATAACTTTGGTTCATTAAACATGGAGACATAACTATATGTAGGGAGCATTGAATTCTCATTGTCATTATGCCACATCATCAAAGGATCATGTACTTAGTCTTTTTATTGTGAGCTTACTTTGACGTCAAACTACTTGAAAGATTTCTCAACAAGTAAGCATATTTTCAACATACACAAATCTACCGTTCATTCCATTTGTATTATAATGCCTAAAGAAAACTATTTGGATTCACTTTACGTGTGGAAGAGGTAAGGGGAGATGGTTGGTAATTATGACACTACATCGCTAGTACACGATAAGGACATTAAGATATCTCCTTCAATACACAATAATTCTATATCATAAATTGTATTAATGATGATCTTGAACTAGTAACCAAATTCTATATTTTTCTAGTGTTACCAATAACAAGGAGGAACTAGTTTTATGGCTTTTAAGCTTGCCACAACATGAAAATCATGGTCAAAAATTTGACGTAATATGATTATAAGGTTTCACAATCTTGCAATATATATTTTTATATTTTTCTTGATTTTATAAATGCATGACTTTAACATATATTTATTTTCACAACAGAAGCTCATCCCATAGACGGCATTGCTTCCATCCCATCTCGGCAGAATACGAGAACTCATCGCCGCCTTCCTTGTTAGAGAGGTCATCGATGAATATGGTCAATTTCACGCCTATGACTTGGAAGAAGGTGAGTTCGCCTTAATTAAGAGATGAAAATTTTAAAATTCATATGAATATATGCATGTGTTATGTGATATGAAGTTCTTTATGTACTTTGAAGTGCATGTCGACTTTGCTTTGTGAATTACTGTGATATTAGGTTGATGAAATTGATTAGACTTCACTTTGTGAATCAATACGTCATATGCATCAGTTTTCTGTGAATGAATGTGTTATACCATTTTGTAGTGAATGAATTTGATATATATGCATGTATGCTGTTATGATCTTTTTTTGTTTCAGAGGGCATAGCTAGCATATTCTAAGGCTAACCAATAAATAGAAAAATATCAAACACCATGATAAGTGATTCTGTAGAACCGCTTGAAATAAGAGGATATCACAGATGGTTCTACGTCTAGAACCGCATATGAGAAAATTATATCATAGATCTATGATATGATTTCATCATAAACTGTTATAGAATCATCAGTTATGATAATAAATTTATTATAGATCTATGTTAGGGAACCCTCTAAAACCGGCTAAGATCGGGAATCCCGAACCGGCGACTCACCACGTACACGGCGCATGCATGAGCAGAAATCTCGGCACCGTCCACGCATGAGCGTATCTCAACGGCCGACCTAATTAACGAACCGCCACAATGCACGCAGCAAGTCACGTTTTCTTCTGACGATTACGTGGTCGGTGCATGTATGCATGGAGCTCCTGTAATTTACGGTCAACCGTTGCCACGGTCAAATTCCGACAGCTATAGTAAAACTGTCGAAACAGTGAGGTTTCAATTACAATACAGTCAAGTTTCAACTATAGGTTTCAACTACAATATGATCAACTTTCAACTTATGAAAAACCAGCTTTCAACCATAAATAATCACATTAACTTAGTTGTCAGAATCGACCGTGGCAATGATTGACCGTAAAAATGATTTTCGGTATGCATGCATGGCCAGATCGATGCATGCATGCGTACGTAGCTCTGGTTAGTCTCCAGAAACCTTGACGCTTTTACACGTACGTACGTTCCTCTCGCGACATTCAAGCGACCATCTCCATGTGATTAGTGAGTACGTACGTATATCACACGAGACCGACCAGCAAGGTAATATGATGACGCTAAATTTATAGCTAAAAGTTTTAAGGAGCTAGACTCTGACTCGATCATTCCTATCTGACGTACGGATAGTGCAGATTCAGGAAATCCCTTCCAAACCTGGTATAATAATTCCTCCATTATACAAACAAGCTCTAAGTGAACCGATCGATCCATAGACCCAGTTTACCAAATTAGTACGTATTAGTATTCACTTGATGGGTAGTCTGTGAATGCAGATATAGTTCGGAAAGTAATCTTTAATCTTGTAAAAAACCTTCGTTGGTAGTTTAACTTTTTGACCCACCTCACTTGAATTCCTACTTACAGAGACGGAGCTTAACGGAGACCAACCTGAGTCTTGACCCCACTGCAATTGTCTAACTTCTTGATTAAATAGTGCTACGTGTAGCTGCTTTACTGATCTAGCATGAAAATCACTATAATTCATCTACAAATACCTGACCTCTATTAATTATTTTTCCCAAACTCCACCGCCGCCTACATACACATCTGAGTATCATGGAAGCAAGCATGCATGCATCTACGAGGGCACGACAGGACGGAGTGCACCTGCACTGCAGACGGTTGCGTGTTTTCTCTTGGTCGGTATGGGCTCGAGACTTCATTTCAGATGGATGCATACATGGGCATATCCGTTCACCACGTGCTCCCGCTGAAACCGTCGGTACATAGGCACGCATGCATGCATGGGTGCGCTCGATCAATACATTTATCTTCGAACGGAGGATCGGTGCACATGGATCTGATCAGTGCATTATTTGGAACTCCCTAGCTGTCGAGACATCTGTATATGTACACCGTTTCTTTGACTGTTATGTTCGTTGCATTTGCAGTTCGTGGCAGTTAGGACAGATGGCATGCTTTGATTTATATATTCATAGTTAATATGGACACCTCAAGTTGTTGCGCTAATTTAAAAGATGAAGCAAAATACTCCACTCGTTCATGAATAGTTACCATTTAAACATAGGTACATTTTCTAACATATAACTTTTATCGTTATTTTTCGTATAAATATATTGGTAAGAACCAATTTATGATAGTACAAATTTTTTTCATGCATGACAAATTTTGACGAATCTAAATAGTTTTCTACATATCACAAGCCAAAGTTACATTCTGCCATGAGCATACTTTTGTGCTACCATTTATAGTAAGATTTTTTTTCTCGATGTATATATCGAATTTGGATTTAAATTTTTCTTCGTAATTTTTTATAACGGGTGGTGCTACTGCGCACGAGAGAAGGTAGCAGCGAGGAGGTGACATGATGTGTTCATAATGAGATTCTACTTCACACCTCATTCATATTCGTAGAACAGTGTCTGGCTTTATTTACCCCAACGAACCAAAATGCAGTTGATGCATCAGAGCAGCTGCAGGGACCATGCATCTGGTGGTGCACCCCAGAGGCTGTGTGGCACGAAAAATCCACAGACAATCTGTACAGGACCTAGCTGTCGTAGGCTCCAAAACAAGCAGCTCGCTCGCGCGCGGTTGAAAAGACGCAATAAGGCCCTGTTTGGTTGGGCTGTGGCTGTTGCAAAAGCGGCTGTTGGCTGGCTGTTTGGAGAAGTGGCTGTGGCTATTGGCACGTGACTCTGTGAATGTGCGTGTTTGGTTGGGCTGTGGCTGTTAGCTGTTGTATGAGAAAATGTCTGAAATGCCCTTAAGATCAACCTGAATAAAATTTAAAATCGACACCTGCTGAGGTTCGATCCCATGATATAAATAAAAAAATACAAATTACAAATACAAATATAATACAAATTCTTGCTTCAAACTAATTTACAGAAAAGAATAAGTATACATATAAATACTTGTTTAAAATAAAATTACAGAAAATAATAAATACAAATACAAATAGAAAATAAAAAATAAAAA
Source organism: Stipa capillata (assembly GCA_019208055.1). Lineage (NCBI taxonomy): Eukaryota > Viridiplantae > Streptophyta > Magnoliopsida > Poales > Poaceae > Stipa > Stipa capillata. The sequence continues at coordinate 135,619 of JAGXJF010001381.1, read as the reverse complement.
GAAAATAAAAGAAAAAGGGGCCGGGGGCATCGGCCACCCCAGCCCAAATCCACCGCCGCCGCCGGTCCCTCCCCTCCACGCCAAGCTCCGCCGGCGGCTTCTCCATCCCCCCCCGGCCGCTTCTCCCTCCCACCGAGCTCCCTCCCACAGGCGGTTGCTCCATTCCCGGCGAGCTCCCTCCCACCGGCCCCTTTATCTCCTTCCACCGGCGCCGCTTCCGCCCCCGGCTCACCCCTCCCCCGGTGCTACTTCCTTCCCGGTGAACCCCTCCCCTGGCGATGCTCCCCCCCCGGCGAACCCCTCCCCCGGCGCCGCTTCCTCCCTCCCTGCAGCCGCTCGCCTCCTCGGTCCCGCTTCAGATCCGCGCCGCCGCCGGTCCCTCCCCTCGGTCCCCGTCGTCGCCTCGCTCACGGCCGGCGACCTCGCCGACCTCCGCCTCTCCCTCGCCCCCGAACGCTCCTTCTCGCTCGTCCTCGGCTCCGGCCCCGGCTGCTCCCCCTCGCGGACGAGAAGGCAAGGTGGCGGGTGGGTCCGTGAGGTAGGCGACGGCGGGGTTGGGGGAGGAGAGGCGCTCGGCGTCGGTGAGCCCGAGGGAGAGGAGCTCGGTGGCGGTGAGCCCGAGGTAGGCGACGGCGGGGTTGGGGGAGGAGACGCGTGTGAGGGAGATGGAGTGGATCGGTAAGGGCATATGGGTGTAATTACGTTGAAATGGAAGGGCAAATCGAACAGGGCTTAAGTGAGCATTGCGGGAGCACTGCGGGAAGTTGGGTTCGGCGAGCTTTTGGCTATGGCTGATTTTACACGCTGCTGTAGCTGGGCTGTTGCGAACAGTCGACTCAAAAGCCACCCCTTTGGTTCGGCTTCGGCTGTTCTCAGGGAAAAGCTCTCTAGAAGCTAAACCAAACACGGCCTAAGCCTGTGGGAGAGCGAGCGGCTGTGGGTGTGGCACGGCACGGCAGGGCTACAATTCCAAGCCAATCGAAAACCAAAGACCAGCCGACGTGTAGGTGCAGACACTGTGCCATGCCATGCCTGCACGCAGCCACCCCTCCTGTTGGCTAGCTACCGATTTTGAGGCTACCTACATTTCATTTGCATAGAGATTGCTAGGCGTACACATAGAGCTGTGGATTTCGACGCAACCGTTATGTTCTCGCGCATCTAGGCAGCAAGAGTTACACCCAGGGAATGATCATATTACTCCCAGAGTATAGCTTTGGTTAATCTACGACATGGATGTGTAGGAATACTACTTGGCTTTTGTCACGATGGCAAAAGCTGCAACCGAGCTAGTAGGCTGCGTGGCCGCAGGCTGCGTCTGTCTTAGAGCAGAGTGTGGGAGAGCTGGGCCAAGCTGATGAGAGGTGCGCAACCTTTATATATTCTGTTCTCACTTACGCCTATGTATACCTAGTTAGCTAGGTGGCGAGTCTGTCGGCTACTCACTGTTTCGATAAAATACGTACATTCTGTAATACTCTGTGTATATACGCACACACGTGAGGGTGTATCGGATGCTCCCACGTTTAAAGTGCACCAGCTTTGTTATCCTCTACAAAAGTTATAAAAAATTGATAAAACATATACTATATAAATATAACATATATCTATCGATGCTTTAATTTTTTAAAGGATTTATACAATTTTCTAATAACATTATGATGCGGCAACCCACGCCACCCCATCTAACACGAGACGAGCCTATCACCGAGCACGAGCGCAGGCTGCCACACTCACACGAGATGGGCCCGGTCCACCTCACAAATAGCGACATGGAACTATGGTCAATTTGTTCCAATGGCCTGTTTCTTTCTGGGAATTCAAGCTGCCCGCTATAAAAATCAGTTACTCCTGAAATTAAATTTGATCTACGTCGCTGTCAACTTAGCTATTTTGTCATGTTCTTCCTCTTTCTTCTATCTAGTGATAAACCAAAAAGCAACAACGACACAAGTCCGTGGAGAAACCAGCAACATCACGCGACAGAACCTAGCTAGAAAAAGCATCAGATCACATAGCAAGTAACAACATTTCTTCTACTTTTTACCATAAAATACATCATCTCAGAAAATACTGCCCTCCTTAATCATCAATCATCCGAGTATGCATCATCTCAACAAATTCTCCTATCTCTACTTCGTGCTGCCTAACATATCAGCTCACCAAACAAAACATATAAGGTTCTATACATTATTTACAGGACTAGTAATGCTCTACTCCATAACTTGCCGTCATACAGTAGTCAATCTGACGATATCCATCACGCCCCCGTGCCATTAAAGATTCACAAATGCGTATGTGCCCTCTATTATGTCCACATAATGAGTATGATAGTTATCTGTTAAAAAGTATGTAGAAAAAAATTACATCAACTTTGTATATCATTTAACACAACAAAAAACATCTTATTGCAGGTTCCCATAGATTCTATCTCATCCGACATTCAGGCTCTATGTGAAGAATTCCGAAATGACCAAATGTAAAAACAACAATTGTATCACATAATGATTCTGACCGAGTTGCACAAGTTGAACACCAACTTGATATCACAGGTGAGCAAAAACTAGTGTGAATTATGAAACAGCTATCTGGTTGTCGAACACCAGTTACCATCGTAACATATATGTAGTTACCATGCTTACTAGATAAAAAATATTTGTAGTAACAAAATTCTCTAATAAATGCAGTTAGCAATGCTATGCCAGCCATGTGACTCTTGGGATTGGTCAGAATGTAGAATTGCCATCGTTGAGTGTAAGTGGCATAGTTTCATCAGGTCCATCACAATCTAACATGCACGCCATCACCGAGCTCGCCATTGAGGGTTCCAATGGGGATACAAATGGTAGAGACAGTGATGAGGATAATAGTATTGAGATCATTTCTAGCCTGTAGCAAACTTTCCTCACCATGAATTTTGACAGCCTGAAGGCAGCCGAAGAGCACCATAGGGTGTGTGCAAGGAAGCATGGATTTGGGATAAGGTATGAATACCGAAGGATATTTGCAATCGATGGAAAGATAGCTAAGGTGTTAATTGTTTGCCACAAGCTAGTAAGAAGCGTGAAAGGAAAGAAAACACACCGAATCTACACCTGTTGTGAAGAAACGAAAACAAAGCAATGATACACACAACAACTCATGGCCACATACCAAACGAGGAGAAGGAGACAAGTTGCCAGATCCAGATCCTTGCTGATCTTCACGGTTCCTTTCATAATGTGCCCTACACTGTGAAAGATGTGCCAAACAGTAGAGCTTCACTACGTCTTGAACACCGTCTCACAAACATGCAGGACACAATTACATATTTTCAGAAACTCAAGTTATAGGATGTCAACTTCTTTTACAAAATCTTGCTTGATGAGGATGACAAAGTGTAAAATATATACAGGGTCGATGGCGCATCTAGGCGAGCCTACAAGTACTACAATGTTGCATCTCCTTTGGCACAACCTATCTCACTAACATCTATAAGATGTCGGGCATGCCTTTTATTAGGATAAATAGCTATGGCCAGTCCATACAATTTGGATATGGATTTCTAAGGAATGAACCGACTTACAGCTTTGTTTGGTTGTTTGAAATATTTTTGGAAGCTAGGGACGAGGTACCATCGGCACACATAATCACTGACCATGATTTTGCCATGAGGCACCAAGCATTTTATGATTGCCTCAACAATAGCTTGAGTCCACATGAGTTCGAACAAAATTGGAGTGCGATGATACAACAACACGAGCTTGCAAAAAACAAGTAGATTTCACATGTGTGACAATAGAAAGTACTGGGTGCTTGCATACTTCATGCACTGCTTCTACATCTTCCTCCAATCCACCCAGCGTAGTGAGGGGGTTCAATGCAGTGCTTAAGAGCTATATCCAACCATGAATCTCAATATTAGACTTTGCCAGACATTAGTCAATGATACAGGACAAAATCATGATTGCAGAAAATAAACGGGAGGGCGAATTAGCTATCACTACAAATGACACATGGAGCGGCCATCCTATAGAGGTCCAAATACTAAAAGTTCACACCATATAGATTTACTTCTGATTCTTAGCATAGATGAAGTTGAACATGTCCTATAACTCCCAATCCTTAGGAAACAATGCACACTTGCTAACATCCCTTATAGGTTATGTTCATGGATATGGACCTAGGTCATACAAGGTTGTTGTTGACATATCATATGGCCTTTATTCTTCTGAGTGCTGTAAGTTTGATAGATATGGCATACTTTGCTGCCATATCCTAAGGGTATGCTTCTTTATATTACTTATTCATGTCATACTTAACATGTCAATCATACATAGTTATCATCCTACTTAACATGCAGTTATCTACCTACAAACAAAAACTTAACATCATTGTCATACCTTCTCATGCAGGTCATGGTCCAGATGGGTGTAACAACAATCCCACAAAATTACATACTTAAGAGATGGCCATGGGATGCTGATGCTGCAGTTGGTGACCCCGTGGTTGAAGCACACGTTCGAGAACATCAAATGCCAAAGGAATCATGAAGGTAGATGAGAGGTTTGCAACTATGAGCAGAGAATTCACTAAGATTGCAAGGGAAGCATGTATCTTAGGACACGCAACGCATAGCGACATCTCACATGAAAGCCTTGAAAACTAAACTAGTGTCACTTAAAAGGAAAGAACAGAGGAAGACAAGAGCTCCTGCTACTACTCCTACTGATCACCCAACGGCTGCTGCTCATGCAACTAAGGGTGCTTTTGCTCCTGACATTCCCGTTGTAAATAGTGCTGGTGTTGAAGATCCTATAATCCCTCCTGCTACAAGTGCTTCATGCTCCCAATCATCTAATACTAGGGATGTGAGGGACCCACCAAGGTTTAGCACAAAGCGTCGAGCTAAGGAGAAAGTCTACAAGCATCCTATGGACATCCCTCCTAAGAAATAGAGGTAGTGTAAATTATGCCAATTGACATACGATGATGCCAGAACTTGTAAAGGCAAGTTGGCATAGGGTCAGACATGAAGTTTGGTTTGAGATATGTGCTTTTAACTACATTTTACACTGCCTATTTATGCATGTTTACAACCTAGTATGAGTATCAAATATTCCACATATATCATCATTGTAGCTAGATTTGCTAGCTTACCATAATGCTAGTGTTGAAACCATATAACTATGCAAACATTTCTTCTATATGTGAATGATAATATAAAAATTAGTACCTCATTACCCATTATGAATGATAATATAAAAATTAGTACCTCATTACCCATTATTATCAAGATGATGCTTCCAATTAATATGGTGTTGAGCTCCAATGACAACCAACTCTATGTCAGCACCTTCTTGATGTTAGGGATTTTCCCCAACATGACTGCTGGCACATTAGGAACTTTATCATGAAGAATCTGCAGTCCAACCTGTTTCGCACGAATAAACACACAGATAGATGAAAAGATAAAAGAATGCAAAGAAAATGTACTACAGAAAAATAGCATCTTGAAAAGTGAATAATAAGAAGTGAACAATTGATGAGTTAACAACAATAGGTTTCCCTAAGCTACCTAGTTCAAATCCTTATCACAAACCCGCAAGCTGCAGTGAAAACCTTGTTGCCTGTTTTTTAAATGCACCTTGCCACACCCTAGCTACGTTATTCCTGCCAAAACGAACAAAAGCTAATTAACACAAGGAATCGAGACATAGTGTGTAACACCCCAATTTTCCGAAACCTGAAAATTAGGGTCAACAAAAACTTTTTGCCAGTAATGCCGATTAGCAGTGCATCGCGTCGGGACCTGTTCTACCAAAACCCTAATGTGAACCAACCAGAGTCCCTCATCTCCCTCTCTGTCCTCCCTTGACCTCGACCGTGTCGGAACTCCATCCGGCAAGGGATACGAAACCCTGCTCGACATTCCGTTCCTAACCTTGCCTGAAGCCCGGCACCAAGACATCCCGTCTATTCCCTCTTTCTCCCGAAAGCCTTGCCACGACAACAGAATCCTTGCCACGGCAAACCAATCCCTGCCACGACAGCCCATCTGACCGTTTTCCCCGCCGCGGCAGAATTTCCACCAACCGCGGCAAACCCTTCCTGCCACGTTGTGTTTCCCCTCCTTGCCACCTCTTGCCGCGACCAGCTTATCTGCCACCGCCTGCCGCGACAAGCTGACCTGCCACCAGTCCCCGCCGCACCACAGCACCACTCTGCCCAGCCTTGCCGCAGCAGCCCAGGTCACCTTTCCTCCCCTCTTCTTCTTTGTCTAGCCGACGCAAACCCTAATCTTCGGCTCTCCCTATTCTTTCCCTCTCGAACTTTATGCGTGTATATACACATGCGTGCATATCAGTGGCCAAAGTCCGACCACAGCTCACCTGTCATCGCATGTCCACGCCACCTATATACCGATCATATGTATGCTAAAATAATCAAGTGTATATGGGCACATACACTCCAACCCTTAAACCCCCTTTTTTCTCGGTAAAACCCTTTTTACCATCTGAACAAGAAAATAACTTCGGATACTTTATCAGTTCTCTCACCAGAGTGTATATACATCCATATATATGTATGTATACATCCGCACCCATTTCTACCCATTAACTCCTAGCTTCACCCTGTCACCTTTTTACCGTCTGCACGGTAAAACCCTAAATATTACGTTACCATGGTTATGACCCTTTTCACCGTGTTACCATGTCAACAAAATATCTAATTCCTATTCACCCCTTTTACCAAATCACCGAGTTACAAACTAACCTTCTACCCTTCTACCATGTTACCGGAACTCAAAATATCTTCATCCTTTTACCAGATAACCAATCCATCTTTACCATCTACCGTGTTAGACCACACCGTAATTCCTCGCAGTGTTGTCCCTACTCCTATCACCTCAACTGCCCACACATGCGCTGAAAATATCTGGCCAGTGCATGCACATACACCCCGCCACCTTTTCTCTCTCCTCAAAGTAAATCTTCGGAACTCCCTAATTCTTTTGACAATCGCCGCTACATGAAGGACCCATGACAATCGCAGGGGCATATAGAACCTAAACCACTTCTGACACACACATCCTATACACCGACACCCGATACAACCTAAACCCTAATCCTAAGTGGCGACCTGCCCATGTTCATCTCCGACTCTCCAGATACAACTCCTAATCTTCTCCACACCTTGCCACCCCGTGCCATCGTCGAAAACCCTAAAACCCCTCTCGTCGTCCCAAACCCTAACTAGGTTTTCCTGCATCCAGAAATTAAGAAAGTGTTATCACATGCACTTTAATTCCTCCGAAATGTCTAGAAAAGCACCAGTAGCTCCTTGAGTATATTCCTCACCCATTTATAAAATAAAATTAGGAAGTCCAGTTCAAAACTTCTGAGTTGCATTCAAAATTCCAATTTGAACAAATTCCCCCTTTGAACTGCAACCCCTTCCTTCCTTGCTCAGAAAATACTATAAAAATTCCACAGCACTCCTCCCTGTGATCTTGTTCCAGATATGTGAAAACATTACCACCTCCAGTTCAATTTTCTACCATGGCACACATCGAACACCTAGGCTCCATTTCTTTTTCCCCTTGCAATCAAGTCCCAACCCCATTCAATTGCTGTCAACTTTCACCAGCTTCCCTACTATGGCTCAACAGCCACTCCTCTATTCCTTTCACCTCAGCAGCATACCCTAGCTATAGTATTCAACTCGCCCATCTTCTCATGCCAACATTGGCATGGCAGTGGCAAGCCCTATCAGCTACAACTCGAGTAAATCCTGGCAGCCTCACTCTCTCTTGAGCCATTAACAATGCAGCAGACACACTCAGACATCCAATCAGCAAATCAAAGCTTGCCGGAACACGAGCATGCCACCTGGAGCGCGCCCTGGCCAACTCTGGACGCGCCCATGGGCATGGCCACGCCGCTCAGCAGTGACAGCCCCCCGTCGCCTCGGTCTCCATCGCCGGTCAGCTCCGCCATGCGCCGCAGTCGCTCCCTGTCCAATCCCCAGCACTGCGCAGCATTGACCTGGCCCCGTTCCCCCTCGCCGGCATGCCCAGACGTGGACCCGCGGCCGGTACACCCTTGCTCAGTCGTTGGTCTACTTAAGGGCAGCGGCAACTCTTCCTTTCCTCCCCAACCCATTCCTCCTCCCCTCTGCCAGCCCAGGAAAGCTCCAATCGGGTCAGAACCCCTCCTCCTCCATTCCCGAGCTCAAGCTCAAGGCTCTCGGTTCCGCAACAATCCAACTCGTGCCGGGCTCCACAACAAAATTCCTCACCGCCATCCTATTCCCCTCCTCTTCCTCTCCCCGTTGCACTCTCCAATTCCCCAAAAGACCCCACGTAGCCGAGACGCCCAAACCTCGCCGTCGAGCTCACCGGAGCACCGGCCGGAACCCTACCCAAGCCGGTGGCGCGCCCTCGTCCGACTGCCAGGCGGGACCCACCACTTATCACCTTCCCCGAATCGGTAAGTGAGGAAGGGGGTCGCCGCCAGGTGGGCCAACCTCCCCGCCAGGCCCACCGAATAAGTGGAAGCCGGTGCCGACTTTTCCCCCACGTCATCCCCTCTGAGCCGCCCGGTCCAGCCAGTTTTTCTCCTCTGAACCCATACACTATTCTCCCCTGGTTCAACCGGTTCGCATAGTTCCAGGCCGATTCTCAAAAAACTTCCCAAATAAAAGTTGTTCAGAATTAAATTTCCCATCTTTTCTATATAGGACTTTTTTCGAAAATCTCAATGTTTCTCTCTGTACAGCCCAGTCCAGTAGCTAGTTCAAATTCAAATATGTGTTTAAATCCCTTTTTGAATATGTGTTCAACCCTAGGTGGTTCCAGCATGAAATCATGAGCATTTTAGGAGCCTCGCATATAGATTCACACATGCACACCCATGTGGACTAGTTCAGAGTTAACAGGAGAGAGATTATTAGTGAAACCCTAAATGCATGCATACATTAGTTTCCCCTAAATACCCTTCAATTTTAGTTGGATTAAGTGTCTCCTCCCAAATGTCCAGTAGGTTATAAAGTCCATACTTTGTCATGTAGCTCAGTAGCTAGTTGATCAATTGATGCATGAGTCCATGGACCAAAGAGAACAAGTGTTTTCCCCGCAAAACCCTAGAACCCTAATCATCATTTCATGCATATATTTCTGTCCCCCTTAGTTACCCCCCACCATGTTAAGCCTTTCAAGTGTTTGTTAGAATCCAGAACATGCACCAGTAGGTTTTCATCCATAGGTTGCATGGTTGCAAATGAAAAGTTGTAGGTATAGCAAAACCCTAATCGTCATTCATGCATATAGAAATGTCCTTCTAGTTATCTCCGTCATGTGACCTCTTCAAGAAAATGTTAGAGCCCAGCATGCATGCATGTTGATCTTCATTATTTGTGTCTCGTGTTGTTTGGTTCTTATTGGCGTTATTTTCGAATCGTGTAGTTGACGGTGTGAGGCACGTGCGCCAGGACGAACCCGAAGCATCTCCACGTCCGGAACCGAGCCAATACCTGCCAGGCAAGCTCTCCGCCATTGATCATGTTGAATCCCAGTTTTACAAAATATTATTTTGTTTTCGAACCATGCATGCTATATTTTATCCCTGTTATTTTATGTAGAATAGATATCACCTATGATAGGAAACCCTAGTCCGACCCCGTAATCCTTGTCGCCTTAGGACTATTGTATTCCGAAGATTTATTGGAAACTTAGGGTAGTGTATGTATATATATGTGCATAGCCCCGCAGTAGATGAATTAGGTTTTCAAAAAGGAAAAGGAAAGCAACACCCCATATTTCATGTGATGAAATATCGAAACGGACCGTCGCGTCCGGGTTGTAGAGGTGCATGGAAGGTAGGATATGCATGGGTTGGGATATTCTACCGGAAATGGTTCTGTGGAACCGAGCTAAAAAGGGAGAAGATTTTGATCCGGGTTGGTAATGAAGGGTGTTGGAAGGGAGATGTTAAAGAGTGAGGTAAGGCCCGTCGTGGTTCTCGCTGCCCGTTTACGGGAGTGGTGTGGAGTCCTTCTCGGATCACCTAAGGACCTGTCTTAAGTGCCGTTTGGCCAAGTCTTACCGTACGACCACATGTCCTTTGTGGGAAGGACTTGATCTAGTAACCGTCCTGGACTAGCATGAACCCGTGGGCAGTTAGTAGAGTGCGGATGGGGTGGGTTTAACCCCTGTAGAGAATAAACCCGTGGTTTTAACGAGGTATTATTCGCCACAGAGTTGGAACACCAACCTCCTTGTAGCGATGATACTGACTCAAGCTAGGTGTGGGATATGTCCTTCTGACGGGTTCATGGCTGGGTTCACACCGGCGAAGAGTCTCGTTGTACTAGCTCTGGTAGCATGCAGTGCACGGTATGCCCAGGGTGAACTACATCGTGTGGGTAAAGTCGTACAACCTCTGCAGAGTGTTCAAAACTATTCGAATAGCCGCGTCCGCGGTCATGGACGAACTTGGTCGGGCCACACTAAAGTAGTTTTGGCTCTCTGAGCCCCAAAAAGGATTTCTGGGTTATGGGTTTAAGGACGCGAACCGTCGTGTTCGCAGGGCAGTTTGCCAAGATTCCCGTCGTATCGGGAGGTGTGAAGTCAGGTTTTCCCGTGGACTCGGGCAAACCCTAGAATCCCCGTAAGTACGAGGTCAGCTGTGTCTACCTGAGGAACCGGGTGATTGGGAAACCCGTAAGTACGAGGTGAGCGTCGTCTACCTATGGAACCGGGCAAGTACCGTGCTGTATCGCAGGTAGCGGTAAGCACAAAGTGAACTCCCCCGGGGTACGGGCCGAGTGTTTGAGCAATACTCTATCTCGCTGCGGCGAGATGTTTTGATAAAATCGCTTTTACATCTATGTACTTATTTCCAAATGTAAACTTACTTTCTCGCACAACATGAAACATAGGATAGAGCCTTTCTATTTATAGATTTCGAGCATGTCATTTCCGTATTAAACTCCCCGGCGGAGTGCTTGCGAGTACATTCAATGTACTCACCTGGCTTGTTATGTGGCCAGACGAAGAGGAGGAATACCAGTCTGGCGATAGCGACAGCGACTCCGAGGCGTAGGGTTTTCTCCCCAGTCTGTTGCCTGTGGTTCGGCATACTGATGGGCTATCCACCGTAATTTATTCCGCTGCTGTTTAATTCGGCTAATAGGCCTGTTTTGTAAGAACTAAAGACCAAGTATGGTCGATGTCTGTAATAAACGATGTATGGCATGATTATGTTATCAAGTACTGTGTGTATCGACTACTGATCCAGGGATCGATACAGTAAACACAAGGGTTTATCCGGCCTTAAAACCGGGTAGTCCACATAGTGTTTCAGCTATCATACACTGTCATGAGGTTACCATGAAACTAAAAAATAATAAAATAGAAAAGCAGTGAAAATAAAAGGTATGAATGTATTAAATTTTGGATATCCTCTTTGTAAAGCTTATAACAGGTGAAACTTCATCAACTTTCAATAATTTTGAAGATCCACAACCTCCAGCAATGGACTTCACTATATTATCTTGTGCTTGGTTCCTTCATCTCTTCTCTTGAATTTCCTAGCATCATGCTTTCCTGTAAATTCTCTTCACTGATGTCGTTGAATCTTCAGGAACTAACACATCTGTTGCCTCCATAGCTACCGTGTGATCATCAAATATTTCTCCACAACTGCCCCCTACTGCTCCCAGTCATCGTTTCATGTCAATAAGACGCATTGCGAGATCAACTCCTGAATCCCTGATCATAGCATGTCCATCTTGACTATTATCATCTAACTCAGCATACACGGGCACCTGACTTGCTTCACCTAGAGGTACTTGTAATGGAAAAACAAAAACTGCATAATCAAATACTGCATTGCCACCTGCTGTATGAGAGGCTCCAATGACATCATCCGAGACCTCGGTCCTTCCAGTAGCAGGGGGTGAGTCGGCATTTGGTAACCCAACATCATTCCTACCTTCGTTGCCATCAGACCCAGACAACTCATCATCATCGAGATTGTCGTTGCCATCGTCATTGTCCGATGAATCATGGTGACTACCGCCCTCATCAGATACTGAGTCCTCCAAACTTGACTTGTCATCACAACTATCTTGCATCAAACTAGCTGTAATTTTAATGGGTGAATTCCTACATCATTGACCTTGCGTTCTTCCATAAGCCCAATTGAACTGACCAACTAAATGTTCCATTGATGCACTTCCACTCGGTAGTAATCTTGTCAATGCTTGAACAAGGTTACACACCAAGCTGCCTAACCCAACTCCAAAATTCAGCATGAGATTTGACACTTTGATGCATTCCTGTGAATTATTTGATATAAGATACTACATAAAAAACAAACGTGACAACATTGATTTATTGAAGCATAATACAACCTCAAAAAAACATTTAGATTACCTCTTCGGAGCAACTAGCATCTGTGTTTAGTTTCATCCATTCTTCGAACCCAGCTGCTCCCTCAAATAAACTCAAGCTTACAGAAAATTCAGGTTTCAACTGCACAAAAAAAGTATAATAATGAATTTGGACATACACATCGCAAAGTACAAAAAGAAAAAGCTATCCTATAAAAAGAACTTTTAGTTCTCAAATAACAAAACCACTTTATTCCAACACTCCTTAACAACTATATGAGTTAGTTACCATGCAAAACAAATAGCAGTTACCCCCCACAAACAGTAACACTTACCAGTCTGAATCTTATCACTTACCAACGCTCCTTAATCATTATATGAGGCAGTTACCATGCAAAACACTAGCCGTTACAAAACAGTAACACTTACCACTCTGAATCTTATCAATTTTCAACACTCCTTAACCATTATATGAGGCAGATACCATGCAAAACACTAGCAGTTACCCCACAAACAAGAAACACTTACCAGTCTAAATCTTAACAATTACTGTAAATAATGTAAAAAAGCACTATCATGTATTACACAAACAAAATAAGTTTTAAATATCCAGGCATTCCTCACCTCCATCACCTGAAATGTTTCTCGTTTTTCTACATATCCGTATTAACAATTTATTCAAGCACTTCTTTTGTCCAAGCATCCACACAAAAAAAGGCACATTAGGCGGTCCAAGATCATATCCACTATGACCCACTCAGTCAACATAACACAAACGACAAAAAAAATGAATAAATCATATTAGACATACAATTTTTTAAAAAAAATTGGGCACCAAAAACACAACCAAAAAACAAAAAGTCTAATGTTTTTACCATCAGGTGGAATAAACAAAATCTGTTGTATTTCTTCTCGAGAACTGCTCATGCAACTCACTAACAACAAATTTGCACCAATTAAGACGGTAGACGCCATTTATATTCTCCTACATACATAACATATGAATCTGATCTCCAAAAACACATCATAGTGTTGCATGTACAACATAAAGAAAAGTAATAACACAGCAACTCATGAGATGTAATATGAAAACTTACCAGAAAGGAATAATAGTTGTTGCTCACTTGGTTGCTTGTGGTCGGTGCCAGTAGAGTGGATACAATATATGTCAGCCATAACCTCTTGAATCTAACATCAACTCTTTATGTTATATTAGCATTTCACCAACTTTAGTGATTTTAGGTCTAGTCCCATATTCTGAAAACAACTCAGAAGCTATACGATCCTCCGCCTCTTCATCCTCTTCATACTTGACATCATCATTGCCAAAAGAGATCCCAAGTGTCTAATTATAGACTCCTCTTTCAAAGGGATCCTACCATGCGCATGCATAAGTAGCGTACAACAGTCTGAATCGTACTACCTTGACAACCAATGGATAAGAGGGTTATGCAGGGTCTCACACTTAATGCCTGAAAGTGATGAGAAACCCATCTGGTCCACAACATCCTTCTGTGCATCTATAAGATGGCCATATATAGATCTTCCCGATGGCACAAGATGAAGCCCTATTCCTCCTATAACAGATCCCTAAAAATGAGAGACAAAAAAGTAATAAATCATCAATGTTTCGACCTACTCGTATTGCAACAATTAATAAAAAAATATACTTAGTCCTATAGTTACACTAATAATAACATGATGACTCAGATTAACAGACCATATAAAAACAACTAATAACAACATGCTAAATATAATTAACAAGAAAGTTAACTAAAACAATGGTGCTAAGGTAACTGCAATCAATTTACAGGATAACTACATAGTGATAAGATGGTAACAACAACTAACAAATATGGTAGCTTCACTTAAAAACAAGACGGATTGTCAAACACAAAAGTCCATCCAAATAGCACAGCAAAACTGCATCCATGTGAACATGAATAACACTATGACATGCGTGCATAGATGCATATAGAAATTAGACGAGCAAAAACCTTGCGCTTGCTTGATTCGCAATCGTCTGCCTTCGGTTTTCCTTTCCTATGACCATTATTCTGCGCTTTCTTCTTCCTCGCCATTGTGTACACTGCATAAAAGAAACAAGACTAGAAACTCAGAAAATTTGGAGCACAAAATTTGCACACAAAACCCCAAACAAATATCTCTGTCGTCTATAAATCACAACCCCCAAAATTATGCGACAAGCCAAACGCTACTAGTGCCACCACAATACTAGTATACACACAACTCCACGCAAAATTTCCACCCTTGCAAGACCCATGTCTGATACACCTCCATCGAGTGCACAAAAACACTCCCTTCTTGCATACACCAAAATTCTTCCCCCTATCCCTGTACATCTATCTCGATCGTCTTTACCATATGCATCGTCATCATCCTGACGATTTCCTCAACTCTTGTCACAACACCCCCCCGACCCCCCCCTCAATCTATAGTCGCAACTTTATGAAGCATCCTCCGCAAAAATCTGACGAACAATCTACAACCTAACTAAGACAAAAAATCAACCAAAAAAACCCAAATCAGACCACAAAACCGCCAAAATCACTCCATCCCTGCAAAATTCAAGTCTAATACACCTCTGTCCAGTGTACAAAAATCACTCCATTCCTACACACACCAAAATACTTCCCCCTATCCTCGTACATCTATCTTGATCATCTCTGCCTTACGCATCGTCATCATCGTGACGATTTCCTCATCAACATGCATCACCTCTTCTCGCACCACACCCCCTCCCCTACCCCACCTCAATCTGTAATCGCAACGTTATGAAGCATCCTCTGCAAAAATCTAACGAACAATTTACAACCTAACTAAGACAAAAATCCAAAAAAAAAGAATCAGACCACAAAATCCCCAAATCTGACCATCAAAACACCAAATCTGAATCCCCTACCTAAAAAAGTCAAGCAATGAAACTCACCTGACCACCGCGAACCTCGACCGATCAAGAAGAATAGTAGCTTGCTTCCCCTCTCGGGAGTACCGTCGGTGAACCCTAAATTTTTCGTTGAAGAGAACGATATGGACAATTAGTGGACAAGGAGAACAAGGAGAGAGATACACAACATGGTTCCCAAAAAATTTGAATAGTTACTATCTTGGCCACTGTCAGGTGGGCTATGCCTATGATGACCACCAGAGCACTAGTGAAAATGCACGAATCAGCCGTAGCCTTTGATCTCATGACCGACGTGTCTCAGCGTGCCGCTTCAATAGACACCGCGGCACACGTCTGCCACAAAGATTTTCCCTTTTTTAAATTCAAATTTAATCCACAGCTCAAGAAATAAAAAAAAGACAAATTTGAATGTGAATAGTAGCTAATTCAAATTAGACCATGAATTAGGTCTGTTGCCATTATCAACATTGATTTGTCTTTTGTTTCTCGAGCTGTGTGTTGAATTTGGATTTGAATTTTTTATGGAACAATTAATGGACATATGTTGTATCTATGTGATGATTTTTTTATAAAATTTTATTTTAGATTTGAGAGTACCGGGTGCATCCCAAAGGCAGGAGCCCCCGATATGTCCTCGCATGGCACATACATACCGTTCTACATCTTTATGGCCGAAACCTGTTTAAATACATGTTGTTGTAGAAACAAAGTTATGCGGCTTCATATATATCTAGGCTATATATACTACCCGCAAACGAAAAAGAAATATCTAGGCTATACGTAGATGGGATATTTGCCAAAAATATCCCGTCTACATATAGCCTAGATATTTGACTTTTTTAGCCTTAGACAAAGACAAAAATGGGAAGTAGTTCTATGAAAAATAATTAAATCAACACTACTTAACGTCTGTTGAGTATACAATTATGGGAAAATTTGGTGATATTTTCACAATTATAGTTGCATAACAATCGGTGCACCAGCAATTACTTGCTTTACTCTGAACAGCATCTTTTATAGAGTCAGGTTCACTAGCACCCTTAACATTAGAAGTTAGCGATAACTATGGGTGGTGGAGACCTCGGTAGCACCACCTCGGCTACGGGCGGAGGAGGTAGATGGGGTGAGTCGATGACAAACTCAAAGGATGAAGGAGAAGGGTCAAAAGGTATCAGTGAATTCGTCAGCACGGTTGTTGGAGACGAAGAAGGAGGGCAATGACCAGGGCTGGGGGAGTGGCGGGGGCGAAGGGGGCGAGGGTGAACTTGGCCTGCCGAGCAGCTCAACAAAGGCTATGATTGAGGGAGAAGGTAGAGTTAGAGTGATGTATTTGATTTATACTCTTCGGCCTATAGGGTTATCGTGTCTAGGATTGCTTCAGGGCTAGAACTTTGGATGATATACTTCCTAAAAGGTGGAATCATAATGATATGTACACATATTCAGAATGAATATTTTAAGGTTACTAAACCCCTTTCCCTTACAAACACAATATGTACCTAAAAGTGGAAAAAATAAAGTAAACGCCTAAAGTAAAACTATGTGGGACCTCTACGAATACAGGTTAAAACTTGTTCTAAACTTGCGTACGTATTAATTATTAGAATTAATTTACTCTGCAACTTGAGGTTATTGTTGTACAACTGTAGACGAATGGCATATTAGATGATCAAGATGTTTATCGCACATACAATTTCATGCACGTACGCTATAGCTGGTACACGTACGAACACTTACAACCCTTTTATTAGTCGACGCGCCGTGACAGAACGATCGAATCAATGGAGCACTAGCTACATAGTACGTAGTATATACAATAGATACGCACCCGTACAGCATTACGCGCGTGTTCGTCCAATTTCTCTTTCAACTTGAAGCTAGCCAGCGTACGTCGTCGTTGTGCACACACACGGTCACACACACACAACCCCCATGCGTACGCACGCTGCTAGCTAGCTAAGTCGGTTGTAGGATGTGTATGACCTGACCTGATCTCTCCTCCATGTATAGATCCACGGCTACACTCTAAAGCTAGCCTAAGGCTTTGTGCGTGCAGCCGTGTGTTCATGCATGCGTTCGAGTGTCTGCGTGAGAGAGAAAGCGGCTTAGCTAGCTAGGCCTAGCTTGCATGCAAATATATTGGTCGAGTCGACACATGCACGGTGCGTCATGACTGACAAAAGCTGCGTACGTCCAGCAGCAAAGCCAGGGAGAGGTCGCCTTTCTTTCCTTCTTGGTCGTCGTGCGTCTTTCCCAGCCGGCGCGCGGTGTCTTGTGCATGTGTGGGCACGTCAAGGGCATATCCATAAGTCACGTACGTTTTCGCGGGCGGGCGCTCGTGCTTTCTCTAGCTGGCAATCAGCTGCGGCTGATTAATAGCTCTAGCCGATCGATAGCCGGTCGACGACCGGAAAGGATTTGTTGTCCTCTGGCCTAGCTCTTGGATAAGTAAATGGATGTTTTAACTATACTTTGCGTTTCAAAAAAAGAAAAGCTTAACATAATTCTTAGGTTTATTATAATATCTAACTTTTTTCGAACAAAAACGTGCACTCTCTAACAGATATAGAAAATGCAACACAATTTTCTTTCTCTTGTTTGGACGTCCCTCTAATATCCAAAACGTTGATCTGCCCTAAAATTCGTGCCAATATATTTTACATGTTCAACTTTTACTAAAACATTTTAGCACCACCTATATAACCCATTATGCTAGTACACCACATCCTCTCCACTCTGATTCTCTTCCTCCCTCTCTCTACCCAAACTGTAGCTCTCTCCCAATCTTCAGACCTACCGCCACCTTCGTCCATGGCGAGAGCTTCGCCACCTCTACTAATCTGACCCTCTCCGCCACCATCTATAGTCTCTGTGAACCACACTGCCGTTGGATCTGGCGAAGTTTGGCACGTCCACCGCGAGGAGCTCGAGCCCCACCGCCACCTCCACCCTCCACCTCCCCTGTTGCTGCCATCCTGGCATCCTCCCCGAGCCTCATTGCCGCTGGATCCAGCGAGACTCGTCGCTTCCACGGCAAGATGTGTGCCTCCACCAACCACTGGAGGAAAGATATGGCACATCCAATGGGGCCTCAGATTTGGGCCCTTCTTTTTAAATCCAATTTTGTGTTGTGGTTGGTAAAGATCAAGTCATGGTTTTCATTGTTGCAAAATATTGGTCAATAAATGTTCTTGATCTAAATTGCTAAATTTTGATCTAAATTATGCAAGTTTTGGTTCGTATGCAGTGGGAACAGGGTCCCCTAAAAGAATATTCATGTCTTATTTTGTTCCTATCTAACATTTGCATTGAAGAACTGAATGACTCGGTGGTTTTTTGCATGGTTTTTTTTTGTTCCGATCTGAGATGTGCAATGAACATTGTTCACAAAAAGGTTGCGAAAATGCATCCGAATGACAGCATAATGTTTGGTTCATGTTAGTTTAAGAAAATACTTAATGGCATGATTTGTTCAAGGTGGGAGAATTAGGTTAGTTGTTGTGTTCATGGTGGAAGAATCTTGTTCATGGTTACACTAAATTTTTCGTTTACAGTGGAAGAATTTTATTCATAGAAGAATTTGGGGAGAAATGGTGAAGAAAATGTACCATGGAAGTTGTATGCGGCGATGGAACAATTCGAATTTGTAATTAGGTTCATGTTATGCTCAAATTTGTATAGGTTTTTTTGTGCATGGGATGATCTAGAAATGAAATGTAAAAAAGAAATTATCTCGTTCATGAGTGGATATGGTGGAGAAAGAGATGAGGGAGAATTGAGAGTATTTTTATAATATAGGAGGGACTATATAATGATAAATACATAGAACTAGGAATGTTTTTTGTAAAACAGAACACGAATCTTGAAGCGATAGTGGAGATAGTTGGTGGGCATCCAACTAGGTGTGGGAATGTATTTATGTGAAAAAATATGTTAAATATATGTCTAGATACAACCCTCCAGATACATTCTTTCTCCCCTGCAAAATACATAACGGTTTAGACATGGATATATTCTCCAAGATGCAAATATGTTGGTAAACATTACTGAATTATGAAATATTTTTATGAAAAATCTAATTACATTATTTCATTTGACGAATCTCAATAATCATTTTATATATCGACAATCAAAGATAGACAAGTTTGATTGCATGTTTTCTAGGATGTCATCTACTATTGGAGCAGAGGTAGTACTTTCTATAGGGCATGTCTAATTTACGGTCGACCATCGAAACGGTTGATTCTGACAGCCTCGTGATGCCAATCGGAACGGTGGCAAGAAAAATAGAGCTCCCAAACAGACACATCCTCCACACGAGAGACCAAAAATTTAAAAAAGGAGTAGCTTTCAACTCCTAAAACAAGAAATTTTTACTCGAAAATAATCCAAAATTTCAACAAAAAACTTTCATCTCCATGAACTTGAGCCTCCCATCGATTGATCTACAGCTTTCAACCCGATGAACTAGAGCTTTCAACTATGAGCTTCCAATTGATGGATCAACAGTTTTCAACCGGATGAACTAGAGTATTCAATGATATATATGAAGCGCATCATTTATTTTGCCAAAAATCAAGCTCCCAACCAATCGATCTATAGCTTTCAACCGGATGAACTAGCGCCTTCAAATGCAACAAATCTAACTTGTAGTCACATCAAGCACAAAAATAGAAATTTGATAAAAACCAAATTGAGTGGTGTACTTTCAACAATTTAGGGACGAGCTTTTGGATTTTATGAAATTTAACTTTTGAGAACATACAGATCAGGCACATTTCTACCCAAAAGAAGTTAGAAGCAAATTTAAAAAAACTAAAAAAACCCTAAATCGCACCGACCTCCTCCTTCGGCACTAGCGTTGGCAGCAAGGGAGGTGGTCAGCTATGGAAATGGGCGACGTGCGAAGGGGTCGCACTGGTGGCCAGGAAGATGGTCACGGGGATCTCGCGAACATCAATCGATGTGCAACTCGAGGTCCACGTCGCCTTGCGCCTACTCACGGTGGCTCGTCGGCGCATCTCTAGCCGCTATGAACCGGGCATCCTCCCGTCCTATGCACACACACTGCAAGATGCATGTGTGGAGAAAGTTGAGAGGATTGGCTTTGGCATGTGGATGAGAGAGATGACAAGAGGATGAATGAAAGGCATATGGATGCGAAAGGTAAATGGCGGACCCTATGTGCCGGACCAAAAAAAAAGGTGTCATGGGTTGATTGTGCACATGGTTAACTGTAAAATAGTGTTTTTGCCACGCATTATATCTGTATTCTTTTTATTATTCTTTAATTTGGCATGTTAAAAGTGGCAGGGAGTCTACAAAAGTAAAAAAAATATTCCTTAATTTTCCTAATTTGGTGGTACTTGCGTGAGATACGGCCATCATCTCTATCTTGATTAACTCTTCCTACACTTTAGGTTTTGTCCTACGTGGTAGGCTATAGATACATTTTGAGAATGCCTTGAAGGACATAGAAACTGGTATTAGACAGCAAGAAAACTAATTAAGTACAACTAGTCGTCAACCCGTGCATTTGCACAGGCTATGGGCAAATATTTTTATAATTCAAGTGAAATACGGTAAAAGCAAAATATCAAAATTTAGTAAGAAATCGATCGAGCTGGATTATCAATCTAACTGGAAAGTTGGAGTGAACGAAAACACATTAGAAACGCTAGCACGATAAAAGGAAAGATGCTAATAAATTACATTAATAACTAATATTCAAATTATAAACTAAACTTATCAAGTAGTATGAGTCATAGGTGCATTATCTTTCGACAACCTCAAATCATATGAAGTAACAATTTTATCCTTGGACAATTTCTATCATCATAGTCTTGTTGTGAGTAGCGCCAATATGAAGCTGTTGGAACTATCACCATGTGGAACATGTACTCGATGGAGCCATTCACATCAACATATGGCTTGTTTTGCATGCCTGGCTGAAGCAAATTTCGTGGAAGCTACTTGTCTTGCTCTTTTTACACATAAATCAAGCCTGATAGAGTCATAAAGTTCTGTCTTGCGCCGATCCCTGTCTAGCACGTCCTTTGTACTCCATATGGCTTGGTATGTATGCATCGAATAACACGCTTCGATGGAACACATCGAGACGGTGGACACTGCAGCCAAGAACATCATCACCATCGTTTGAGTAATTCATCATTATGGCTATTATCTACCTCTCTCTATGTAAATAGATGAGGTGTTGGAAATTGACATGATCTCTAACATACATTCTGCACCGTTACTTTTTATATATATATGTTAGGAGAAAATTTTGAAAATATATATTATGAAAATAGTGACAAATATTATGAGTCAAATTTGGCAAAGTTTGACTGTACGTTTTCTAAAATTTCGTGTATTTATAACTGGAGGTAATAATTTTATTTTCTTTTGTATGCATTTCTTTTCTTCTAACGAATATCACATCACGTGATCATGTTATAGAAGTAACAAAAGGAAACTTGCGAATAGAGGGATTTTTACATCATATCAAAAAGGAGTCCCAAGCATAAGACGCTTGTTTTCTTCCTTCAATTACAGGACAGTTTCTTTAAGCACAAAAAAGAGCCAATCCACTATCCATACGCGAGTCCAAGCCTAGTACGACTGCTTTGATTTTTCTTTCCTTCACGTACAGGACAATGGATTAAATCTCTTCTCTGCGATAAATCTCCAGATTTATAACTTAGGCCGATTCTGATGGATGGCTAGAAAATTTCTAGAGAGTAGAGAGTCTTTAATTAATATAGTAATAGGTAGATAGATGAAATTTTTCTGTAATCTGATCATATTTAATATGGAGTCTTTCTATAATCTGATCATACTTAATATGGAGTCTTCCGTAATCTGATTCATTATAACTTGGCCCCACCAGAGATGGATGGTCAG
Organism: Stipa capillata; assembly: GCA_019208055.1. Classification (NCBI taxonomy): domain Eukaryota; kingdom Viridiplantae; phylum Streptophyta; class Magnoliopsida; order Poales; family Poaceae; genus Stipa; species Stipa capillata. The sequence continues at coordinate 113,412 of JAGXJF010001381.1, read as the reverse complement.
ATTTTTTTTCTTTTTTCTTCGATTAACGTGGGAATTTCTAGAGTAGATAGTCTTTAATTAATATATAGTAATAGGTAGATAGATGAAATTTTTCTGTAATCTGATCATACTTAATATGGAGTCTTTCTATAATCTGATCGTACTTAATATGGAGTCTTCCATAATCTGATTCATTATAACTTGGCCCCACCTGAGATGGATGGTCAGATTTTTTTTCTTTTTTCTTCGATTAACATGGGAATTTCTAGAGAGTCTGTAATTAATATAGTAATAGATAGATAGATACTACCCCATACGTTAGGAAAAGAAAAGAAAATGTACAACTCTTCAATGGGATCCTCTGGAGCAAGAGCAACGCTTTCGCCATGGCATTGTGGCAAGAGGGCACCGGTGAGCGCAACGGTGGCGAGCGGTGTCTCAATCTCCAGCGGAAGATCGAGGACCCAATTGAGGCAGACCCGGAGGCGCGCCCTCGATCCGGTAGATCCCACTCGAAGGCATGCATGCACATGGCAGACGATCTAGCTAGAGAGGATATGCGCGAGATCCATGTTCTTGCTATACGGTAGACGTGGCGGTTGGAACCGAATGGCACCACGCACGCGGGGGTCGTTGCCCCTGGGTCTGAGCACACGGCCTCGTCGCCGGTGATAGCCCATACGTCGGCCAAGCCGTGGTACGCGGCGGAACCACCATGCGATGGCCAAGCCCGACTAGCCCAGCAGCAGCCCCGCCGGTGAGCGTCCCATGGGTCTCGGTTTGAGGATGACACATGTCTCAAGCTAGCATTTGCCCCATAGGTCTCTCCTAATTTTTTGTTCTCGGTCCGCCAGAGTTGCATATCTAGTAGTCCTTGATATCACACACGCAGACTTTGACTGTCTCCATGTGTACATGGTGTGCGTGTTGGCGTTTGTTGGTCTACGCTCGAGGGCAACAAGCTTGAACATGTTTTATATATTGCTAACTTAATTTAATTTGTTCATTTTATTTGAACCTTCCATATTGCTAACTTATTTTGTCCTCTCTCTTCTAATTTGCGCAAGAATTGATACGTATAATTTACACATGACAAACGTACTCTCTACATATACTCCAAAGCACAGACTCGACACATATGGCTCCATCAAAACATCAGATAATTAAGACAAGTACAAACTCTACGTATATTAATAAAACATTGATACATATATATAGCGTTCATGATACATCACATTACATAGGGAGCTAGCTAGCTGCAACAGCCAGCAGCTAGCCATTTTGCCAAGCCAAGAACAACATTCCAAGCACAACCGCATCGATCACGCGACGCCCATCACATCGATCTCACGCTATCCGAAGCCCTAATTAAACAGAGACATATATGTAGGGGTTAACTCCTAACACGCACCTTGTTGCCAAAATTGGAGCCCCGGCCGCACACTAACTTGCACTTACGAATTACCAAACAAGCTTAAACTAATCAAACCATGCGGAACCATCGCTAGCATCTTGTGTGCATGCCATCGGTGGCACTGCGATCAGACGGCACGGGGGATGGCGACGGCGGCGAGCGGGGTCTTCATCTCCAGCGAGAGCTTGAGGACCTCGTCGAGGCAGACCGGAGGCGCGCCCTCCGGCGGGACCCACTCGAAGGCGTGCACGAGGCGGGCGACCCAGAGGTAGACGGTGGCGAGGCCCAGGTTCTTGCCCGGGCAGACGCGGCGGCCGGATCCAAACGGCGCGAGGCGGAGGTCGCCGCCGCGGACGTCCACGTCGGCGCCGCCCTCGGACGGCAGGAACCGCTCGGGCGCGAATGACTCCGGGTCGGCCCACACGGCCGCATCGTGGGTGATGGCCCACATATTGACCATGGCCGTGGTGCCCTCCGGCACCACCATGCCGTTCGACAAGCGCACGTCGGCGGTGGCCAGGCGCGCCCAGCTCAACAGCGGCCCCGGCGGGTGCGCCCGGAGCGTCTCCTTCATCACCGCCTGCAGGTACGGCATGCGCGCCACGTCAGCGTCTGTAGGGGAACCCCTCTGCCCCACCGCCGCGTCGACCTCCTCCCGGAGCCTCGCCTGCACCGCCGGGTGGCGTACCAGCTCCGCCATGCACCACTCGGTGAGCAGCGCCGTCGTGTCCGTCCCGCGAAAGATCATCTCCTGCAAACGAAATAGATCATACTATTTAGCAACCAACAAGTACTTTTTGCCCAGAGAAAGAGACAATTTTATAAGAGGGGAACTGATCCAAAGCTGTACTTACCCAGAGGACCGCGACCATGTCGTCCTCGTTGAGCTTCTCGTTGCCCTCGAGGGAGAGGAGCACGTCGACGAAGTCCGCATTGTCGTCGTGTGCGGTGGCGTTCTCGCGACGGACACGGTGCTCGTCGATGACGCCGCGGACGAAGCCCTGGACGCGCGGCACCAGCGCGGCGCAGCGGCGGGCGACGTTGCCCGGATCATAGAAGTGGGCAAGCCATGGGAGGTGGTCGGACCAGTTGAACGCGCCAAGGAGCTCGAATCCCTCGCGCACCATGCCCTTGAGCTGCTCTGCCTCAGCGGCGCCGGCGCCGGAGGTGACGTCGTAGCGCCTGCCGAAGACGCTGCCCATGATGTTGTTGAGGGCGGCGTCCCGGAGGTGGGAGCGCAGCACGACGGCGCCGGTGGTAGACTGTTCGGCTGCGATGGCGCGGAGCATGGCCGCTGCGTCGGCCTGGCGTCCGGGCTCGTGCGCGACCACGCGACGCGGGGAGAAGAGGTGCGTGGAGGCGATGCGGCGGAGGAGGCGCCAGTACTCGCCGCTGGGCGCGAACCCGATGGCGCGCGCGAACAGGAGCTCGCGCGCGGAGCGCTTCAGCGGGCGGTCCGCGAACGACGGGTGCGCGAGAAGCTCTCGCGCCGTGGCCGGGCACGACGAGACCACGGCAGGGGTGTCGCCGACGGAGAACGCCATGAGCTCCCTCGCCCCGGGGGCCGACGCGCGGGCCATGCCGGCGAGCGCGCGGTGCGGCAGCCCACGCGAGAGCGCGAAGATGCTCCCCAGCACGGGCATCCCGCGGGGGCCCCAGATGGGCGTCTCGCCGCGGCGACCACGGCCGTGCGCCCACGCTGGCCCGCCCGGCGAAGCGGCCCAGGCGAGCACGGTCGCGGAGGCGGAGGCCAGGAGGAGCGCGCCGACGAAGAGGGCCGGGTGCGCGCAGAGGGTGTCAGCACCGAGGAGCGCCGGGAGCGCATAGGCCCACCACGTGGCGTCAGTGCACGAGGAGGCGGTGGCGAGGGCTGCCATTGCCATGAAGGTGTTTTATTTTGTTTCTCTCTGAGATTGAGTGGGTTTAGCTTGTTAGGGATGAGGGTGATAAGGATGTGTGTAGGCGAGGGCGTATTTATAGAAACGGAAGGTGCGGGAGGGCAAAGTGCCCTTGTTCTCGGACATGGATTTTCTAGCATGCACGCTATGTGTAGTAGTAAAATCCACCGTTGAATGCATCTTGGGATCTGTGTCTGTATTCCACCAATTATTGCTATATATTTCTATACTATAGTCTACATCTGTACACAATACCAAGCATCTTTTCTCTCTCCCCTTTTATTCCCCTCTCCATCACGTATGCGCTGTTACTCTTCTTCCTGCTCGCTACGCTCCTCACTAGATCCGGCCTCCGCCCTGCTCGCCGCCTTCATCCGCTCGCCCTGCGCCTCCCCCGACGCCGCCACCCTCAACACCCTCCTCCACGGCCTCTCCACCGCCTCCCGGCGCCCGTCCCCTCCAGCCCTCCTCAAGCTCTCCCCACCCCCGAGCTCCGCCGCGAGCTCCCCGAGGCTCCGCCGCCCCCGTCCGCGAGTCCCGCCGCCCGTCCCCGAGCTCCTCCGCGTCCGCGCTTCCCCGGCCGTCCGCATCCGCGCCGTCCCCCGCAACACCGCCCCCGACACCACATGCGCAGTGCCCGGCGCCCCTGCCCCGATCCACTCCGCAGCAGATCGGATTGAATCGCGAGGCGGCGGAGAAGCCAGCTCCGGTGCGGGTGCTCTACGGCGGCGTGTGCGGCCTCCCAGCGGAGTACTGCGAGTTCGGCCCCGAGTTCGAGCGATGCAAGCCCTGGCTCTGCGCCCACGCGCCTGGTGTCTACCTCGACGAGCTTGTAGCCTCCTCCCCCTCCGATTCGCCACACTGACCTAACTGCCTTGCTTCTCCTCCCCACCCCCCTCGCCTGGTCTCTTTTTTCTTGTTGATTTGATGAAGTATTTGAACCGCAACCGTGGGCGCTTTATTTTAGGGCAATGACTTGCTGTGTGATCTCTACTTTGAGTGTAATTTTGTTTTCAAACATGCATGAAGCATCTAGTTTCCGAAAGTTTGGCGTAAGAAAAAATTTATTTTCATAAAACGATTCTGAAACATTACCAAATCTTGATGAAAATATTATGAAAAATCACCGAGAACATATGACACATTACCAAATCACGATTTCTCATGTTCAAGAATTGGGTCATGACGTTGTTCACATTATTTTCTCAGTTCTGAAACAGGGTGGAATCTTTTTTGTTTGGATGATCCGAATGGTACATGGAATGTTTGTTTGTCTATAAAGAAATATACTGGTTCAAGACGAATTTGTTTCATAAAAATTGTTGTAATGTTCCATGAAAATTAGTGAAAAAATTATGAACAATTGTTCATGAAAATTAGTGAAATAATTATGAAACATTATGGAGACATAGTGAAACTACGCTGAAGTGTAACAAAAAATAATTGAAATTTTTTATTGAATATGAAATGAAAATTTTGAAACTTGGCGTAAGAAACAAACTAAAATAGTTATGAAACAGTATTGCAACAAACTAGAACAATTACGAAACATTAAAACAAATTTCTTATGCAACGTTTGATTGAAGTTTTATTGGTTTCAGGCAGGTTTTAGAGAAATTTCATGAATGTTTGATTTCAGTTTTGTAGGGTTTCATACATGTTGCGGAGAAATACAAAATGTGTGAAGTTTTCATAGGTTTGAAACATCTTTCAGAGAAATTTAACAATTTTGATTGAAGTTTTATTTTAACACTATGGTCTAGTAATATATTGCTAGTGGTCATGCATCAATGCATGGTGTATTTCACATGGTAACATAAATTAGAGGGTTGCGGACCCAGGTAATGTCTACTGGTTGTACTAATCGTATAACTAGTGATGATTAAGACGAGTAGTTAATTACGCGCGTGGATTTCTCAACAGATTGGCATCTGATTCTACGATGTAGATGCCTTGGATGGAGCATCCTGTTTTTTGCCTGATAGCACAAGTCCAGAAGAGCCACCATGTTTTTTCCTTCTGAGATCAAGTGCTGAAGTGATCACTTGATCAAACAAATTGTAGCAAAAAATCGTTTCTTGTACATAAGTGCCGACCAATTTCATTAGAAGTTTATGTCTGGAATACTGTATTGGGAGGTTGTAATAGGCCTCAGTTTTCTTTCTGTCTTTCTTTTTGTTGGCATGAGGCTTCAAATCTTCTGACCAGTAGCAGCAATTAACTGCATAATGTATGAATTCCTCTAGGATATAAAGAGATCCTATGTCTAATTCAGTTGTACTTGTACTATGTAACAACAAACAATACACCAGTAGGTATAGGCATCACCATCATGAAGTTGAAAAGAGGAAGATAACTAACAATATTGTTTGCCCCACAAATAAAACATGATAATATAATCATGGGCAATCCTTGGGTGCAAATAATTACCAAATCTTGATGAAAATATTATGAAAAATCATCGAGAACATACGAAACAATTATGAAAAATCAAGAGAACATATGAAACAATTATGAACTATTATTATAATAATATAAAATATTATAGGAGTGTCCTCTTTACAATAGTTGTTTTATATCAGATGAAATACCTGGGAAGCATTACTGAAACACAGTGAAGTTTGGCTTACGAAAAATTGAGTTGAACATAAAACATCTGTGAAACACCACTGAAGCATAATGAAACCCGTGCGAAGTATCATGAAACATCACTAGAAAACTAAATATACAGTTTCATCGTGTTTCATATGAGTTTTACTCTGGTTTACTCCAATTTTATCGTGTTTCATATGAGTTTCACCCTGGTTCATTCTGGTTTCATCGTGTTTCATATGTGTTTCACTCTGGTTCACTCTGGTTTCAGCGTGTTTCATTTTAATTTAACTATTTCAATACATCTAAACAAAAAAGTGGTAATATCAACAGTGTTTCAGTAATGTTTCTCGCAATTCATATAAGTTTCATACGTGGTTCACACATATTTCGCATCGGTTTCATTGGAGTTCGTCGTGTTTTAGTAATGTTTCTCACAATTCATTGGAGTAAAAAGCTTTGCCAACAAACTAATCTGCAAGCTGTAAGGGCCCAACTCAAATCCAATATGTATTAGAGTCTATACTGTTGGTAATGAAGCTCGTTTCCTTGACTATGAGAGCAAAAGAGATTAAAAATCGCTTACTGTTTACTATTTTTCTGAGCTGAAGCTTACCATTACATTTAATGCTAACCAAAGGCAAAGGAAATCTGAGGGAGAAATTTTCCATCTATACAGAACAGTTTTGGAATTTAGAGAAATCTGTCATCACCAGAAAGAAACTGATATAACCTATCAAGCCACCAACAGAAGAGCAGAATGTGACTCAACAAAACCTCAGAGAAAGTACATGTCACAATTGGAAAAATAGATAAGCAACTAACAACACGAAATTCAGGTAGACAAAATGAAGATTAAGTGTTCAGGTGAATAAGTTAAGGATGTGCAGTGTAAAAATAATCTAAGTGTAAAAGTTTATCATAGGCACTTTAGTGTTATACACGCATGAACAACAGAGGGGAAAATTAATGGCTATAACAGTACCAAAGCGGAACGAAAGCAGTATTCTATTCAATGGCCTCAGCGGAACTGAAGTTTACATGATGCAAATTGGTTCAAACTGTTGACAAGACTTGAGGTAGCAGAATATCAGAAGTAAGAACAATTTTATGGTAAAGTAGTATTACCAAGCTAAAGCACACAATAAACTTTTTATGTACAAAAACCAATGAACAAAAATCTTATGTAACTTTTGCATATACAGGAACTGGCACAGAGGCCGTCTCAAATTAGTAATGACTAGAACATCATCGGACCAGAATTGTGCAAACCAAACAGAAACAGAGTTGACGATTATGCTATTCAAGGAGAAAAGGAAACATCGGCACAAGAAGAATAACCGCAGCAAGGAGAGGAGTGGCTAATTGAAGGTGCGCGTCTCGTTCTTCTTCGGGCCTCACGAGATTGCCGGGCTGCGGCAGCGCGCGCCACCGCACATGCGGGGGAGCTCCCGGTTCGAGCTCGTCGCCGCCTGCATCTGGTGCGGCCGCACGGTGGCGCTCGGGTACGGCGCCGACGAGGAGGTGCGCCTCACCTTCATCGTGAACGCCCGCGGCCGCCGACCCGCGATCCCGACGGGGAGCTCGCGGCAGAGATCGCGGGGAAGAGCTTGAGGAGGACGCGCCGCCGTCGGAGGCCCCGTCGATGAATCCACGGGAGATCCCGGCGGCGCGCTCGGCGGCGCCGTGCCACCCGGATGACCTGCGCGCGCTGCGGGCCTTTGCCGGCAACCTCACCGCCGGCGGACGCGGAGGAGCTCGGGGACGGGCGGCTGGACTCGCGGACGGGGGCGGCGGAGCCTCGGGGAGCTCGCGGCGGAGCTCAGGGGGGAGAGCTTGAGGAGGGCCGGAGGGGACGGGCGCCGGGAGGCGGTGGAGAGGCCGTGGAGGAGCGTGTTGAGGGTGGCGGCGTCGGGGGAGGCGTAGGGCGAGCAGATGAAGGCGGCGAGCAGGGCGGAGGCCGGATCTGGCGAGGAGCGTAGCGAGCAGGAAGAAGAGAGATGAGAGAATGAGAGTCACGGGAAAGATGAGAGATGCCAGAGAAAAGCTGAGGAGAAAGGTAGATGGGACGTATTAGGTGAAGTGCACAGAAAATATAAGAATAGGATGAAATACAGGGAAATACAAGAAGCTGGAAGCTATACGCACGAATCTTAAAGCATACTGGACGGTGGATTCTACTACTACATATAACATGCACGGTAAAAAAGAGTTTCCCCCTTGTTCTCCCGTGCGAGACTAGTGCGAAGTCCTACGTCTTTTTTTGAAGGGTATATCATCGTGCTACACCTGTAGTCAATTTCTTGAATTTTCGAGTATTAATATATATGCGGAGTTATATCGATTCACTCTACGAAAATAATGCAATTAGATTAGTTTTATAAAATTCATTCATTCTATGTATTTTTATTTTTCTGATAACACATTATGATCGAAAATTATAGTCAAAGTCGTGAATTAGATACTACAAAAGTAAAAAAGACATACAAGTCATTGTATGTAACTAGAAGCAAAGACTCGAGCCAATCCAAACCGGTACGGTGGCGGCGGTCAAACTAGGCCCTAGGGTAGTTAGATCAACCGGTCTCAAGGAAGCCGGCGACATTGATATTGCTTAATACAAACGGAGGAGTACCTACAGAAGAGTTCGACGATGTAAGATTCGGCTGAGCCTCGTAAATAAATATCGATACCTATTTCACTTTGCATGTTTACTTTATTGATCCTAACTCTACGTGACTTTAGTAATAACGATGTGCGAGACTGCGAATAATTGGTGAAGATTACTCAATCATGTCACCAACTAAAAGTTAATTTCGCAACATAATTAAACACCTTTGGCGTGACACACGTGAGTCTAGCTAATTAAGAAATGGCTTACGACACTGAAATGATCTCCTATGATCATCTTCAGATCTATACAGATGTCTACTTGCTCGATAAAGATACGGTGGATGCCTGGATGACCCTATCTATAATAGTTCTATATCTCAATGTCTGAAGAAAAACACAGCCAATTGAGAACTAATTACATAGTTTTCTTGAATTCACAATTACGTGGCAAGCTAGAACCCCAGAATTAACTAGGCATGTGTGCTTAGTAGCCTTGCACGCTAATCTCAGCAGCTTATTCTGTAAACAAGCGAGAGCTGACCACTTGGATATGCTTACAAGCATTCTAAAGTTCAAATGTTTCTTTTATTTTCCATGAGAATCCGGTGATCAATTGTTTATACTAGTCGTCAACCCATACAATTGTACGACCACGTGTTTACTTACTTATTTATTTAGAAATTCAGGGTTACGAATAGTAAGGAGCAAGGATTCCTATTTGAATCAATCTGAACCATTATAATTCGTTTCCACCAGATAGATGGTTAGATGTTTTTCTTTTTCTTCGGTTAACGTGAGAATTTATAGGGAGTCTGTATACGGATAGTAAGGAGCAAGAACTCTTATTTGAGTCAATCTGAACCGTTATAACTCAGTCTCATCAGATAGATGGTCAGATGTTTTCTTTCTTTTTTGATTAACTTGAGAATTTCTAGGGAGTCTATAATTAGTATAGTAGAATTTTAGTAAACTGTTTGAATGATATATATTTCATTTGCATAGTTATAGTTGGATATATGCCAAAAAAACTAAGCTTTTTGAAAACATACCCAAAATTGCTTGTGCACTTCAATTCCGCATGTGCATGGTTGAAGGATTAGGAGAAAGAGGTTTTGTACATACGGGGAGTTGGACCGCAATTTTCACGTATACATACATATATGTATATAGGCGTACTATCGAGGAATTAGGAATATGAGAAAGAGAGAATGCATGTGTGAATTAGACTCTAATATTTTTTAGAAATAGTAATAAACAAAGACTTTTATTTGAGTCAACCTGATTGTTATAACTCGTCCCATCAAATAGATGATCAGATTTTTTTCCTTTTTTCCGATAAACATGAGAATTTGTAGGGATTCTATAATTAATATAATATATAATAATTGTGCACATGCAACGCACGTCATGACTAACATAAATTAAACGTGAAAAATATATTCTAACATATACAAATATAGTTTCCTATCCATGTATGCATTCTATCGACAATGATGTTCAAGTGGCTAAAAGAACTTACAAATAGAGATGGTAAAAAAATAAAGTGGACAACATTGTTCCTATGGAATACTAAAAAAGATGAATATATATTATCAAAAAATAACATCGAATATAATCGATGACACAGTACAAATGCTTCTCGCCCAATCTATCTTCCGGCGCGGATTGTTCTAGACTGCGACAGCGAGTTGATGCCGAGGTCAGCTAGCAGCGCGTTGATCTCGTCGACGTGGTGCAGCTTCCATTAGCACGTGTGTTGTTTCAACTGGCGGTGGTGGTGGGGCCATGCGAGGAGGAGGAGATCGCCAGTGGCGGCGGTGTCACGCCCTCTGCGGTGCGGCTGCATGCGTGAGGTGGAGGCCCGCGCTGGGGAGGTCGGTGTGGAAGAGGAGGAGGCAGTGGAGATCATCAAGTGGTATGGGAAGGACAGCGTGGTCCTCGATGGCGCCGCGGCATCGGACGGTCGCGGCAGGGTGGTGCTCGGTGGTGGCAAGTGCCGATTGCGGGAGGAGATGGGGCGGCCGGCCGTGCAGAAGGGGGCGGCAGCGGGAGGAGATGGTCCTGCCCCTGTGGTCTGCCGCCACGCGCCCCACACGTCTTCCCCACCGCCGGGGCTCGCCGGCTTCTCGTCGGTAACCGTGTCCCCACTTAACGATGCGCGGGCAATGTGCTCGGAGGGCAGCAAAGGGAGGTCTGGATCAGGGGAGGGTGGGATTAGGGCTTCGTCAGATGGTATAGTCAAACCATCTAATTAAATAACGGCAATGCTAGGTAATTATCTATATTGCATCGTGTCAAAGGATACAATGGCAGTGGTGCACGTGCACGGCGAAGGCGTGGCGTGGCGCGGCGGCCAAGCGTGACGCAGATTCGGGAGAGAAGGGCGCTGGAGAGTATAGTAGTGACAATGGTGAAAAATTATCTATTAATTTTAAGTAAGGGCAATGACGGGTAATTACTATCAACTTTAAGTGAATGGTAAGATGAGTAATTTTTAGGTGGCGGGCTATCAAAGTAATATTAGTCATTGGATGATTAATCGGACGATGCAGAATGAGTTGGTGATAAGAGAGAAAAACTGCACGGCGAAGGCGTGGCGTGGCGCGGCGGCCAAGCGTGATGCAGATTCGGGAGAGAAGGGCGCTGGAGAGTATAGTAGTGACAATGGTGAAAAATTATTTATTAATTTTAAGTAAGGGCAATGATGGGTAATTACTATCAACTTTAAGTGAATGGTAAGATGAGTAATTTTTAGGTGGTGGACTATCAAAGTAATATTAGTCATTGGATGATTAATCGGATGATGCAGAATGAGTTGGTGATAAGAGAGAAAAACTCTCCTTTTTATAAACTATAGTAGTATAGGTATAGATAATAAATAATAGATAGATAAATACGATATAATCTGTTTTCATTGACATGTCATGTGCGAGCGAGCGCCGGGTGGCGATTAGAGATTAATGTTATATGATGACACGGTTTTTTCTCTTTTACTCAAGGATCGAGTATCAATAAGGAATGTCCAAGAGGTGAGTGACCATCTATATATGTTTAACCACAATAGTGAATGGACATCGCAAGGTGCATGTATGCTCGCACGTTAGAGTAAAAATCTAGCCACAACTAGTGAGAATTTCTTTAGTAATAAAACCTCTGAAGCTAGAATTATTATACCATCTTCGTATTCAATAACTAGCACGATGTCTCATTATTTTTTCTTTGTTTACCTATACACGTGATATTATATTATTAGAGGAAATAAAAATTTGGATCACGAGCCAGCCAGTTAGTCGTTATACTAAGCCGTCTATCTAGATATGAACGATATATCATATGTAATATGTTTAGATACAATTATAAAAATTATCGATTGTGAAATGTTTAGAAATATTTATGAAAATCCATCGGTTGTGATCTATGTAGGTATAGTTATGAAGAACTATTGGCTATGATTTGTTTCTGTATGTAATGACCCACTACTGCTGGTAAGCATGCATTTAGAACTCTCGAAGTTTTAAACGAATGGAGCTGGAGTTTTGCATCACTTGCCGTCATATAGGTCAATTACAATTCGCATACGCTTGAAACATTAAACACAAGACTTAAAGTTTAACCGCAATAATATGAAGGAATTAATGGCAGCCAAGACCCTTTACTGCATTCCCAGGTTCAGAATCAGTGTAAATGATCTCCTCACACATTTAAAGGATTAGAAACTAAGGTTAACTCTCAGAATTGGGGACAATTGCTTAATAGACAAAACGATGCCAAAAAGTAAACTACTAATTGAGGAAATATTGCTTATCTAATCTTTACAAAAATTTACAACCAAATTCTAAATATCTTCCTGAACTCCTAATAACATTTCCTAAAAATTCTAGACAATATTTTGTATAGCTATAATTCTAGTCTAGATTAAACCGTATTTGCAATTTAGTCAAAATAAGTGATACATCTATTTTTAATTAGTACCACAAACACACTAGTGGTGAGATCTCTTTTAAAGCTTTGCTATTATTTGTACACATTTTGAAATCTTATTTTGAACCCTCCAAGAATTCAAATGTCCAAGACAATCCCCAAATTAGCAACAGAAAAATGAAAGAATAAAAGAAGAGAACCTAGTCGCTAGTTGGGCTGCGGTCAACTCCTTCTCCCTCCCTTTTCTGTGCCGAGCCCATCCACTTCAGCGCCTGCGCCCGAAAGCACATTTTCTCTTTTCCGTTTTCTTCTCTCGCTGACGCTCTGGTCCCACTGACAGGCGACTCAGTCCACGCGTCGCCGACTCCCTGCCAGGTGCACTACCTCGCCGTGCCCGATCTTCTCCAGTACGCCGGTGCCGCACCTCGGTCCCTCCTCCCACATACTTGAAACGTTCTCCTCTCGGAGAAATGAGCACAATGCCAGCCCCCGCGCCCTTAAGCATCAGTGAGCCATCGAAGTAGAGTGTCCAATGTTCGAGGTCGACGACAGAGGGTGGGGACTGGACTTCTGTCCACTCGGCCATGAAGTCAGCGAGAGCCTGAGACTTGATAGCCGTGCGGGAGGCGTAGATTATGCTGAATGCCATTAATTCCATTGCACATTTAGCAATCCTTCCTGTAGCATCGCGACTGTTGATGACGTCGATGATTGGGAAAGAACTGACCACTCTAACCGGGTGTCCCTGGAAGTGGTGGACTAGCTTCCGAGCTGTTATGAACACTGCATAAATGATCTTCTGTATTTGTGGGTACCACACCTTGGATTCAGAAAGCACTTCACTGATAAAATAGACCGGGCGTTGAACCTTCAGGATGTGGCCTGGCTTGGAGCGTTCGACGACCAAGACGGTACTGGCCACCTAGGTAGTTGCTGCGATGTAAAGGAGCAACAACTCGTTGGGCATTGGGGAAACCAGTACCGGGGACATGGTCAAGAGCTTTTTTAGCCCATTGAGGGCATCTTGATCCTCTGACGTCCATGTATTGAGGAACCTACCACATAGCCTGAAGAACACATTGAAGAACCAACTGTTCAAGCTGAACAACAGGCTGAAGAATCATCAGCTCAGCCAAAAGAAGTCCTTGAACAACCAGCAGCTCAGCCTGAAGAAATCATTGAAGAACCTGCTGCTGCTGCTGAAGCTGAAGCTCCTGAAGAACATGACCCTATTCCTCAATATGAAAGAAGGAATAGGAAATAATCTGTAACTCCTAGACCAGCTGCCCCTGCTGAGAACAAAAAGAAGGCAGCTGAGCAGAAAAAGGGTGACAAGTTGCCACCTAGGCCAAGTCAAAGGACAAGATCAGCTCTGAAGAAAGTCAGAGTTCATATGGATGAAGAGGATCTAGAACTGAGGGAGCAACAAAATATTGAAGACAATGCCACCTTAGTGGTGCTTGCCCCAACTCAGAGGATTCCTAATCAAGGCCGAAGGCCTCAACCTGTTGTTGAATACAACAAGATGACAAATGAAGAACTAAGAAAATTAGATGGGACTTCAATCCCTATGAGTATGCCAGAGATGCATCTGACCCAAGGTTCTGGGCTAGGACTCAACAAGATTTCTATCAGACAACACTCTTCAAGAAGAATAGAATCTTCAAACATCAATATGTTGAACTAGCATATCTTGAGAAGCACAGATGCTTTGCACCTGTTCTGGATGCCCTAAGACAAGTGAGAATTGAAGAATTCATAACTTTCAGGCAAGATTAGAATAAAGAGATCATTCTTCAATTATATGCCACAATCTATATCTTAGGAAGTGAGAATCACTCCAATACTTGGAAGCCTGAATGGATGACAGGGCATTCAAAATATGAAGCTACTTTTGAAGAATTTATTGCAAGGACAGGGCTTGGCATGGACATAAACTCTGAATATGTCAAAATTCATGACGAAGATATTCTGCCTAAGGAAGAGTTGAAACCATTGTATCCTGAAGACAGAGAATATGTGCTTGGCAAGACAGCTGAACTAACTTATGTTGCCAAGACTATCCTCAAGATACTGAGAAAGATTTTTACTCCAAAGAAAGGCAATCAAGATGAAATCCATCATAGAGCAAGGAACCTTCTTCTGAAGATTATGACTCATGTCCCCTTCAACCTGGCAGATTTCTTTGGACATTTTATGTCAGAGGCTATTGCAGACCACATCAAGCAGCTGCCCTATGCTTCTTACTTGATGAAATTCCTCCTGAAAAAAACTGATATTGCTTTCCACTGTGACTCTACTCACACCAAGTTCACACCCTCTCAATATGAAGATCTAGTGAAGAAAGCAGCTCAAGTCAAGGGCAAAGGCAAGCAACCTGCTGTTCCTTCCCCACCTCCCCAGCCCTCTGCACCTCAGGCAGGCGAAGAAAGAGAGCCGATGGCTAGTGATGATCCTCAGTTTTATCATTCGGAAAGCCAACCTCAATCACCTGAAGTGCAAAAGCCTGAAGAAACCTCCAAGATTGATCAAATTCTTCAGGAAATACATCAAATGAGGAAAGAACAAAAACTGATCAGGCATGATCTAAATGCTCTATACAACATGGCCATGGTGTCCCAAACAGCTGATAGGGAAACCCTAAGGAGATCTTCGGTGCTTCTGAAGAAACACTATTCTGAAAGAAGAATTGGCAGCACAGGGTATCAAATAAACTTATCCCTGGTGTGCTCACTCACTCTCTTCAGTGCATTATAGAGTCACTCCAAGTGCCTCCATTTCCACTGTTCAGCTTGAAGACACTGCCACATCACCATCTCAGGCCCCAGCACAAGCCTCAACTCCAGCTCCTCAAGCCTCCCCTCATGCCTCAGCATATGCTGCTCCTCCATCTACTTAAGCCTTTTTGGTCCATTGATGCCAAAGGGGGAGAGAATCAAAGTGAAGATGAAGAAGGAAGAAAGGGAGAGAGTGAATAAAATCTTTCTAGGATAGAAGAGTTACAAACCTTGCTTTTTATTCGATAATTCTTGTATTGGTTTGTAAACTCTATTTGGTGATCTTTGTGTTTGATACTTTTCTTAGATATGCTCTGTTTAATTGTTTATTATATGCATGTCTATATCTCTAATGATCACCTCTTGTGCATTGTGTTATTAATGTTTATTCCTATACAATGCACTCTCATGGGTTCCAAGATGTAGGGGGAGCTCCTCAAAATTCCTCAAAATATGCACTTGCATTCAAAGCTATATTCAAACAGTGCACATATTTAGGGGGAGCCATCTCTACATCATGGAACTCAAAACACAACCTTTTTATATCCAATATGAAGCTTTAATCGGGTTGTCATCAATCACCAAAAAGGGAGAGATTGAAAGTGCATCTAGTGCCCCCTAATGGGTTTTGATGATTAATGACAAACGATTAAGGGACTAATGGTTTACTGAGTGTATTCAGGTGCATAGTCCCCAAGTAGTTGGTTTAACCAGCGGATATCGACCCCTAAAAAGTTAGAGATGAAGGAAGGCTTGGACCTAGAAGATTAGTGGTGTTTTTCTAGTCTTTGATATGATCAAAAGATCATTTGAGTCTATAGGACAAGCCGCCTACTAAGAGGGGTGAGATATCTAAGTTAGAGGAAGAATCTTCATGTGTGCTCAGTCAAATCTCAGAAGACTTCTTTGAAATCTCTTTCTGAGACACAGACAGTAATTCTCGGTAATACCGGTTTGAAGAATCGAATGTACCGAGATTGCCTCTGTTGCGAGGGTTGAGGACTTAGTCGTCTCAAGCCTCGAAGAGCTTCAATTGCGGCATGACCGGTCTTCAACCCGATGCTGCCGAGAATGGCCTCTGTGTCAGAGAGTTAGGGAACCCTGCCGCTTAGGGTTTGCCCTAATTTCATATTTCAGAAACCGGTATTTCCGTTCTTGAAGACCGGTGCTTCCGGGATATGCTTCTGTTGTTTTAGACTAAGTCCTATTCTCGATGTCTTCGGTTTCACCGGTTTCATTTTCGGGTATACCGAGAATCCTTTCTGGACTTAGGTCTTATGTTGTCTCAAACTAAATCTCATTCTTGATGTCTTCGGTTCTACAAGTTTCGTTTTCGGTTGCACCGAGAATCTCTTCTGGACTTAGGTCTTCTGTTGCCCTAGAACTAAGTCCTATGTGTGTTGTCTTCGGTTCTACCGGTTCTGTTTCTGTGGTACCGAGAATCTCTTCTGGACTTAGATGTATTTGAGAAGCTGTGTTACCGAGTTGATTTCCGGTTTGACCGCGTTTCTTTCTCTGTGGAGAAGAACGTGTCAATTCTTCAAATCTCGGTTTAACCGTCTTCAAAGTCGGCACTACCGGGAATCGTTTCTGGAAGTTACTCTAAGGAGTACAATCTTCAATCCCGGTGTGACCGTGTTCCTTCCGGAACTACCGACTTTGAGTTGAAGACTTTCGCTGTGCATCTGAGCTCCTCAGATCTGACCGTTGGTTTGAAACCCGGTGCTTCCGATTTTGTATTCCGGTTGTGCCGAAGAAGAATCTTTGTGCCCAACGACTCTTTTCTGAGCATGCGGCTATAAATGGTCCCCTGACCCCCCTGTGGGCTCCGCAGGACACTCAGCGCAAAAAGACATTCTCTCACTTCGTGTTCCCCTTTCCTCTTGACTCCTTTGAGATCTACTTTGAGAGAGGAAAGCTTGAGAGATTTGAGACTTGATTGAGCATTCAAGCAAGAGCTTCTTCGAGCCTAGAGTTCAAACTTGTTACTCTTGAGATTTGGCATCTCCTAGCCGGTTAGGCGTCGTTGAAGAGCTCCAACTTTGTGGATTCGCCTCCAACAGTTTGTGAAGGTTCGGGGATCACCTCAAGATCCACCACAAGTGATTGAGCAAGTACTAAGTGGACTTGGCTCAAGGAGAAGAAGGTGAAGACTGTGTGTCTTCGGAGCTAAGTGCTCAGCCTCTCCAAACGAAGACGTAGAGTTGTTGCCAACAACTTGAACTTCGGGTTAAATCTTGTGTCTTCTTTCCCTAGCTCTTTACTTAGCTGTTATTCTTCAGTTGAGCTAGATCTAGTTTGGTGTTTGTTGCTTCAACCCTAAACTGCTCACTCTTGCATGCTAAACAACTAATTTGAGTAAAATTTAATAATCTCCTATTCACCCCCCTCTAGTCGATAGACCTCGATCTTTCAGTCCTGAATCAGGGACAACATCCAGGGAAGCAAATCTCATGATGCTGCCCGGAACGAAGTCGCCGTGAGTTGTTGAAGGAAACCGGAACAAAGTCGCCGTAGTTGTTGAAGAAACCCATCTGGATCTGTCCGGATGGATCTATGCGCACAGCCCCTACCTAGCGCGCCAACTGTCGGTGTTTGGATCCGGCAATATTGAATATAGGGCAGCGTGAGCACAGCAGATCTAGATAGGTGCACATGGGAGATAAAGTTTAGGGTTCAGGCCCTCAAGAAGAGTAATACCCTACGTTCTGTGTTTGGTGGCTGATATTGCTTGTATCCCGAGTGCCGCAAGACCTCGGAATAGATCTCTAGGTTGCTAGGGCTATGTGTATATGAGAATATATGAGAGCTTATGAGTCTACGTGAGAGTGGATATGAGAACGTACCGATCGGAGGACCCCTACCCGACCTTATATAGACGACCAGGGTAAGGTTACAAGAGTCCGGATCGGCTTACAGATTGATTTCCTAATTAGTTACAACTGAATCCGGGATTACCGGGTAAGTTCTTATCACTGTCTTGTACTCCAAGTTGATGAGGCACCTCCGTGTAGAAGTCGGACTCCGAGTAGTCGGCTTGACCCATCCTGGATCCAGATAGCCGGCTTTGTCCTTCTTGACGATACCCGGGTGCTATGCCATCATCACCTGACACCTTGTTGCAGCACGCCGAGGCACGGCCGATGACCTCGACCTGTAGGATATGATCTTGAGACCTGCAGATCAAAAGATTAGGGATTTAGAAATCAGGAGCACTAGGGAGTCAAATGGGAGTGGGAAGCTGAATAATTATCACCCAGGTAGTAAGGGGATTCAGATCTGGTAGCAACGAGTCACCGCCGGCAGCAACATCCTGGAAGGGAGCTACCTGAGCAAGGTAGAAGAAAGGAGAGAGGATCAGAGAGAACACATGTTGATGTATACTATAGCTAGCAGTGTGTGTACGGGAGTATTAGTACTATTGGTAGCAGTGTGAGAGAAAGGCACCAAATGACATGTATATGCGTGGAAAGAAGCTCCAGGCTAATGCTAATTGATTCTTAGGATAAATAATGTTGGCAAGTATACATGTATATGCATATATATTCCAGAATTTTTTTTAACACACGAGCTAATGCAAGCTGGACACAAATACTAGAAGTTTAACTCTGTATGGACTGTAGGCTTGCCAAATTGTTACGCTGCATCTTTTCTTTAAATTTGAGAAGTCGACTTAGTCTCGATATATGTATTTGCTGAACCGCAGAAAACGAGCGAGTGCCGAGGAGGGATCAACTAGAGAGCAAATTTGGGACAGCAGTTGTCTGCGAGAAGTCGAACTCAAGCAAGTTTCCCTTGGTCATTTAGAGTAGAATATTTTTCTATAAATTATTTCCTACTATTATACTATCATCAACATGCATAAAATGTTTTGGAATTAATCTGTGTATAGATGATTGATAATGAGATGTATAGATAGGGTTCAGTTAATGGAGCAACTGATCCTAGGTTGGGCGATGAAGGTCCCATACTGATGCCGATAAAGTGCATTAGGCGCCTATATTTATGCGCAGGTGGAGTGTCGAGTTTCTTTGCTCGACACAACGTCAAGGGAACTCCTAACCGGGTGAAGATATAATGTACTGAGATAAGAGGAAATGCTCCGAACTCTAACCGATCTCGCATATGAGGATATTGCGAGGACATTTAAAACCAGAGTTACTATGGGTAAAGTGATACAGCCTGCGCAGTGCTAAAATAAATCGTGATCATGCCTGTCTCCTGGACTGGAGGCTATGGGAGCCTATTGGTGGTTCTATCGCACAGTACGAGTGATTAGTAGATTTCCAAATTAATTACTAGCAAATGTTTCTGCAACAAATGTATTTTACAGGATGTGAGTTAGGACTGATAGATGATACACTTGCATTCTATTGCATTATGCTATTATTACTTGCTGGGTACTTTGTACTCACTCTTGCTATTAATCCTCCTTCTTAGAGGCAAACATGCATGAGAATCCTAATGAGCAAAATGAGGGATATACTGGAGATGCGCACTACTATGCAGATGGGGATACCGCGGAACTAGCCGAAGATACTTATGATCTAGAGACCTCATATGCGTGTTGGGATGAGTAAAATCCCTTATGAGCCAAGCACATCTTTAGAGCCTTTACCTCTTTATCTAGTAAGTCTGTTTGGAACTTCTCCTACAGAAAGGTGTAATAAATGACAGAATTTATAGAGCCTATTAAGACTTTAAGCCTACGTGGCATAGTATTGTAATAATTATGGATTTGTAAGACACTTGTTTGATGCATCAGTCCGAACTGAAATTCAATCGCGATTAACTAGTCCCTAGAGCACGCAAGCTTTAGTGCCAAGACAATGTAGTTTTGTAGTTTGAGAAGTGAAACCTAAACCGTACTCTCGAATCCATACATACACCAATTACTTAGCGAAGACACTTGCTAACTGTTGAGATTAGCCAGTATGTAGCTAGCTAGTACTACCGTATTGCTCATATTTAACTAATCTGTGTCACACAGACACGCAACCCTAGCTTGTGCAGCTGTGCTCGATGTGAAACCGACTAAGCTAAGCCGCTGTACAGTTGACTGACTAGCACACTTGTCTGCAGCTCCATGACACTTACACCTCTACCTTGTTTAATGAAATAAAAGGACAGATTGATAAGCTAGCAACTGCCTCTTTCCCATGCATGAAAATCTCCTCCTTAATTAAGTTGTGATAGTACAACACCGCTCAAAGAGGGAGCAATCGGCCGCCTTTTCCTAGGATCTTGCCACAAATGGTCAAATTTAGGCAATGCGTGCCTACAACTTGGAAGTAATTAAGTAACGCATTGTGATAGCTTTGCAGACTTTGCATCAGTACTGCTACGAAAATTTGGCAGACAGACAGACGGAAAGGCAACCATGAATGATTAGTTTATTAATTAGTTTGCACCTTAATTGATGCTGCTTATGTACTACTAAGTACTAAGTATAAAAATATATGGTTTATGTGATACAAAATCATAATCATAAGAAAGTAGTTTTGAATACGAATCTAATAATATTAATTTTATGTCACATAAGTCATATATTAATAGAGTAATTATTGGTCAAAATCTTATCTTAACGAATCAAAATACGTCTTATATTTTTGGACGGAGGGAGTAGTAGTTAAATATTAACAGTTGGACACTGGTCCCATGCATGCATGAGATCTAGCTGCACTGCATCCCAGTAATTAAATTCTTGATTAATTACTTAATGAATGAAATCAAGGACGATTTAGCTAGCTCCCGCTATCCCATGCATGAGGATCGAATCTTCCGCAACTCGATCCTAAGACTAGGCACCAAATGGTAGCAAACAATTAACCACCTTTTTCGCAGGATCTTCCACAGACATTGGTCAAAGCTGGCGTCAATGCTTAATTACACGCTATGTATAGAAACCCGACAGGCTTTACAAACAGTACGTTTTGCTCCGACAGGCAGGCCGGGCAGCCAAACAATGCGATTAATTAGAAGATTAGCAGAAGTAATTGATCAGTCAGGTTGCTAGCAGGCAGGGCTCCGGGTCACCGTCCGCCACCGCGTGCTAATTTTTGGCACGTTGGTGACCACGCGCGCGGTCGGTCACGTATACATGTTTAATTGCCGGTAGCAACATGTATATCCTATACGTTCACCCACTCTGGTGCACACATGCATTCACTCGATCTTTGGCTTGCGCACAAATTATCTTGGAGAGTTTGAAAAGCGTTTCATAATATAGTTTATCGACCGAAAGTGTACTCAGGTGGACGTGCTCACGTGTGGAAAAAGGTACTTACATATTTTCTCAAAATTGCAAACAAATCATACATGTATGTGCTGCGAAAAGATATGTACTCGCAAAAGATTATGCGTACATAAAATATGTCCATATGTAACTTGTAAAAAACATATATTTGTAAGCACATGGCTACCATATTAGTCACTCATTCATCTCCTGTCTTTTCGGTACGTATGAATCACAGACGAGCATGCTTTGGCACAAAATTTTGCTAGTATATACATGATCCTTTTACAAATTTTAAAAGATATGCAAGTGCCTCATTCAAACTAATGGAAGCTAGCATGTGCATTAGACTACAGAAAATCCATACTCGTGTTCTACCATCTTCCAAACTTTCACCTTCAAATTCAAAACAAGAAAAAAAAAGAGAAAGTTTGCTTGGATTATAGCATTTGTATCTCACAAGCCCAATTATTTAAGCTACTGCGGTGACTATGTAATTAGCTTGGATTGCGCTAGCTAGCATCTTATAATACGCACGCTACATATATCCGGTCTGGATCGGAGTTGCTGTCCGACAAATTAAGATGTGCACCGTTCACAAATCTTTGGTAGAATCTGTACTTCTGTAGTGGCCCGAAGACCAGTTCATTTGTACTAGTGCCCGGGAAAGAGGAGCAAATCGAATCCTTTCGAGAGATCTCGCTGTGTTATTGTCAAGGATTGTGTGCAGTGTACACATGTCATTTTCGACCGATCCTTTGATCATGCTTTGTATCGTACCGACAGGCTTAAGTGTCAAGCTAGCTGAGAGCCCGAGACTGAGATGATGACTTTCTCTCCAGCCTGGAATCTTTAGGTGAGCTGGATATATATACATAGATGGATGGTTAATTGTAAATGCAGGGTTATATTAGATGGTCATGGTCGGAACACATATGCACATGCGTGCAAAGATAGCCTAGCTGGACAGCTGATGCATTATATGACATGTTCGTGATGTTAAAAAATATTATGGTTAACAATATTAGCTTTTTGGGTCTTTTCTTCAGGAACAATGATAAAAAGGGTCTTTCTTAGCGTCAATCGATCAGTTGACGCTGTGAGATGTAGGATCTTCATCCGACAGCAACTTGGTATCGCACAGTTTTAGAAGGTGTGTATACAATCTTCTTTCTATAATTTAAGCTAATGTATAAACCGATCGACTAAGATTTAACCAAATCTCGATAGGCCGAGGATTAACAAACCTGTTTCAAAAATATTAGATGTAACCTCGCAAAAAAATGTTGTGAAAACAAAGTGCTATAGTATCCACTCGATAAAAAGAAAGAGTTAATATCCCAGATTCGATCGATACGGCCTAATATTTATCTTTATCTTTGTTATATTATAATGGGAGTTGGCGAGTCACGGTTTGTCCACATCTCTTGCCTCCCTTTCCTACCTTTATTTGAAAAATCTCTAACAAAAAATTAAAAAAAAACTGAAACAGTTCTCCACAAACTAAATAAACCACCTTCTAACAAATCTCTAATGAAAATGGACCATGACATGGAATACAATTCAAAGGCGTGACGCCGGCCAACGTGGAAATCAGATGGGTAAGACGTACTGAGGTGCGGAGCATGTTGAGCCAGTGACAATGGCTTAATATGATTGGTTATATTTTTTTCTATCCGTAACTAACAAACAAAGACAGGGTATTATTTAGCTAGTTTACTTGAAAAAAGAGAGAAAGAAACACCGTGGGCCTATACTAGGCTGAAATGTGTTAGGGTAAGAAGAATGGGCTGGAGAAGATGCAGACAAGGCCCATAATTCTCAAGGATCCGTTGCAAACTACTCGTGAAGATGCCTGTACTTGGACCCGTCCATGATTGATTTTTGGAGCGTTTCCGTGCGCAGTAATGCCCATGAAATTGTGCACTGAGAGTTTCTGCTACAGCGTACGTGCCGGCGGTGGATGATATTATGAATAAAACACAACTGTTGCTTCTTTTTTTGCGGGAAAAGACACTATGTTGCTTTAGATTAACTCACTTCAGCGGCAAATTTTTACGCAGATCTTAGCAAAAGATGGGATACTTTTGAATTATTTCGAGAAATATACCTAGATTCTGTTTGGTTTTTGAATTATGTTGAGTCAACAAAATTGTTGGTCCATTTCAATTTCATGTTGAAATGGAGAGATAGCTTACAATTCCAATTATTTGGACCACTTAAGAATTTGTAAAATTGAAATCAAATCCTGTTCTAGACGCTGTTTGGTTGGCATTCTAAAAAATTATCCAATCAAATCCTCCGAGGCTTAGCATCCTCACCCGCTCCTCCCGAGCACCACCGCGTTCATGCTAACAAAACTAAGTTCATTTCGCTCGTTTTGTAGCGTTGGGTTGTCCGCAACGAGATTGTAATACACAACAGTTCTGGTAATTGCCACTCGAGCTCGGTCTCACCTATACCGGCAGAATTGTTTTTGCATTTCAGAAGGTTCCAGAAAATCATAGATGCATATGTGGAATACTACGTGCTCTTTAATTTGTTGTGGAATAATATGTACAGTTGAATTCTATAAGGTAAATAATTTTTTAGAAACAATTAGGATAACTTGTAGACGCGTATACACATGCATTCACTTCTAGCTCAAGTGCGTGAAGAAAGTTAGACACATGGAGTTTCAAGATTGGTATAGTCACCATATATAACTCACTAGTGGTTCGGTAAAAAAAAACTCGTATAAATACGTCGCCCACGGCAGAAACAAAGAAATTTTGGTATGCATATTATTGTTATATTTGTCTTTCATCCTTTGTTTTTGGGCACAAAGTACAAAATAATATATATTTTCATAAACTTGCAAGTACATATATTATCCTCTGATTGTTTTTCGATTTTTTTTGGATTTACAAAAGCTCTTTTCAAATTTGTTTTGAAAGGGACCCGCATTTCTCTCCTTTTCTCCTGAGTAGAAAGATCAGTCCGAATTCATCTGGAATAAACTTGGCAGACAGTACTCGCTCCATTTAAATTTTGAAAGCGTATTTGACTATCCAAATTTAGACTTTGACCAATAATTAATTTAATAATATATTAGTTGTGTGGTACAAATTAAATATGATTGAATTCTTCTTTAGAGATATTTTCTTATGATAATTTTTATAAAACTAGCATGGTGTCCCGCACAATTGTGCGGGAATCATTCTTAATCATTTTGATTTTTTTCTCAAATATGTATATATTATTGTGCTATTTATAAGAGCACTAGATTATGTAATCTTATATCAATATGCAAAAATGAAGTTTGGATCATGAGCCTGTCGGTCTGTCGTTTATACGTGATACTAGATCCGTGCACGACATTAAATTTTTACCGTGAACTGGCTGCTTGGTCATTTGTATTAAACCAACAAGTTGGTTGTGTGCGATACCATATTAGTAAGGTAACTAAAGTTCAGCTCACAAGTTGGGTGATCGTTTGTACGCGATATTATAAAGATCCACTATATGAATGACCGTTTGTGATCGTTGTAGGTACTATTGTGAAAATCTTATCGGCTATGATCTATTTAATTATAATTATGAAGATCTATCAGATCTATCTAGGTATAGTTGTGAAGATCAATCGGCTATGATTTGTTTAGATACAATTATGAAGATTTATCAGTTGTAATATGTTTCTGTATAGTTATGAAGATCTATCGAATGAGATTTGTTTACGTGTAAATAGGGTCATGAAGATCTATTAATTATGGTACACTAATAAAAATGGTCTACTATGATGTTTTGCTTTTTACGGAAATTCTTAACATATTTATCTTTTTCTTATTAAACTATCGCATATTTTAAATATTGTATAAATAATTTACGAATCCGGATATGGGAAAAAAAACCTTTTCGGATAGTAGACAGAAAGGCCTAAAGTTAAACAACACAGGCCAGTCGTCGCATTCGCACCTTCCCACCACACACCCCGAAAGCCCACCCGGCGCCGAAGCCAACCGTCGAACACCTGCCGCCATGTCGTCCGCCGCGCCGGAGGGGCCGCGCCCGGTGCGCTTCGGCATCATGGGCTGCGCCACCATCGCGCGCAAGGTCGCGCGCGCCATGCTGCTCGCCCCCGACGCTGCAGTAGCCGCCGTCGGCAGCCGCTCCGAGGGCAAGGCGCGCCTCTTCGCCGCGGACACCGGCCTCCCCGCCGGCACGCGCCTCCATGGCTCCTACGAGGCCCTCCTCGACGACCCGGACGTCGAAGCCGTCTACCTCCCGCTCCCCACCAGCCTCCACATGAAGTGGGCCACGGCCGCCGCCGCGCGGGGCAAGCACGTGCTCCTCGAGAAGCCCACCGCGCGCTGCGCCGCCGACCTCGACGCCATCCTCGCCGCCTGCGAGGCCAGCGGCGTCCAGTTCATGGACTCCACCATGTGGATGCACCACCCCCGCACCGCCAAGATGCGCGAGCTCGTCGCTGACCAGGGCACCATCGGCGACGTCAGGGTGGTGAGCTCTTGAAACTTTCTTGTTACATTTGGTTAGAAACTGCAATTGTTTAGTCAATATTTCAATCATTGTGTTTGCTTTGGGGCTGTAGGTAGTATGCTTTGATTCTGATAATGTTTACGCTTTTATTCGTCCCATTTCTTGGTGGTAATTGTGCTTTCTAGCTAGAGAAATATATGATCTTTTGATATTGTTCATTACATATGTGTGTGCGCGCGCTAGATGGAGACGGCTTACCAATTATTTGTCGATCAGGTTGCCTTAATTTACCTTATTCTATTGCGTGTGCTCAAGTGTCAAAAAATTCTATAGTGAAATGTGAGTATATCTGATCCAATTGCAGTTTGTCGTTGTATCCAGCAAGGGCTAGTTGCCTCTTGGTAGTAAAAGACTAAGAACTTAGGAAGGGAATGCTTGAACTCTTGCTACTGAAAACCTTGACTGGGTTGAGATGTGTTCGGCTTTTAAACAATCAGAAATATATTGTTGTAACGTGGATAGTAAAGAAAGGTATTAGTTGCAAAACTTGTGCTAGGATATGGAGTAGCGGGCAAAATTACATTGATAAGTACAATCTTGTTTGTCTATGACTAGACAATGTCCTTACAGTTCCCTAAAAAAAATTTAAAAAAATGTGACCTGATATGAAGAGGTAATTCACAACAGGAGCAACTGGTTCATTAACAATAATCAACGCTACAATGACATCATAAATCCCAGCGAAATTTCAAAGGATTCTTAAGCATCAAAGGAAAAAACAATAGTTACAGTACACAGTACCCAAAGACGAGAAATAAAAAGACAAGCCGTTACTAAGCAAGATACAGCAATATCTTCACATCTCTTTTTGCCAAACTGACACGGTGAAAACACACTGAATTAATATATTGTGTTACTAGCAGTTTTTCAATCTTCTCCTTCCTCCAAAACTCCTTGTAGGTCCTTTGGACCTGTGAGTCTCTAATCAATGGGTTGATGAAGTTGTTATTAAGCAAAGCATGGCAACTTTGTGTCTTGTGTCTTGTCCCATTACATTGCCAAAGGATCTTTGTGTCTTGTCCCATTACATTGCCAAAGGAAATTGCACTAGGCTGGTTTAATCTTCCATGGAAACAATTTTGCACCTTGAAGATCCGTAGAATAATGAAACGGCGTAGCAGTTAGAGTAAGTTGATGAGCTCAGTTTTTGTTTTAATTTATATCTCCAATGAATGTGAAATGGTCACTTACACGTTCTCTTTTAGTTTCTGCGAAGTTATATGAAGTCCAGTTATCTCCTTACCCTTTTGTGTCATCATCGATTCATTTCAATGGCAGATGCATTTAGGCAAGTTACTCTCCCGATATGTTCATTCTTGAAGTCCATATGGATCATATGCTCATTCTGTCTTGTCCGAATACGTCTGTAGAATCTAGTGGCTTTGTTGTCTCATTATAAATACATACTCTGTATTGTTGTATTCATGCAACCAGTCAGTGAGTGAGGCACCAAATCGACATGAACTAATAAGTAAATAAATAAATGTACTTCACAATTTTCTCTATGTATGTATATACTTTCAAATGTTCAAATAGTTCTTAACAAAAATGAGAAAATCCTGGCAAATGATAAACAAAAGAAATAAGAGAATGGAAAAGATAAATGTTACTGTTCACACTTCATAGTGAACTTATATTTTTGTTTCTTCTAACACATTTTGAGTTTGAACTTTAAATTTTAAAGGGTGTTACAACAGTGTGTAGACTAAATCACCAGAAAACAATTGGACTTTAATTTTGATAATGTTCTTCAGTTGGGTTCAGATATCACATGTTGCGTGTTGACACTGTTTGAAATGTTCAAGCTGAGCTTTAAATGGCAAAATTGAGATTGATTTTGTTTCTCAGTAGCTAGTGGCTACCACCAGCTATGGATTAAGGAGAAGACAGTAGAACTGCGTAAGGGATCTTATTCTGATAATAGTATACTATGATTCCACTAATAGAGTTTGTCAAACTGTTATTTGCCAGTACTTAACTCTGGGCAGAGCAAATAGTAACATCAATGTGCTGCTTGGTGTATATGGAGAAATTTTGAAACCGTTGGAACAGACTCAGATTTGGCTGCAGTCACAGGGACCCATAGTATATATATGAATTCTGAAATGCTTATGAAATGATCTAAACTCATTCTTTGCAGGCTTCAGTGTTTTTCCACTAGAGTGATATTTTTTTGATATACCTTAGCAACTGTGAGTTTTCACTTAATTTGAACTCATCTGCAAATGCTATAGGTTAACATAAATCGTTGTTTTTTCTTCTGTTGCTTCAGATAAACTCAGTGTTCAGCTTTCGAGGAAACGAAGATTTCCTCCAGAATGACATCAGGGTAAAGCCTGATCTTGATGCCCTGGGTGCACTTGGTGATATCGGTTGGTACTGCATCCGTGCAATCTTGTGGGCTGTTGACTATGAGCTGCCCAAGAATGTGATCGCGTTGCGTGACCCTGTTAAGAACCAAGCCGGCGTGCTTCTTGCCTGTGGTGCGACGTTCTACTGGGCTGATGGCAAGATTGCCACCTTCAACTGTTCTTTCCTTATGAACCTTACCATGGACATCACTGTTGTTGGCACAAATGGTACTCTTCATGTCACCGACTTCGTCATCCCATACGAAGAAACGTCTGCCCTGTTCAGCATGGCCTCCAAGTCAAACTTTGCAGAACTCCACATTGGATGGGTTCCACAGCCGAGCAAGCATGTTGTCAACACAGACCTGCCACAGGAGGCCCTCATGGTCCAGGAGTTCTCTAGGCTGGTGCAGAGCATCCGAGATGCCAGTGGCAAGCCTGAGGGGAAGTGGCCATCCATCACCAGAAAGACACAGATTGTGATGGATGCAGTGAAAACTTCTATTGACAATGGATTTGAGGCAGTTGATGTTGCCAGCTAAATACAACACATAACTAGTCATGCCGACGATATGTCTTCCAGCCCATGGTGTTAGGTTGTGTATTTGCTCAAGCCATATTTCGATGCTACACAAGATTACTTAAATAATTTGAATGGTTCTGGTCATATCGAGGACGATATTACAATGATCAAGTTGGATGTTGTTACGAATAAATGGTGTAATAAACGGGGAATATGGAAGAGTTCAGTTATTTGAGATGCATTCCTGTGAATCCCTGTCCGTGGGGTGTAATATAAGCTCCCTTGAAATTTCAGTGATGTTGATTTTGTGGATGACAATTGGCAGCTACCGCTGTCAGGGAGCCGAGTACTTCCAACAAAAATTGCTTACCGACGATGCCCACTGCTGATGCTGTTGTTCTCCTGATACATAGTCGCTTGTGGTGACATAGCTTACATATTTGAGTTCTCACTGTTAAACTATAGGTTAGCCAATGGACTCTTTGATCAGGGGGTAACTCTTAACTTGAGATGAGCAATGTAGCAGTGATGGCCTAAGACTTTGTCATAATCCATTGATCAGTGGTTTTTCTGAGTGAAAGCTGATTGATGTGTTCCAGGACAGGCATAGTTTCCTCAGATTTGCAGGTATTGAGAGCATTGACCACATTTCAGCACAGCTTGAAAATAGCGAGATCTCATTTCAGTACACCTTGCTATAGTCTGTCAGTTGCTTCAGAGTTGCAGATGGGCGTACAACATTTTGTTTCAGGAGACACAGTGAACTGTATTTGCGCCTTGCAGTTTTGAAGTGAGCATTTTCGATGCTACCAATTGACACGTACATGTGTATATACAGCAGTACGTACGTACCGGCTTTAATGGCATTCAGGGACCTGTCGCCTACACCGGCGAGCTGTACGCGTGGGCTCGCCAGTGCCGGACCCGGGCGGGTGGCAATGATTTCGGCTGGCCGTGCCCCCCAGACGCGTGAGCTTGGACGAACTTCTAGTTAGTGAAGAAGATTTCAGAGATTAGGCGAACAATACTACTACCTGATTCTACATAAATCAAGGGCCGACAAATTAACCCAACTTCACTGGTCCATTGACAACCAGCCAAACAACCATTGCAGAGATTAAAATTTGCCTTTATGAATTGGCCTGCGATCTCTGCTGCATGCAACGTGGTCTGCTCATATCCTGGAGTAGATGTTAACCCTGTCCGATCGTAGGCCTTGATTTGTAATGCGGGAGATTTCCCATATTTACATGGGAATTGAACTGTTCCGAAATTTCTTTCTGTACAATTCTTGTGGACATGAGCAGACCCTGAATTTAGTGTGCGGCGTCTTTTTTGAGAACTGACGACAATACCATAATACCATATGTATCCTGCGGAAGCATGCACGCATATTTTGCTTCAAAAAAGCACGAACGCATGTATACTGACGATCGTACCGACGTGCTGGCCAGGTTTGAGAAGATTTAGCTAGATTCCTAGATTGCAACACAAAGGATATGTCCGCCTTAAATTACTCCCAACTTGCTAGCACAAGTACAGTTTTACTCGTAGAATGAACTAAATACTACTCTCTCCATTCAGGAATGTAAGGTATATTTTGATTGATTAAGAAAAAAATTTAATCAATATTTACTTCATTAATATATGATCTATATGACATAAAATTGATATCATTAGATTCGTATTCAAAAATATTTACTTATGATTATGATTTTGTATCACATAAACTACATATTTATAGGGTAATTATTAATCAAAGTCTTGTCTTAACCAATCAAAATATGTCTTACATTTCTAGACGAAGGGAGTAGTAATTAAGTTATCACTTTGATGTGGATATTCGCGCAAAGGACTCCACACAACTACAACTTCCAAATTTGGAATTCAAAATAATTTATTGATTTTTCAGTCCCTGTAATTGACATATATAGATACGAATACTACTCTACTAGGATTCTTTTTTTTAATAATGGAAGAGTTTTACATCTCCTGGCCTCTGCACCTCACGATGCACACAGCCAACACAAGTATCATAACGAGTGCACCATTGGCGCTTTACACAAGAAAATCCACTGCAACATGTTGTTGGTAGAAGACCGAGCCACAAAGGACACAGAACAACTAATCAAGCACCACAAATTCTATTGCTAGAACGCCATCCAAACTGGGTATAGAACTCCCTGGTAACAACCTCCAATGAGCGATAGGCCACCAGAATGCCCGCCTTGCAGGCCGGGGGCTGAAGTAGAGACCACGAGCGCAACGATCTAGAGCACATAAATAAAACCTGCAAGAAAGAAGAGAAATTACGCTTAGCAAAAACAACATCGTTACGGCACAGCCACATGGACCAACATGCCGCGAATGCCACGATTAAAATAAAGTTACGGAGCCCCTGGTCTACTCCCCTAAGCCAAGCACCAAATAAGTGGGCGACACTAGTAGGAGGCCTAAGGCCCGATGCCGCGTGTATGACCCGCCATACCGAACGAGCGACACGGCAATCAAAAAACAAATGTTGTATTGTCTCCTCCTAGCTACAAAAGCAACATTTGACACTACCGGTCCAGTTCTCTTCCTAAGATTGTCATTAGTAAGGACTACACCTCGACGCAAATACCACAAAAAGATTTTTTATCTTCAAAGGGATCTTAAGCTTTCAAAGACGTTTATTGGAGACCGGGGCATCCAGATCCATCAAGGCATTGTACAAAGACCTAACCGAGAAGACACCACTCTAGTGCAGATTCCAACGGAATGAGTCTTGATCGGTAGAGAGTTGTACCGCCTCAAGCCTGGAATGCAGGTCGTGCAGGGCCATTAGATTATTCTACTAGGATGATGCGCAAGAAAATATCAAAGCTCATTCACTACTAGAAGTCCGATTTTTCATAGGGTAGAAAACTGAAAATCCTCGGGTCACCGGTTCAAATCTGGTTCCGTGTTGTGTTGTGTCATTCTATAGTTTGAATTTGGTTTATCACTAGATGAACTGCGTTGCATGATATGGTCCCAAGAAAACAATCATTAGGCACAAGACCGATTCGGTCAACACACTATAAAAGTATGATAGGTTTGATCTGTGGTCATTGATTGCCTGCTAAAATGATCTACTCCATTCATTTTCATTTATTTGGCAATATTGACTTTGCCCAGTCAAACCTCGTAACATGTGACGAACAATATATATTTTACTAGTATTTAGTTTGGTTATATTAAAATGATGTTGTAAGATTCATCACCTCCACAAACATGAAAAGATTATATGTATTATACTCCTCCATTTTTAATTTAGATGTATATATGTTCATTAGGTTTGGACACAAAAATTAAGGGTACGATGAAATGTTAATATTACCCTTCAATCATTTCTATATCCATCTCTTTCCTCCCTACCATAATAAATGCTCTCACCATTTTGGTGTATGCAACATTTATTGCTAAAGTGTAAACTAGTACTACTCGGATGAGTAATTAGCTTTTGTCTTGATGATATTAATGAAGTGCAAAATAAGAAAAGGATGGTTAAAACTGCACTGAAAGTGTAGAAGGACAAGTATTTAAAGAAAAATTGAAGAGGCTAAAACATCTATTTTTGAAAGGAAAAAAGTAACATGCCGTTCTAGGAAATACTATCACGTGCATGATTGGGTGTAGTATGTAAACCGTAGTATGCAGGATAGGGATGGCCGGATGGGAAGAGGAGAGTTTTCTATTTGGAAAAAGAATTAATATACGCCAAGTAAAATGTTTGTTTCTGTAAACATACGATGCCATACTGTCTGTCCAAATAATATTGCATTGGAAAAATGCGACTTTTATAATCCGTAGTACAAACTACATGTAGCTAGTCTTTTGCGAATATCATTCAAATTTCTTTTCTCGAAGAGAAGTTTAAATTAAGAAAAGGATCATCTTCATGAGGGCATCACCTTGCCCCTTAATCTGATCTGTTGTTTCGCCTCATATTAACACGCTCCCAATTGAGTTCCTGCATCTCGTAGTAAAATTAACGTCTCCCTTTAGAATTTGGTCTTAATCAACCCACATTTCAATTATATTAGTACCATGCGTGTTTTGGTGTTTACCCTAACCCTTGCTTAAATCTGTGCTTCCTTGATTTTTCCGCTGTACCGCAAGCAAGGCTCACTGGCCGGTAACCGGACTCACTGGACACCCCTGCAGCACCCCCCACGCTCTTCTGGGAAACATATATATATATATATACCGGTGAAAAAATCTCAGTTTGGACAAATCTCTTGCAATTTTGGACAAACTTCAGCAAATTTCGAATTTTGTCATTTGTATTTTGGATTATGTTGGGTGGTAAATTTCCACTTACCTAACCATGGTAACAGGATCTAACGCCCACTCCAGTATTCTTTTTAAACCTGTAGCCAAAACCTTGATCGCAAAAACTATCTACAGATCCTCATCATACAAATGAAACAGCAGCCAAACAAACATAGCCATAATGATATGTACCAGAAATGAATCTAACTCGCACCACACATGTAAATGGACACAACACATACTCTTTAACATTTCCAATATACTTCCTGTTTCTGCCACTACAAACAAAAAATAAGCAACCTTAGACTACGTACGCAGCAGGGACAGTATAATGCATTCCGACATTGTACTCGAAGCAATACTACAACACCTTCTCTGGTGGAAGGTTAAGCAGTGCACATACGTAAGAGCATTACTAAGCCCTTCTACTATTAAACAAGGGCTTTCAACCACAAACCAATTAATAAAGCAGAAGGGAGGTACAAGAAACGCTAGAAAGAACGATCGAAAAGTAGAGGCATTTAGCTAGCTAGCTAAGAGACACCGGCTGCCAGTATGTAAGAGGCTCTTCTCTGATCTCTTCCGCTGTGTTAAGTGATGCCTTTGCCTCCCAGGACGAGCTAGCGGAGGAGGCTGCGGACGATGTCGGCCTGGGGGCTGTTGCTGTCCATGGTCGACATGAGCTCCGACAGCCGGTCGCTGAGGTCGTCGACTTCCCGGTGCAGGCTCTTGATGTAGCTGCACGTCTCCTTCAGCGCCTTCGACGCCGTCGACTGCAAACAGAAGATAGAATGAAAGGGCATTGCCAGTGTTAAAGGCACAGGTGAACATTGCATGGTTTTCTCCTTGCATTGAACAAATGCATACAGCGTTTGTCATTCCATGTTTAGTGTGGCGGCCGGCAACCGCGCGCGTGAATGTCTCAGGGGCAAATACTACGTACCCGACCGGCGGCATGGCGGCGGGAGGACTCCGGGAGAAGGGACTGGAGTTTGGAGACGAGCTCGTTCATCTCATCGTCGGTGATCCTGCCGGCGCGGCGCCCCGACATCTCTTGATTTGGTAAGTTGATGCCGAGGAGGCTGGAGGGAAGATTGATCGACACAGGCCTTGATTTATGGATCTCAAACTCGATCTTTTCTTGGTCGAGTAAGGGATTGAGATTGATTGGAGAGAAGGTGAAAGGGACTACAAAAAGGAGAGGACTATAAGACCTAGAGAGAGAAGGCGTGGAGGACGACGTGTATTAATAGGAGATGGGGTGATGGGCCGGCTTGTCCCCCCTGTTCGGCCTGGCTTCGTGCCAATGGGCCCGGGATGCCGGCCCTGGCCCTGTGCCCACTTGTCTGACAATTAAACATGTGAGGGCTCTCCTAACCGGAATTACGCACAAGCAAGCTGCAAGATAGTTCGCGGCCCGGGCGGGAATTTCTGTTGGTAGAACAATTTCTTCTTTTCACGGTAGATCAAAGTGAGAATACGTAGTTGACTTTTTCCATGTACACCGTGTTAATTGAGTGTCTGTCCGAGCAAAGAAATTGGGATTGTTTGAGGAAATGAAGAGCAATGAGTTTGTTCCTGATGTCCACAACAAATTTGAGGTCAGTTTGGAGATCTTTTCATTGTTTGCCTTCTTTTTACTCGAAACAATAAGGGAAGTCCCTAGGATATTTTATTAATAAAAGGAGGAAACATATCTATATGAGGTTATTTACAAGAAGGAATGTACAAGCCTCAGTTGAGGTCACTAAAGCAAATTGTTAATCCATTCTATTAATAAAAGTTTATGTTGCTTCTTCATCCTAAGCACATGTAGGGTGATATATATCCTTCACCCTCTGCTTCTCCGGAACTTCACAAACACTTGAGCCTTCTTACAATCTTCCTTGAGAGGTTACCAAGAACTCCAACCTTGCCAGCTAGGCAACAGGAATCTCCTAAAGTAATGAACCGTTGACATTCGATTGGAGATAAACCAATTGCCTTGTGCTCAACTAAGATCACTACCCTTCTCTCTCTATTTTCCTCCCTCTCGCAAAGTCTCTTCTTCTCTCAAGATGGCAGCTAGGAGCAAGAGGATGGACACAACTCAATACCACAAGCAACAGGTGAAGGAATGGCAAAAGGTTAGGCCTGGAAGAAGGTGGAAAGTTATTTATAGCCTTCCCTCATGAACTAGCCATTGGGCTCTTGGATATGAAATTTTATCTCATAGTGAACTCTCTGGCCACATAGAGCGAACACTCCAGCTAGGGAACCCAGCTATCACAAGCCATACCGGTTTGAACTCTAAATCCTTCGGCCCTTAAGACAAACACTCTAGAAAATGTCCAAAGGCGAACCAGAAAATGCCGGACACTCTAGGCTCTAAGCCGAGACGTTCTGGCAAACCATTTAGTTCAGCAACCCAAGATCACTCATACATCTAGGCTCACATCCGGAGACTCTAGAAAAATGTCTAGAGAGCAACAGAGAAAATGTCAGAGATTTCAACCAATCATCTCAAATACTCGGGACATCAAAAGTCACTAGGGCAGAGAAAACTAAAAAGAAATGGGATTTTTTGAGGAAATGAAGAGCAATGAGTTTGTGTCCGCGAGGAATTTGAGGCATTTGGTAGTTAGGAGATCTTTTCATTGTTTGACTCTTTTTATGGAAGCAATAAAGGAAGCTCCTAGGGTATATTGCTAATAAAAGGAGGAAATATATCTACGAGAGGTTATTTACAAGGAGAGGGAATGTACAAGCCTCAGTCGAGGTCACTAAGGCAAATTGTTAATCCATTCTCTTAATAGAAGTTTATGTTGATCCTTCATCCTATGCACATGTAGGATGATATATCCTTCACCCTATGTTACCCTAGAATTTCACAAACACTTCAGCCTTTTTAAAATCTTCTTTGAGAGGTCACCAAGAACTCCATCCTTGGTGGCTTAGGAAATGGAAATCTCCTAAAGTAACGAACCATTGACGTTCGCTTGGAGATGAACCAATTGCCTTGTGCTCAACTAAGATCACTAGCCTTCTTTCTCAATTTTCCTCCCTCTTGCAAAGTCTCTTCTTCTCTCAACATGGTAGCTAGGAGCAAGAGTATGGACACAACTCAAGACCTCAAGCGGCAGGTGAAGGAATGACAAAAGGTTAGTCTTGCAAGAAGGTGAAAAGGTGTTTATAGCCTCCGTTGATATGAATTTTTTTCTCACATTTGGACACTTCAGCCAACTAACCCAACTATCACAATTTTTACCGACTTGAACTATCTGAATGCTTTGGTGCTCAAGCTAGACACTACGGAAAATGTCTAGAGGCGAACTAGAAAAACACCGGATACTCTAGGCACTGAGCTCAGGCATTTTGGCTAACCATTTAGTTTAGCAACAGATCGACCAGACATCTCTCGGTTCACATCCGAAGACTTCAAAAAATTTCTAGAGAGTAACAGAGAAAATGTAGGAGATTCCGAGCAACCACCTTGAATACTCCGCACATCGATTAAGCAGAGAAAACTAAAGTTGGATCTGCATGCTCTGGCTACCAATCCAGACACTCCAGAGAATGTCCAAAGATGGTCTAAGAAAATTTTGGAGACTCCACCCAGACACTCCAAACAAGATCTAATATTTATACATGAACTCCCAAAGTTGCCCAGACACTCTGGTCACACAGGCTAGATACACCAGACAAAGAAAAGATGTTCATTGGATAGTGGTCGGACACTCTACACACAAAACTAAAAACTCTAGACCATGTATAGGGACACATTGGGACTTAGCTAGATACTCTGGCCTGGCACCCCGGACACTCGGCTACTCTTCTGAGGAACAATTCATGATCCTAATTGAGCAATTTAGCAATTGAAGCCTCTCCTCTCCTAGATACAATCCCTCTTAATAGCACATCGTTTATCCTACCAAATGCCAGCAAAAAAAGTCCTTAACCTTCTTTTTACCTTTGCGTACATTTTTAAACACTTCTCGAAATTGAGGATCGTCCATTTCTAGTTCTAGTAACCTTCATCGGGAACTTTTACCTTTCACGCTTAGATAATTATCACTATTCCTAAGCAATTGATCCTTTAAAACATCATCCTAGATTAAAGTAGAGGCTCCATCACAGACACTGCATTCATGAAAGGATCAAGGTTATTGACTAGAGGGGGTGAATAGGCGATTATAAAAAACTATGACAAATTCAACTCCTATGCATACTAGTAGGCAAGATGTGTTGTAATAAAAAAGTATGAAGGAGAGAAAAGTCACACAAACACAAGGAGACAAAGATTTGTTGTCGAAGTTCAAGCCTTTGACGAGGCTTTACGTCTGCATTGAGAAATCTTGATTCAACGATCGAAGCCGACACCAAAACGTATTCTTCCCTCAAGAGACTTGTCTATGTGAAACCACCTCTCTTCTCTTATGGTAGCTCTTCACCTTGCGGTAGGCGAGCTCCTAACCTCATAAACTTGAAGGGGCTCTTCACACTTCTTGAAGGCTCACAACGACTCCTAACCATCTTGAAGATGCCAAATCTCCAAAAGTAAAGAACCTTGATCAAGACGGTTGGATATGAACTCTTGCTTGGTGCTCAATCTAGGGCTCAATCATTTTTTCCCAAAGAATTCCTCTCAAAGATTAAATCTAGGTCTTGAGGAAACAGGGCTTGAGGCTTCGGAGAGCAAGAGATGAAGGAATCCAAGAGCTCTCTGTAGAAAAAGTCTTGGGGGTATATATAACGAACCCCCAAAAAAGTCGAACCTTCCAACTTAAATCTCGAAGGTTCTGACATTTGAAACCAATGGCTATTTTGTTGTCCAGGAACAAATATCAGAACATCTAGAAATAACCCAGAGGTTTTGACTTTCAGTGCACAACGGACAGAGGCACATGTTGAAGATTTTGACATGGAACCTGGACCATCCAGGAAAAGAGGTTGCCTTAACAAGACAACTCCAAAACGAACTTACGGAAGCTCCGAAATGTACTTGAAACTTCCGAGATTCTCACAACACTTCGAGATTTCACAAAATAGAAACTCAGATGTTCCAAAAATAAACTCAGGCATTCCGAGATTTTCAGGGAGAAGCCCATCACAAAGACTTAGGCCCCCTTAGAAATAGCTTCCAAAGAGCTTACAGATGAAAATAAGCTTTAAGCCAAACCTAAGAGATCTTTGAGTTGTGGCTTAATTTTTA
Organism: Stipa capillata; assembly: GCA_019208055.1. NCBI lineage: Eukaryota > Viridiplantae > Streptophyta > Magnoliopsida > Poales > Poaceae > Stipa > Stipa capillata. Next base: position 75,086 of record JAGXJF010001381.1, on the reverse strand, counting down.
AGGTTGCTTCATTTTCCATTAGTGGCAAGAAGCCTAAGATTTGAGACTTCCCGACCTTCTCCACCTCTTCACTTATTGCACCCAATTCTTTGTCCTTGAAGTTTAAATTATTTACAGAAAAACTGCCACTCAGAACCTAAAACAAAATTTCACTCTTCATCCTCACCCCGCTCCTTCTCCTGCCCTCCCCATGCCCGTGGACACCGCCATCCACACTCCCTGAACCCCGGGGCCGCCGCCCGCCCAGGCCGCCGGCACCCTCCTTGCGGCGGCCGAGCTCCCACGCCGTCCCATCCACGCCCACCGACCTCCCTCTCCCTCCCACCCGCGCCCACACTCCCTTAACCCCGCAGTCGCCGCCCGTCCAGGCCGCCGGCACCCTCCCATTGGCGAGCAGCCCGCAGCCCTCACCCTTCTGTAGCCTGGAGCCCTCCCTCGCGAGCTGTTCCGTCTGCTCACAGCCCTCCCTCCCGCCTGCGCCCGCTGCCCTCCCCCGCGAGCAGATCCATCCTTGCGCAGCCCGTCTGCAGCAGCCATCGGTCAGTCCAGAGCACCCTACTACCGAGCTCCCCCGTCTACAGCAGACAAGTCCTCCCCTTGGAGGTCGCCGCCACCCCGTCCTCGTAGAGCAGGTCGCAGCCGCCTTTGCCCCGCACTGGCCTCCCCGCGACGGCCCTCCCCGACGGCAAGCTCAGCCCCGACACCGGTTGTTCGAGGTGCCATTTTCTTCTTCTTCTCTTCACATTTTCACTCAATTACCTGATTTCTTGGTCTCAAGTGTTTACCTATTTTGGTAGTTGGTTACACAGCATAATGCATTCAAGAATGGTTACATTTTGTGTGTGCTTATGTGGTGCTTTGTTGCTATTAACAACAGAGGACATGAAAGAAAGATTATTGTTTATGTTGTCTGCGTGATTGCAAGTGTTGATTTGGTAGTGGATGTTAGTGATATCATTTTCTTTAAGTTAGAGGTCAATAATCATGTGTAGTGAATATGAATTGTTACATGGTTACCATCACGGTTGACTTCAGATTTGTTTATGCTGCTATTTTGCATTATATGTTAAACGCTGACTAGATGCTTATAAACTTCCAGGTACTTGATGAACCCAAAAATAGAGTTTTTTTAGGCATCTCAGGAACTTGTAACACATCCAACCTACCAGAGCAGCAAAACAAACCATGTGCTTGGAAACTTTGCATGTCAGGGTAATGTGATGAATATGGATAATTGGGTGATTTTTTCTTCTCTTATGGTTGGAACTTATGTGAAGAAATTTATGACTCCTTTACTGTCTCATATGGTTGTGCTGCGGAGCATGGAAACATTGAACTGCGAGATCACATGTTATCCCATTAAATGTCTCGACAATCATCTCAAGAAAGTGGTGCTTGTTTGAATTAGTCAGCAGGGTGTGGTGAACTTCCTTGTAATTGGATTGTACTGAAAGAGCACCTTCCCTTGCACTGATAATCGTTCCACAATTTGACTGTTCCTTTGCTAACAATTGGTCCCTTTCCGCTAATATGCTATTCATTGGCTGCTATAGTATGTAAAATATGACAGCACAGAGTTATTGTTGCCATCGAGTTATGCTTATTTTATATCAAGTATCTAAATGAAGTATGTGATCTTCACTCAACCTTGCTATGTTGTTATGTGCAACTGTATGGCGTATGTCACCTTTTTTTAATTAACTCATGTGTTGGAAGGTGAGATCCTGGAAAGGCAGCGAAGCACAATAGTTTTTCTGGCTATTTGTACAAATAAACTCTCTAAAACAACGATTTCATCTATTAAACAATAAACAAACGATTGCAGGGGTAATTCAGACTTTGTACCCTTCATCATATACAATAAGCTCAATTCTATAAGCCGTTCCTAACAGGCAGGGTTTATTATCAGAGCTTATTTTCACTTTGGCTTATGGGAAGCTTATCTAGACAGCTGGCTTATGCACAAGCTCAAGCTATCCCTAAGGAGGCCTTAGAGCATTCGGGAAACTTCTAGAGGATCCAATTTTAGAAAACATAGGGCTTGACTACAGAACCAAAACTCAGAGGGTCCGGAAACAAACTCGGATGTCTCAGGAATTCAGAGGAGAGACCAAAGTAGAGATTTAGAGCATCCAGACAAAACTTCCGGTTGTTCAAACTTTGAAGCATGCTGGACTTGAAAACTCCAAAACCTGATTTCGAAGGTCCCGTGAAACTCTCAAAACTGCTAACTTTCAGAAATCCGAATAGACAGTGTAACTTAGAAGCTCCAAGTTCTCTGGTTCTATGCACAGAAGAGGATCTCGGAAGCTCCGAGATCAAACTTGAAAGTTCTGACTTTTTCTAAAAATGTGTGTAGAAGGGTTTCAAAGACCTCTTTGGATTGGAAATTGATTTCTATTTGAGCATTTAGCAAACTCTCACTAGGTACTTAATCTCAGTACCTCTTAATAGTACAGCTTGTCCTAACCTCAATATGATTCAATGAATTACCAAAAGAGTTAGAAAAATGTCCTTAATCTTTAGAAACTTCAAGCCTTCGCTTCATTAGATCTTTTTAAGGGTCACCAAAGCTGAGTAGAGCACTCCTTGGTGGAACTAATAATCTGTATACATTGATGCACATATTATTTTCTTAATTATTTTATCATTAATCACCAAAACTCACTTAGAGGACCTAGATGCACTTTCAGTTTAGCAATCCTCTAAGCTGTCAGATACTTCATCATATCCTTCTACTAAAGCGAACCACATCATTTCGTTGCATGGGGTGCTTACATATAATGTAAGAATTCAAAATTAAAGGTACCTAAGGGAGAGCTCTGTTATAGATTTTATGAAGATATTTCATGAGCAGTTCTTGGTTGGATCTTTAGCCTTCCGTGCTCTCTCGACCGCCACCTCCACCACTACCCTTGGCCATGGCGTTCTGCCTCGCTGAACCACTATCTTGCCCCTTCTCCTTTAACCACAATAATCCTTGTTGTCGCCTTCAACTTCCCCGGTGAACCCTCCAACCCTAACTTCTAGTGAGGTCTCTGCTCTATTTGTGATTGTCACCTGCTCGTCCGGATCAAGTCGCCCCAGCCACAACAAAGAGAAAAAGATAGGGCAAACGACATAGCATAGGTTGAAGTAGTAGATCAGCCATCTATTTCAGTGCAATCAACGACACGATGGGTCCAACAGGATCTTGTTTCCTATCATTTCTCATTAAATTGACAAGAAAAAGCTACATAGTTGTTACCATTTTAAAGCTTGCTAATGGTGTAGTATCCATCCATGCTCATGCTCATCCAACGACCCACTTCATTCTTCATGAGTCACTCGTCTTCAACCTTCATCATTCTCAAGTCTAGATATTTTCCCCTCCCCCAGTTTTCTTGAGGTCGAGCGAGGGAGGTGCCACCGCCGTTGTTCTCGGAATGATTCACCCCTGGTTGTAGAAGGAGGACGGGATGACCGTGGCGTGAGAGGATGGGTATCCGAGCCGAGAGCCGAGAAAATGTTAGGTTGGACGTGGTGGCTGGCAAGGGCAGGGGAGCTAATGGCACAATAACGTAGTGATCTCGCAGCCGCCTGAGGGATGGGGGCCGGAGGAGGGCTGTGGAGCTGCGTCCAGCACGGTGGAACGACTGATGGAGGTGAGTAGTATGGAGAGAGCTGATGAGAGAAGTGCAGTAGCTATTCCGACGGTAGAGAGCTGACGAGGGAAGTGCAGTAGCTGTTTCGACGGTATAGCAGTAGGATGCAGCTTTCTTGGTTAACATGAAATGCCTAAATAGTGTGATCCTACCTTTGGGAGACATCCACGTGACTAGCAGTTAGAGGTGACACAAGTGTACCCCACGTTGTGAGGTGAGGGACCACGTCCTCTGTTCTTTGTTAGCGGCCATGTCCACTGTTAATGCGGAGCTAGCGAATTAAGAGGACTCAGGTCAGGTGTCCGCCCAGGGGCTAGAAACTAATTGGGTGGTGGTTTAATGGCTGTGCAGCTGGGGCCTAGGCGTCAAGGCACGGTACATCACTCTCACCCTGCCCTGTGGGACCCAGACCTGCCGGCCCCACATGGCTGTTAATATAGATATGATCCTACCAACACCACAATAGTCTATTTAAGAAACAAATTAAGCAATAGCAAGGCTATCCACAAAAGACATGTGTATCTGCGGCTCAACCTACATACAGGGATATGCATATTTCGTTTTGCTACACTTTTCCTATTACTGTTAAGTGAGAACAAAGTTCTTAATAACCTTTTGAAGTGCATGGCAACGTCATGCATTGGAACTAACATGAGGCGGCAGCAACCGGGAGATGATCCGTCACCATCAACACATTGATACGAGTGTGTGTGTGTCAATTGCATGCAGGTTGGTTTCAATACAAATACAAAGTCATAATTATAAGTATTATTTTTAAATATAAATATAATGATATTAATTTTATATCACATAAATCACATATTAATGAAGTAACTATTAGTTAAAGTTTTATCCTAACTAAATAAAATATGTCTTATATTCTGAAACAGAGGAACTTATATAGTTCCTACTTAATTGCTAGGCAAATATGCACAGTTTAGCAACTGTAGGCGCAAATCCCCGTGACATTCCCTTCCTGTACTTCATTACATGCACGAAGCTGTGGAACAGAGGGAGCATAAGGCCAAAAACCTATAATTTAGGGGGAAATCATGGAATTTTTTATAAATATTATTTTTAAAATCAGAAATTCCAAATCTGGACGTCTAGACTCAAAATTTACAAAACTATGATCCTGTCGGCCAACCGTTAGCCGACAACGCGCTTGTCAGCTAACCGCAGACCGAAACGGGAGTAGTCGGCCAACGGTCGACTAACAACGCCGTTGTCGGCCAACGGTGGACCGACTGAGTGCCGCCAGCAGGGACGATAAGCTGTTACATTCCGACCTGCGTTACCATTGACATAAACGCCAAAGGTAATGGCATTTAGTATGAAAAGGCAGACGCCCGCTGTTTCCGCAAAACAGAGCGTTGCGTAAACACGCTTCTGTTCTGACCGCTAGCCGAGTAAGTGAAACGCCATAAGCCCTGGCGTTTATCCGACTAAATGAAACGCCCTGGCGTTTGTCCGACTAAATGAAACGCCATAATCAGCTGGCGTTCGTCCTGTTTTGGCGACGCTTCTGTTGTGCCCACGAAGGGAGCGTTTGGCCGAGTATGTCAAACGCCACGGGCACCGGCGTTTGCCCTATCGTTCCACGGTTAGACGATAAGCTCCTGTGCATGCGGTCGACGGTGGAACCATAAGGGCATATCGTCCGGCGGTTTGAACGATAACCCTGATGTCATCCAACGGTCGACCGACGGGATGCTACTTTTGAAATTGATGCAATCAGATATATAGATCTCGAATTTTTGATTTTAAAATTAATATTTATAAAAAAAAATCGGGAAATCATGCCCATCAGTGGGGTGTAGGGATAAGAGCTTAAAACAACATGCACGTGTACACATCTTTCTAATGTACACATTAATAAACATATTTTTTTACTAAAAATATGTAGGTTCACACATCATGCAACAATATACACCTAAGAATATTTTTCATAAATTTTTAAAACTTCGAAGTGGTCTTTTTAACCGGGATGCCTATGCACCTATATTCATCTGGGCATAGTCCCAACAAACGACCCTATTTCGTAATCTAGCGCTCCCTACCACGTTGGATGCAGGTCAAATTTCTACATTTTCGAGTTTCCAATGTCGCTATAGTTGTACGCACATCCACTTTTTATTTTTCTCAGTCTCCTATTCAAGACTTTTACAATGAGCATAATACAGTATACCATTGAAAGTAACAAAAATAAATATTAGACAAGCACTTTTCCAAGACAAATCTTATAAAATTATTTTTCATGTAATCAATTTGCATGCTATTATAGAAAAAGGATAAACCAGCAAGAAAGGTGTTTTAGGCATGCAGGCACGCAAGGACAGAGGGTTCAATCTAATCTGATGAAAAGAGCCAAGTCAATCTTTACCAGGTACTAGCTAAATGCACAAATGCACGTGCATTGCTATGGAATAAAAAAAATATTGTATGAGTTGTTTAAACATTTGTGCTATCGTATCTCTAATTTCGTGTTAAATAATAATTATCTCAAAATGTGTATCGATCGAATTAACTATAGTACAAAATCGTGACATATATCCACCATATTAAATGAATGACAATTACAGTAATTTCTTGATAATTTAAGGTGTAGTCTCGCTGAGATAAACAAACGATCACCAATTCAGATCTTTATAAGAGAGTAAATATATCTTCACCTGAAATGTTCACATGCATGCGTGCAATGTGGAGTAGCAGTTGCAGTTTTTCATTTCCCAAAGGGAACCCCTCTTACTTCTGAGACGATTTTACATAACATTATTGCTTAGCCGGAGGCAGGCATTGATATAATTCAGGTTTGATCAACTCTGAGGAGAACACAGCCAAAGGAAAAAATTAAGACAAATAGCATTTTTGGATCAGCTATTCAGCTTGGAGATTGGCTTACACTCTAACCTAACCCACTGTTTTGGTCAACCGAAATAATGTTACTCTTCTGGATGTGCATATCTTACTGCATGCTATATGGGGATGACAACTAAATACTCTCTTTGTACAAAAATTTAAAGTGTATTATGCGTGCAGTCAATATTTAAAAACTTTGACCATTGGTATGTGCAAAAGTATATACATTGATCATATAAAAATAATATTATTTTATTTATCTTGCAAAATTCTTTTATTATATGTCTTTTTAGTATGTTTGGTATTATATTATGACTATTAAAAATTATAGTCAAAACTTTGTATTGAAGATAGTAGAAAATCAAACAGGCCTTATATTTTCAGACGATTGGAATAATCAGTATATTTATGTAAGTCATTGATTGGCAGACAGCTACTCGATCGAGTTACAAGGCAAGGACACGTGCTGTAATAGTCAAGAAACTGCTATGCCTTGGAGGGTGTGCACTATGGATCAGCAAAATTTCATGAGCTCCAGTAAAAAATTTATTTTAGAAAATGTGATTCAAAAATTACAAAACTATTTCCACTTGTACATGTGGAAATGCACTATGAATCTGCAAAATTTCATTATTTTTATCCATTTGTTGGCTGAGTAGTGTACACGGGATTTTTTTGAATATTTTAAACTTGAATGCACTTTTTTAATTTTTTAATAAATAAAAAGCTCTGGAGCTCGGGAGCCAAAAGTAATTTCCGCTATACCATTGTTCTTGTATCAAGGCCAGATACGTGGCCAGAAACTAGAAATCCACGTGCATGCCAACCGATTTGGTTTCTTACTTAGTAAACAAGAAAATGACATACGTAAGTGCCATTTACTATCGATGAATAGTGAGAGAGAGCTCGTTTGAAAAGTAGAGTGGACTATGCATCTGCAAAATCATGACCGGTTGAGCCAAATTTAAAATATCATCACATTGCATCACATATTTTAAGGAAAAATAATCTACAATGACTTGTTTATCACAGGTGATTTTCTTTAAAAATCATTTGTAATGTATATTTTTATAAAAATCATCTATAACGTAACTTAACACATGTGGTTTTTAGTGAATCGTCTCTGATTAAGAGTCTTATATGATCTTTTTTATAGTAATGCCCGTAAATCTAGTCTTAGTTAAAATTATGTTGTTGGAAATAGTGTTGGAAATACAACAATCGGAGAGTTCGTATCTATTGATGTCGCTAGAAGAGGCCACACCTCGCAGTTGCTTGGGTCTCCATCGGAAGAGATACACCAGACCAGGAGGCATGGCGAATCCCCTAATGTATACTAGCTTGAGAGCACAGCTACCTTACTACACATGTGCACTTGTCTGAATGTCTCTGCTACCTTAATCCAAAAGAGCGAGAGACCTTTCCGCTGCACGTATGCATGCAGGGTTTTCTCTCTTCCGTTTTCTTGTGTGCCTTTCAGTGTTACTGGTTTTCACAGGTTTTTTATGAGGTTTAATTTCAGTGGAGATATGAGAGGCTAGAGCTAGCCCAATCTGGATTTGTTAGCTTGTTGCCAGTCTCGACCCCAGGCTCATGATCTGCTGTTTCTAGTGTGATTCAACTTTTGTTTTTGACCTTGATATACACCGTTTTGTTCCTTCCTTTAGCTTGTATATTTCATATGGTTGTATCTTCTCTTGGTATATGTCTCATATCATATGTCCTCCATAGTTTTACTCGCACACACGATGACCTATAAAGTGATGGTTGATGTTCTGATACTCTTACATTTTTATCCTCACACTCTTTATATAAAAGGATTAACCAAAAGTATGCTACGCTTGAAACAATTAAACTCTCTATATAAAACTAATCCCACCATATAACTATACATGAGTTATATGGATATCCACGTTAACAAATCGAGGTATTACACCTTAAGTTTATTGTCCAATCACACGGTCAGACAATAGCCATCGTAGTCACGGAAACCTACTAAACTTCGGATACCCCGAGCTCTCCCTCGTGCTTAGGCCGACAACCATGCATGCATTTTCCATTCGACGAGACATTGTCCCCTCCATTTACCTAATGTGTTCTTTTCCAAAGGGAACCACGGCAGATGTCTTGTCCATTCCATGAATAATGGAACGGACAACGTAAGTTGAACGTCCCTTCAATTCCCAGAGTTGCGTCCTCATCTTTTCAACGAGAGGCTAGAAAATGCACGATTTTGCAGTATCCATAAGCTGAATAGCATTTCTGCAGTGTGTTATGGCAGGTACCGCCCGAGCTCAACCTATACATGTATATAACTTCTCTCAAACATTGCAGACAAAATTTGGGCCTCTTCGATTCACAGTGATTTAACACAACAACGAGCACAGCGAAGTCGTCCAGACCACACGAGGTGTCTACTCCTTTTGCAGACAAAAATTTGGTCCTCTTCGATTCACAGTGATTTAACACAACGATTTTAATTACAGGAGTTTCATCAAAAACATATCGATTATCGTAGTGCAAGGAAAAGTTTCGTGAATTAAGAGACCGTTATCTACGTTAATTAATGCCGTTCGCGTGTGTTCTGAAAATAAAATCGGTCTAGGAAAGTGAGGAAATGTGCCTAAAAGGGTTTTGTAGGTTCTTTTCAGTTTTTTTTAAAGTGCGCAGTACATCTTAGACCTTTCTGAACACAAGTATGACGCCTGTTAAAAGCTGGTGGCTTTTTACCCATATTCTTATCTCTTTAATGTAGCATCCTCTTCAATTCCAATGTTGCAAGATGAACTAGGGCTGAACTTGGCCCAGTGGCTATGCAATCCAAGCCTTTCCTCCCAGTCTCCCAGCCTGCTGGCAATCCAACAAAATCGGCCCACAACAGCATCACACAGCGGATCCAATAAAATAGCAGCAGATTTTTTTGCGTTTTGTTTTGGGAAACTCTTCGCATTGGTATGTTCATGGGAGAAATTCCATCAACATAGCATCCAACCGTTTATTCTCAAACTTTTCATCTAACCATCCAATTTTTTCTATATAAATCCCCTAACCAGCTAAGGTTTCATTTTTTTCCCATCACCACGCCCACGCCGTCCTCCGCGCTGCCTGTGACCGGCGCCGTGTCACCACCGTCCTCCACGCCGACCACGCAAACGGCTTCCGGGAGTGCCAGTCCTCCTCCCACCCTGTCGACGAGCACGCCTACCTCGGCGTCCTCCTCCCCGCTGTTCTCACCACCGCCGCCACGACCTCGGAGAAGACTCCGCCGAAACGGATCGCCGGATCAGGACACATACCCGGAGATCCAGGCTCAATGCATGTGCACCCCCACATTTTTTCCACGAGCCTTCTTCCGCCAGTGTCGTCATTAGCAGCAAGGACTCGGCGAGCGTCTGCTGCAGTTTCTCCATTAGTTGTTGATGAAAACGAATTATTGTTGTATATGAAACGAATTATTATTGTATGGGAAACAAAATACCCGGATGAATAAACATCAGTTGTTGTATTGGTTTGACAAATTTGTTATGCAAGTTTGAGTAAAATGTTTCCCTCTTGTTATGCAAATGTCTCCATATTGCCATAACAGAAGGAGCCAACGATGCCGAAAATCTAGTAATTTGAATCATAAGTTTCCCAAAAATCCGGGATTGTACTGTATATATTCCATTGTTGTATTAGTTCAACTTTTTTTTTGCGCAAGGTTTAATAAAGTGTTTCCCTCTCACTATGCAAATGTTTCCGTGTTGCCATAACAGAAAGAGCACACGCTACGTATTACATACAGATAGTTGTCCATGTTTCATATGGTCACTACAGTTGTTTCCTATACTCACTAAAAAAAATTTCTGTAAATTTAGCTAATCCTGTTTATTGCTAATCTTAATATCGGCATGCCGATTTGTCGCCAGAAATTCAGTGTTTTGTGTAAGGAAAAAATTTGCCTGTCTGTTTCCCATGTTTCCTATTGTCTCCAAAATAGTTTCCCGCAAATTAGCGATTTGTTGCATGCATATGGCTTGTCCCCTTGTTTCCAATCCTGCCGTCCATCAAAACTTCATCCTATGGCTATCTCCTATGCCTATAAATGGCTAATCTAGGTATGCCAAATTGTAGCAGTCCCCTTTTGTTTATGTCCTCTCCAACTCCAAGACGTGCTTTGAAGTTTGAACAATTAATGAAGGCGGAGACCAGGAGTCGGACTATCGATCCATGCATCTCAATCGATCTACTCCACGGCCGTTGAATGAGAGGCAGATACATTTTATTAATCTTGTTTTTGTATAACGAAACTTCGTTTCCAATGATACTAAAATTTGCTTCAACATCAACTAAAATTTGTGTCCATTGTAATAATTTATTTTGTTTCCAACACAGCATTAATTTGTTTCCATCAACTAGATAATGTTTCAAATATAATTATTTAATATGTTTTCAATGGAACATAAATTTGTTTCCACTGAACAGAAAAATGTTTCCATCATAATAATTAATTTTATTTGAAACGAAATGGAAATTTGTTTCCAAAGAAAATGAGAATTTGTTTCCAAAATAACAATTGCATATGTTTCCACGGCAACCAATCCATCTAATGGAAATTTCCATCTAATGGAAAGTTTTGTTCCATGCAACCAATCCATACGCTTAGCACAACAACAACCAAATAGTATTACAACAAAAACAGTAAATTACAGTAAAATCTGAATCACATGGTGCAGCAGCCCGTGGGCTGACGGGAGGCTAGCGACGGTCCAATGGGCAGTTGTCTGACTCGGGTGGCAGTGGTGGCTCCCATGGCGGACGTCGTGGGCGGCCAGCGAGGATGAGCATGTGACGGCAGATTTTGTATAGGATGGAATAGAGGCTGGAGGCAAGAGGAAATCCGACGATCGAGAGCCCTAAGCCCAGTGGCAGCGGCAGCGCGAGGACGAGCATGGCGCCCTCAGCACAGGCGAAGGCGTGGGTGATGGCGGTGGCTCCCGCGGAGGACGTCGTGGAAGGATGGGGAGGACCAGCAACAGGTAGCTCCCATAGATGGAGCTGTGGTCAGAGGCGAGAGGAGATCCTGCGGACGAGAGCCCCAAGCCCAGCAGTAGCAGCGGCACGAGGACGAGCATGGCGGCTACAACACAGGCGGAGGGATATCAATGAAGACACGAGAAGATTTCTGATCGGTGGCTTCGGGATGTCGCTACTGGTGGTGAGAAAAGATGCGGTGAGAAACCCTAGCTGACGGCACGGGATAGGTAGGAGATCAATCGGGAGACCTTATAGGCTAGGGAGATGTCATTGGATTAGGGGTGTAGGATAGACGGTTGAATGGTAGGACGACGGAAAGCCTCCCATTGGACTACAGGAGTTTAGAGTTTTCCATTAATGAAAGATGTGCAGAGAGCCTGAAGCCACATAGGACCCAACTATCTCATGCTAGTGGTAAGTCGGGTCATACAAGCTTATACTTCATATACTTTTTAGCTATACATCCTAGTTTTTATTTAGGGCTTCACTGATTCGCAGTATTCGCAAAATGCAGGAATAGAAAAAACATAAGAGTTTGATGTCATGACATGTTGTATCCTATATGAATTGAAAACGTAGAAATTTTCTTTAAGGGTTTGGTATATACTTGTTGTCATAGAAACAAATAAAACTTTCCAACTGGTTGGACTAGATGGAAATTTTCCTTTGGAATTGAGTACAAATTGGCTTATAGGAAAAATTCCTAAGGTTTCTAATCCTACAAACCAAACAACCTATATAGGAAAAATTCCTAAGGATTGAAATTTTCGTAGGTATAATCCTAGACAATGAGATTTAGGCACCCCCGATCTATTATGTGGACCCTCGAGGGTAAGCGAGGTAACACAAGTAAGGAAGAAGCGATCGTCCTCGAGTACAATGAGATGTAGTAATGTCTCTATTGCTCTAGAATTAGGGTTACAAGTGAGCAAAATTACCCTTCCTCTGTGCCCTTGGGTTCCTATTTATAGAGGAGGTGGGATGGAGGTGTGAGATTACAATCTTTCCCTTAGGGCTAGAAGACACCACAAAGGGTATTATGGTCTTTTATGGGGGAATCTAGAGGAATATTCCATTGGAAGATGCCGATGGAGTACAGTCCGAGAATATTCCTGCTTCTCCCGTCTCGCCATGCTCAAGGTTCACCTCTGATGGGGGCACCCCTGACGATGGATTGCCCTCCACGCTCGGGGTGAATGCGATAGATCGCCTGTGTGGTCCTAATCTCAGACCCCCTACTGAGCGCTGTCAGGGGTCTATACATCGATTTAGGGTAGAGCGGGGACCCCCCTCCAATAGTAGCCCCTCGAAGGTCTGGGCGATAGGGTATCGCCCGTCCAGGCTAGCGCACCAACCTTGAGGGGTCAGCGCGCTGATAGAATCGTCATCCTCTCAGTGTTGTGCAGGACACACATTCGTGTGAATTCTCTACGCCTCGCCTTTCTCTCTTTCTTCCCCTCTCTTCTCCTTCTCTTTTTTTTCTTCTTTGCATTCTTATGGGTTGTATTCTGTCGAGTGGCCCGGTCAGATTATTTTCCTTCCTGCCCTCCTTCCTTCCTATATTCGGCCCCTCTCTTTTTCTTATTTCTCCTTCCCGTGTCTATCGGGGTCGCCGGCTCTCTCCTCCACCGGTGGGTCGGTTTCACTCCTCTAGTCTCTGGCACCGGTGCCCGGTGCTGTGTGTGACCCGAGGAGACTACATGCTCCTCCTACTATCATTGGCACCGCCATACTTGGGGTTGTGCGCCCATAGACGTGACATGGCCCCCCTTGCCTTGCTGAGCAGCATTGTGGGGTGAGACCGTGGTGCCCTCACCTTCACGGTTGAGACCAAGCGGGTTATGGCTCCTACCTCCTCTCCTCGTTGCCTGCCTCTCCGTAGTGCTCCTCCTTTGCTCTTGTAGAAGCTGAGGGCGGCTGATTGTCAGAAGCCAGTGCAAGTGAGGGGGAGTGTGGAATACCCAGTTTTAAGGACCAGATAACCCTTGTGTTTACCGTATTGGTCCCATGATCAGTAGTTAGTACACACAATTAACTTGAATACCATTGTCATATATGAATATTAAGAGTCTGATACATAGACTGGCATGGCCTTTATTTTACACACATGGCCTATTGGCCGAATTTAAAGAGTCTGCATCAAAAAGATACACGTGACAAATGCCCATCAATATGCCACACTCGAAAAGCAATCAACTAGGGTAACGCCTTAGTCCTCGTAGTCATTATCGTCTTCGGAGAGGTACTCCTTGTCTGGCCAAATCAAGAAGCCAGGTGAGTACATTGAATGTACTCGCAAGCATCCCACAGGGAGTTATATAGCGGCTATACTCATGCAAGGCTTTATTCAAAAAACGAAACTCTACGCTATGTTGCATGTTCTGCGGAAAAGTAAGTTCTTAGCAACAATACAATAATAGATTGGCAAGAATTTTTGCAAACATGATCTAATGAGAGAAAACATTTCTGCAATAATGATAGCATCTGCTACTGTCTCATACATCTCAACACCAAACTACTCCGCCAATTCGTACCACTGCCATGTGGTACGATCCAACCTATACTTCTGTAACTTCCGCTACTTGTCCCTAGCTTATACGGCATGCTGCGAACACATCTTGTCCGCATCCTTAAACCCATAGCCTACCTTTTTAAGCAAAGCATAGTCTAACCAGTGTGCGGCTTAACCAAGTTGTGTCCATGACCGCAGACGCGGCTATTCGAATAGATTTTTAACACTCTGCAGAGGTTGTACGACTTTGCCTATAAGATGTAAGTTATCCTTGTTGCTAAGTGCTAACAAGTACACTTCACGAGGTGTACCGGTAGGATTATTACAACATGACTCTTCTTCCACTTAGCCCTAACAATGAACCCAACATATGAGCCATTTCTAGCAATGCTTGTTAAACCATGACACAAAGCCGACCCACCTTTGTGTCGAGCAACTTTCTACGTTGAACCACGACAAGACTGTTTGGAGTTGAAGCACTCTTTTGCACATTTCACCTATTGCCTACGGGTCTGTACACTAGTACTGAATAGAAAACTAGCTCAAGTCCTTCCCATTAGGGCACGTGGACGTACGAAATGAACTTGGCTGAGCGACAGTTAGATTCGATCCATAATTGATCCAAGCAAGACTCCATATCATCTCTAAGCCACAAAGGGCTAGATCCAAACCATGCCACATAAGGCTGATTCATTCCGACAACCCTTATTCCTGAACACCATCTTATGCTTCCCACCCGAATCCAAATCACCTATGTTTTGTTTTAGGGTTTTTTCATGAATCATTTTCACCAAAGTCTTTCCCCGGACAATGGATGCCTCCCAAGGATCCATTTCCACCCATGAACCAGCAATTCATAACACGTCAAAAAAATTGGTTTTTCCTACTTCGGGTCTAAGCATAGGGTTTTATAAACTACAACCTAAGTTCCCACTGCTGTTACCATACCTTTAGGGGGAAATATTGCTATGGCGACAAGGAATGGCATAAAGACTAAGTTCATATGCAATAATAGGTCATAGCTATAGCTAGCATAAAATAACGATCTTAGCAACATAACATGCAAGATTTGCAACCAATATAAGTAAGTCTTGAACATATAGGGTCAACATGATCAAGACAAGGATCTTGCCTAGCAAGTTGTGGTACCAGTCTTCTCCTTGGAGTTGGTACGGCGGAAGCTCAGAATCCGCCTTGAGAGAATCCGGTACATCAGTAACTACACGTTAAAAAGGGTGACGAATAAACGACTACATAGATGAACGCCAAATAAACATCAAATAGTGCAACATGGTATGCATGGTTGTGCTCTGGACCTTAAGATTTTAGAAACTCAAAGATTAGGGTTTGCGATATTATGCATGGAATAAGGGTTTTTCCGATAACGGATATCGAGAGTTCATTGGATTTGCTTTCGAGCATCTCTTTAAACTAAGCTTAGTTGAAACCAGAGAGTGGACCCTATTCAAAAGTATTTCCAGAAGGTTTCTAGCACATTCAAAAATTATTTGAATGATTTACTTACTTTATTAAGATATTAGTTTATATTAGGAAATCATGGATTGCATGTCGCTTACTCCATATGTGTGGGTTTTTGTCTATAGTTTAAGTACATAGGTTATAACATATTTTGAAATATTCATAAATATATTAGGGTATCTTGGAATTATTTTTGAACATATTTGATATGCAAAGAAAAGTCATTTTCTTAAGCCAATAAGAGTTTTTCTTTGTTCCTATTCAAATAGGGTCAGAATTTGAAAATGTGTTTGAATAGAAAGGAGGGAAATTTTGTGATTCAGAACCTGAAAGATTTTCTAGAGAACAGGCCTAAAAATAGTTGAACCAGTCAAACCAATGAAGCCTATGGTTCTGGAATTGGAAAATCGGATGAATCGGAGGTTTTACGCTTTCAGTTTGAAGAGTTTACGCTTTTCTATAGAGAAGGGCAACCCCCACCGGGCGTAGCCACTTACTCTGACGTTGGGCCTGGTCGAAGCCCAGGGTCCACTGTCAGCCGCGCTCGGCTACTTATCGCTTCGATGGATACGTCCGGGGTGGAGCCCACCTACCAATTGGTTAGAACAGCGCCGCCGCTTGGGACGGGCTGGTGAAGGTAGCGGCGGTTCCCGCTAGCGATGTATTGGGTTTTTTTTTACACTGGTGAAGGCTTTCAGAAATTGGAAGAGCGAAATTGCCTAGGAAAGGAAGAGGAATAGGATGGCAACAAGGGACTGGCTCGAGGGGAATTGTTTTGCTTGGATTTGAGAGGCCAGTGGCGATGGGTGATTTTCTTGGGGCTGAGGAAGGAGGGGGTCTTGGAAGAAATTGGGAGCTTCGTGGGGTTTGGAGGAGTGGAGGAAGAGTGGTGAGGAAGAATGGTGCTCGGGGGTGCCTTATATAGATGGAGCGAGGGGGATTGGGGAGGTGTGGCCGCGAGAATGGAAAACCATGGCGGTAGAAGGCTCCTGGGAAGAATTGGCGTGGTAGCCTTTGGTCATGGAGTCAAGGGGAGGCCCTGGTGCGTTTTGATGCGGTGGCACAGCCGCTAGACGGCGAGTAGCGCAGGATGCCGCGGGTGTGCACTGTGCACACCCGGGGCACGCCCAGAGTGCGTCCAGCACACACGCATGTAGCATCGGCTTTGGCCTAGCGTGCTCGGCCATGTCCACCCATGCACAGATGTGTCATAGTGGAGTGCCAGGGCTTGAGCAGCTCATGGATCATCTGGATGTAGAGGAAACAGAGAAAAAGAGAGAGGGAGTAGCATGCCGATCCTGACATTGATAAGCTTTAGGATGTTAGTGTGCAAAAGGTAAATTTTTTAGGGTGGCTAGAGAGATGGATAAGTTTGAGGTGGAGAGGAAGCTCTGGAATTTTCCTAGAATTTTTCCCGAAAGGATAAACTTGTGATTTCATATGGATAAGGAATTAGGGCAGGATTACTTGATGGATTTTTCTCCAAATCTTTGAACTGGAGTTGGTGATATTTTTTTGTATCTGAGGTCTTGGAGATGTTTGAGAGGTGGTCGAATTCTTTAGGATTTTTCTAAGGTTTTTCTGTAGGTGTTGTAGTTCAAGTGTCAAAACAGCCCAAATTCAAAATTTAAATATGGTTTGAAATTTTTGTATCGGACATACCCATATTATTTTATATCTAGGTTGAAATTGCTTTTACACAATTTCTAGAATTTTTCTAGAATTGTTGGAGTGAGGGAAATACATGAAATCATAGAATTAGGGTTTCTTCTTGAAGAAAAAGAAAATAGTAAAAAAGGGTAAAGGCTAGGGTTTTAGAGTGTGGGGCCCCTTTCATGACATGTGGGCCCTGAGGGAGTTTATGATATGCTGGTTTCATGCGGGTATGATCATGTCTAGGTTCTTAGGGTTTGGGCTCTTTGGTCGAGGGGAGAAAATTAGGGTTTTATACCTTTTTGCCATGAGGGAAAGAACTAGGGTTTCAAGTATATATACATATATATGTATATATGTTCTTTATTTTGGGATAGGTGTGGGTAGTCATGTTGTGAAAATCATGTTAGGATTTAAGCATATATATATACACATGATTTCAAGTGCTAGCTATATGACATGTATGACATGGAATGATGCGAGGGAAGCATAAGATCCAAAATGCGATGAAGAAATGTTAGAAATTGACGGGGTTTTGACATGTCATAGACATGGTTTACTTGATGCTGAAGACGAGGGTGTTATAGGGAGGGTGTGGGTAGGCTCAGCTGTGTGTGGCAAGGCTTCTTCTATGGTGTTGATCTGTGGTGCGGCCTTCCCCCTCACGTGGTTTGACCCTCTTGGGACCTTGTGTGGTTTGATGCTGTAGGGACCTTGCGTGGTTCAATCCGGCAAAGAACCTCCGTGGTTTGATAATTTTTTGATTGCATACTTCGTGTACCTTGTGGTTGAATCTTGGCAGGTTTGCCATGACTACACGAAAGGAGGTGGATGTTGATTCATCTATTAGGTGGGGCACTGGTGACATGAATGGCACGCACTGGTGCCTCGATGAGGACATCGGCACCCATTGGGAGTGCATGTTCCGTGGGTGTCGCGACGAGGATGAGGCTGTTGTCAGGCATCTTCAAGGGCCCTTACAAGGGTGCCCCCTGATGCACTTTCCAAGAGCAAGGCGACCTTCGTTGAGGAGCAGGGGATTGAGACGAGCGAGGACAACTTGTACAGGAAGTTCCTTGGGTGATGTCATGCTAACAAGGTGTTGATTGAGCGTTTGGTTAGGAAGCACAAGATCTCATCCATTAAGGCCGTCTGGATTCCAAAGGCTGATGAGGAGGGTGGAGACCGAGGCCTAGGCAAGTGGTAGCGTTTGCCGCCTAGTTCAACCTCGGGTTGTTCTTCTCAGCAGTGGACTTGCTAAAAAATGTGCTCAAGTTCTTCGGGCAAGAGGTCGAACACCTCAGCCCTATTGCCCTTTTTGCTTGGCGACCTTCAGTGGGCTCTGTGGAGCATCGGGGTGCGGGCTCCGCATAGCTCTTTGCCTACTTCCACCAGGCACACGTGACCTGTGTGGTCGGCCCTGGGGGCATTGGAGCCAAGGAGGAGATCTCTCCTTATGGCATGGTCATCTTCATCAAGCGCCAGAGCCGAGTACCAGCTCAGTATCCAATGTGGGCCACGAAGAATAGGTGGGACAACTGGCGGGAAAGTGCTTTTTCTGTACCGTCACCGACCCCGTTTTCACTTGCGTGGGGCATGGCCTGACACCTCGGACTTCGAGTTCCCCTACCCCCATCAGGACAGACGGTTCACATGTGATCTTGCTCATGTGCATAGCCTCCACGATGAGCATGTGTGATCTGGTGGAGGAGTAGAGCATGCTAGAGATCCTGCCTCTCGCTTAGGGTTGGGAACCGTTCCTAGCACTGGAGGACGATGGTCACCTCCTCGACATGCGTGCCTTGAGGCAGGCCTCCGTTTACGATCCTTTGCAGCTGGGTTACTCCTCTTCTGAGGGTAAGATTCTTCATGTCTCATTTCCTTCCCCTGGCTTGGTTGCAATACTTGGTGATTTTTGATGTTTATCTTGTTTCCAATGTAGGTCTCTCTTTAGCAAAAGGGGAGGCATCCAATGTGTGGTTACTTGGTCCAATGATATCGCTGACTACACCGGCATGACGAAGGTGATTTGGGGGCTACCCCACAACTGGGCCTTCATAGTCTTTGGGCTTGAGGTGCTAGAGCGTTGCGCTGTCTGATCGAGGGCGGAGTGCGAGAGGCTCAAGAAGTGCCCCAGATCTCCCATCCCGTCTTCATTGGTTTGCTCAACGCGTGCCCGCTCCAGATGTCGCGGGGCTATCTTCCCTGACGCAGTCACGGTTGCCTCCGAGGACGAGGTTACCTAGCGGTGCTTTGGCGGGGTTGACCCATGCAACCCTGCCTTACCGCACGAGATGCATGAAGGGGCCCTGGGTGCCACCCCCGGTCATGCCGAAGTCGAGCTGCATCGTTGATTACCAGGACAACATCACTTGCTTACATGTGGCTGAGTGCGACCACATTTTCAAGTTCTTAGCGAGCGGCTACCGTGCTCCATCCCGAGATGGCCTTGGGGGTGCTCAAGACAGCATCTAAGGCCACTCCCGGTCCTTCCTTGGCCACGTGTGGGATGAGCATAGCCCGTTGCACCTTCCCACGCTTTAGCATTCCCGCCGCACTCAAGTGGGTCGTTTTGCTATGACCAGCTCTAGGGGAGCCTCTGGCAGGGCAGGATCATGTCCTCGGGTGTGAGCTCCACCACATAGCCCTGTTCTTTTTTTCACCTTATAGCGACTGGGCCTTCGTTTAGTCTTTTGATGTTTGAGTAGCTCGCACACCCAGACAGTCGTAGCTTCGACGCGAGCCCCTTAGTTGCAAGATAGGCATAGCTGGAGCTTTCTTTTGGCAAGGTACGCATGATTGGTGTTTTCC
Organism: Stipa capillata; assembly: GCA_019208055.1. Lineage (NCBI taxonomy): Eukaryota > Viridiplantae > Streptophyta > Magnoliopsida > Poales > Poaceae > Stipa > Stipa capillata. The sequence goes on along the minus strand of JAGXJF010001381.1, from coordinate 55,112 downwards.
TTTGTAATTCTCATGTATTTTGCTAGTTATTAATGAAAATTCAAAAAATTGCCCATGTGACTTTCTCATCCCATGAGTGTGTATCTATTTTCGTTGGTTCATAGGGTAGTGTCAGCCTTCGGCGGAAGGCGACCGCAGGTCACTTGGGGATAAGGCCTCCGCGTCCCGAGTCACATAAGCATTATGCCTTTGTTGGGATAATAAAGGTTGAACGGTATGACAAAAAATTGCATATCTTGAGCAACAAAGGTTGCGACCTTGCTTGCGGGTATTGCCCGTCGCTCCATTCGAGATTGATTTTTTCGTGTTTTAGTGGCATGGACATTGTGAGTTATGTAAGTTGTTGTAACAACAGAGCTGTTGTGTCTATGGTGTAGTGTTTACCTTCTTTCCTCTCAAAACATTTAGCGTTTGAGGCTATGCCCGAGGGCGCATGTATTTCCACGAGGTATGATGATAAAGATGGTGTTGTGGCATCGGCCTCCTATCCAAAACAATTAGCGCTCAATGGTGCACGGAAGAGCGCTTTGACATTGGTATAACATGCATGTTTGGCTCGACGTTACGGGGAAATATAACTGCACGACCCCAAATGGAAGAGATACTCTATTCCAGATGAATATAGCTCGACATTGTTACTCGTTATTATAGAGCTCAATTGCCGTGAGTTTTTGGCGGTAATAGTTTAGCCCGAGTCGTGGAGAAACCATTGTCCCGCCACTATCATGGCTACAATGTAAGATGCCAGAAAACCAGTCAGTTTTTGGCGAAAATACAACACAGGTTGTACCGATTGGACAAGGTTCTGCTCAAGTCATTCTACAAGTGCAAAACGGAGAGACCAAGATGTAGATTTTTCAGATGCAGGGCTCAAGCATACATGTAGTCAGATACGCTCACACCATGAATAGTGCAGCTCGGATAAACATATGACAATCACTCAAAGATGCTCTCAGACGAACGAGAACATCAAATATCACATTCAAACAGCGAAAGTCAAACTCAAACGGCACGCAGTATAGGACCGTGCAATCGACAACGACATATACCGTGCAATTGACAACAACACAGAGTACAGATGTTTACATACCACACTTATGGACCATGCATCACGAGCTGAATTCAGATGCTTGTACCATCAAACCGCAAATGCTGACTCAGAAACTTCGATGAAAGCGAAATAACACCACGATGGGAACATTACCTTTTGGTTCCAATTGGGCTGCTCCGCCAACAGGTGAGAAAAATATGCATGGTAGGAAAAGAAGAAAATGATGAACAAAAACAGAATAAAGCTTCTTGGCAATTTGCAGAAAACCAGCTCACCATACGCAATTATTTCCATCTCCTGTCGACGTCCCTGCAACAGAGGGGGAAACAACTTTTCCACAATACCATTCCTCCACCCAATGTTTTATGCCTTACACACATCAATCCAAACACTCCACCAGACCATGCATCTATAACTTTAATTAATTCTCCACTGAGATATTCTTATGCTGGTTAAACAGACTATTCCGTATAAAACATAACACTTTGATTCTTGCAATTCGCAGTAAAAGTCCAGAGGTGGTAAAAAAGAGGAACGATATGACAATGGCAGAGATGTGAGAACTATGAAACATAGGCAATGTCCACTGATGATGAAACGGACAGTTCAGTGCAGATGTGCAGATCACTAGAATGTAAAACAGAATGGAAGTTGCAAAAACAAAAAAGTTTCAGGCAGCTAAACAAAGACAAACAGAGGGAAAAAGAGAGAGAAGAGTATGTATGCCCTAACTAGCAATTGACCTGAAATGAAATTTTCATTTTGCAGCAAGTCAAGAACAAACTGCAAGACAGAATTCGTACCAGAATAGTACAACAGTGACTTCTAGCAAATTATTGAGATCAGGTTCATAGCGCAACATATTTCATTGAATGTTGCAAGCAGCAAAGCCAATAGCTAAAGCAGGCAAAAAGAGAACATCAGAGCTCAGAGTCACAAAGGAGAAAACTTCACGCAACACACCAGAACAATGCATAGATGCACAAATTCTATACTCATTGATCATAAGAGTGATTCCACACGGCAAACTGATAGAAAAGCTTTATCGGCATTTTGTTCTACAAAATGAGAAAAGTCCTACAAAGTTGGACCGCTGAAAATGGAAGAACATCGAAATCTTTCAAATTGAACAACTATTTGCAAACAAGCAACCCATGGAAATGTAATCACAACAGCCAATACTCAAACTCAGAATTACGCAACAAAGTTGTAACTATGCAAATTCTTTTCCTCAAACACGGAAATGTGCATCAGAAAGCAAGACAGATTCACATCGACAAGGATTTAAAGTATTTTCAAATTTTGGTGTTATCGTGTGAAATATAGTACTTGTCCTCTATCAAGAAAAAATAAATTTATTTTTCTACTGCCGCATGAGGTATGCTTGCTAGAGTTGTACGGTACTAAGCATTAACACTACAGAAGCAAAGGTGCTAATAACTGAATCAATTACAAAAACAAAAACAAAAAGCAATTTAACAGTGTTCCTTCTCTGCGGAAGAAGTTTCGGACCAAATTATCCATTAGTTTAAAATTCCATTGATTTATGCTCCAAACGAGATATGTGATATAGTAGGAATAATCTATATTACTCGTGGCAGTGAAGACTAAAAGGAAGCACAATATTGGACACGTTTAAGACTGCAAACTATCCTCAACTAAAACCATGCAAGGTACATTGATTACAGCTCAAGGAAAATGGTGGACAAGGAGTAGGCTCATAGCCATCCCACTTAAGGAAAATACCATACTCCCTCTATCTGTAATTACATGTCATTTTGGATATGGACATGGTCTCCAACATGCAACTTTGACTGTTTCTTTGCACACGAATTTGTTAGTAAAATATTCTAGAATTTTGATATTGTAAAAATATTTTACGACAAATCTAATGATACTATTTTCACCCAACCGGTCTAAATAATTTTATATATAATGTTAGTCAAAGTTAGAAAATTTTGACTACACGCTTTCTAAAATGTCACCTATCTCTGAACGAGGTAGTATGCTATTTTAGCTTAAAGCATTCCTAGAGCCTAGAATTCACAATAACCCTGAAGTTTGGAAACTGAAGATACGATTGGACTCAGCTAATGGTCATGTACACCAATGTAGCTTTATGGATGAAGATGAACTTTACAAAGCTCATGTTACAAGTACACAAATGTTTGAATATGTTTCTCCGCTCTTGCTATATGAAGTAAACAAACCATTATGACTGGCTCATATGCAGTAAATTATGGATGATCAATTGACTAATAATGTAACAGTTCTATCTCCCCAGTTCTCGCTCCAAATTCCGATAGCACATTGCGCAAAAAGAAAAATGCATCATATGTATTCATTCTTATTTCTGCAAATCTGACATTCATGAGAAATGCATGCAATGTTTATAGCGCACCAGTCAACCTTTGTTTGCAGGCATTATGCAATGATGAGTTGGAAGGAGTTACTTATCCAAAAGGAACGTGCCTATTCTCAAAAACCTCAAGTTTAACATTGTTAAGATCATGATCATGTTGTTATCCACAGATCAAGCACATCAGCTTCTGCAAGGTATAATTACTATTATATTTCACCTTAACTATATTTCTAAAAGAGATCGGAAAGAAATAATCATTACTGCAGCAGAGAGAATTGATATAATGCATATAATTACTGGAAAGGATAAGGCAAAATCAAGTGAAGTACAGGTTTTCTTTGAGATCAAACAATGACAACAACAATATTAACACTACAAACTAACAGAATCAGCATTTGGAATGGTCAACATTAAAGTGCACTTACAAGGATATACTTCCAAATATATAAACTAAACTACTTACCAATTTGGCATATACTTTGCGCAAATTTTGATTTCCAAGCGACAATATGAAGTTAGACACTCTTATCAGAAATTACACAGAACCTTTGAGCGGACTAATTAGCACTTCAATAAGTAAGCAAGCATTACAAGATTAAACTAATCTGCATTGCAAATGATTGTTTTCTAAGTTATGAGCTATTAAAAAAATTGGCATAATTTTTGTTTTCTTGTAATTGCAGTTTTACACTGAGCATGCCTTTATCATTCTCATCTCCTTACAAGTAATTTAGAATTAAAATTCACCAAAGCAACTATAAATTGTTCAACCAGAGTATTACAAAAACTTTAATCAGAGTATTACAAAACATGTCCAGCACAAGCATCTCAGAGGAGGTAAGGGAAAAAAAACTACAATGAGCAGAACAAGCAAGCATTACCAACCAACGTACATTAAATCTCTGCTTGAAATTTGGGAAGAATTAAATCAATATTTTACCTGATTTATCTGAATTGATTAAAATGGGGGAACCCATTTTTTTCCATTTGTCTTTGTTTTGGACTTTTGGTCCAAACAGATGGTTTCATTTTGTACTCATACTCGTACTATTTGCTAGCCTATCTTTCCCAAGGAGATTGGGCCATGTCAACCTCCGACAAACACAAGGAAATGGCAAGACTGTAGGAGAAATCGTGGTTAAAAATTATGCCAGTGAATATCAAAGGCATGTATACAGAAGTAATGATCCTTCTTTGTTCCAGACACAGACTATCAAATACTACCAAACTAACTTGCTTCATCATCATCAATGATGGAAAGCCTCTGAAATATGTTGTTTCTAGATTATTATTGCTATGACACTTTTTGCATGGTCTCATCTTCGAAATCATGAGACGATCGGAATGTAAATGAAGAAATGGATTAGTTGGGGCGAAAACAGATGTATTAGAACTCAAGGGTTACAAGATACTGCTGCTGCTCTGCTGATGCCAACTAAATCAGATACCAAGTCGAAGGCAGAAATTATTGATGAAGAATGAGCGCTGCAGCTAAACAGTTCTGCCTTTGTGCATGACTCTCTTCATAAACATAACTGCACTCATCCTTGATCTAGTGAACTCAGCATCCCATCACGGCGCAATTATACACAAAGTTCCCAGATTGCCGTGTGGCGATCAACCTCCATACAGGTGGTTTGTCATCTGGGATCCATGAGTTGAGCTCAATCATACGCCCAATAGAAGTTCTTGGGCCACCAATGACGATCAGCCTCTCGCCACATGCCCTAAATGCAAGGCCCCAACCATTCATCGACACAGAATGCTCTGGTAATTTTCCAAGTGTGACCCACTTATTATTCTGCTTGTCATACTTCTTGACATCCTTCTCACTGTAATCAGCAGCATACAGCTCATTCTTCACAACCGCAATAAGTGGGGGTGCGCCGCTCACTCCATTGAGACCCTCAGACATGTTCTCAATCACCCTCCACGACTGGCTCCGTATGTCATACTCCTCTCCACAGGTCAAGACCATGTTGTTATTGGTCACACCGCCTATGACATAGAACTTGCCATCCATGAACACCCCGGAGCAATTCTTCCGCGCCCTATTCATGCCAGGGAGGGACGTCCATGTATGTGTTTCAGAGTTATATAACTCTGCTGAGTTGAGTATCCTGCCATAAGAATCAGTTCCCCCGGCAACATACGCCTTCTCCCCCACGCTTGCTGACCCAAATAGACACCGTGGCGCATTCATCACCTCGCCCCTTGTCCAAGAGTTTGTCAATATGCTATATCTGAAAACAATGTGTGTCATTCCAAACACGAGCAGCTCAGTGCCCATTCCAAACACGAGCAGCTCAGTGCCCACAGCCAGCGACTCCTTGTCCGAGCACATGAAGCACTCGTCATGAGGCATCTTGGGCACCGAGATCCAGCGCTCACGGTATGGATCATATGCATCCCACTCTGAAACATTGCAAGAGAAGTACACCCAATGCTCAGAGATCTTCTTCTGCCGCCGCAGCCGGTAGATCTCCCCTCCACGCACCAGCAATCGGAACTCCCGGCTCAGCGACCCCACAGAGCCATACTCTGACCGGGACAGCTGGAGAAGGCAGTTAATGGACAGCTCGCGCGGGAGTTCAGCGATGAGGCTACCCCCACCGCCGTTGTGCTCTCCGCCACCAGCCGCACGGCGGCCGGGGGCATGGGCCTCGCGGATGTCAGGCGTGTGCGGCTGCGGTGACGGCGGCTTGCTGCGCTTGCCGCCGCCGCCGCAAACCGTCCACCTCGTCCAGGTCCTGGACGTCGGCAGCGTCTTCTGGCACAGGGCGCTTGTGGTGTCCACCGCCGAGGAGCTCCTCCTGGCACACCCACTGCGACTCCGCCTTGCAGGAGCCCCCTTCCAACACCATGGCTTGCTCTTCCGTGTTAAAGAGATCCATTATTGCGGTTGTTCTTGATGGAACTATTGGACGCGCCAAGAAATCAAAGAACCAAGTGCAGCCTCGCTTCCTCCTCTCGAGAGTTACGCTGCTCGCCTTGCTCCGATCTGCGGAGAGGAGGAAAACGAATTGAGCAAGAAACCGTCAAGAACGGTGGATCGAGAAACGGAGATCTGAATAAACCACACCACAACGAGACCAACCACCAGCACCACCATCACCAATCCGCCCCCAAGAACCAAATCGCCCAATCAAGAAACCCCGAGAACCGAAACTGATCCAAGAACCCTCCCAAAACAAATTCCCCGGACGGCAAGAAAACGCACCTAGAAAGAAGAATCCATCCAACAGCCCGGATCACCGAGAGGAGGAGGCAGCGGTGGCCGGATCCAGGAAGCAAACAAGACTTGAAATCAAATGAAATCACACCCTCCCGATCTATCCTCTCTGTCTCTCTCTCCTATACAAAAATCCGTCACCCTCTCCCTCTCCTTCACCGTCCTTATCAGTCTATCTAACTAAAATGGCCATCTCTATAATTATATGCGCGTATATATAGATGATATGATATAGGTACTGCGAGTCCCTCTTCTGCTACTGGTAGTACGCCTCCTCCTCCCCCCTCGTTCTAAAATGCTTCTGCCCCTGCAGCTCCAGCTTCTGCTGCCCCTGCCCCCCTCTGCTTTTCCTTTCTCCTCTACCCTTTTTTCCGTGGTGTGCTAACGCAGTAATGCGTACTTGGGATTCTCCTCTCGCTTTCTTTATTTATTTTCCTTGCTGTTTATTTGTTCCTCTTTCTTTTTTGCTGGTTTTTCTTTTCTTTTCCTTTTTCCTCAAGGGGTTGGTTGAGTTTGGAAACCGGCCAGCTCCACGAGACTGCCAGCTCAGCGGCTGGGTAGCTCCATTTTCCATTTTTCTGGTTGTTTCCCATTTTCATTTTTTGCTTTGTTTGAATTGATTTCATGTTTTTGTTTTCGCCCGGAACTCTTTATTTTCGGTCGCCAGGAGCTGATTTTAATTTTAAGTATCGGTGGTCTATGCTTGGTTGATGTCGGTAATAACACGGGAATGAAAACTGTGAAGATATCTCAAATCCATTGTATCTACAACCATATATAAGTCATCTATAAGACACAAATGTGCAATCTATTCGTACATTTGGTAAATAAATAAATATATATATATATATATATATATATATATATATATATATAACCAACATGTACTTCTCATAGCTCACTAGATCGACGGATCGTTCTTTTATTCTACCTTTTTTGTTACCAATTAGTTAATTTGCTCATCGAAAATACGTCTCTCTTCTCTCTCTCCTCTAAGAGCTAACATGAATGGATTTTAGATATGGCTGACATGTAGTATTGAAGAAACCTATAGTGGCTATATTTCACATTGTGTTTCTTTTTGGCCTATGTTTTTCGCAAACTAGTTGGGGCCTACTTTTGGACAGAGGAATTTTAGAGCTGAATTTTATAGGAAAATTCCCTATATGGCTCTACACAAAAAACAATGAATTTCTAGGGTTCACATATATGAATATGAAATTATGAAGTAGCTCAACCATATAAATTTTAGTAGAACTATAACATGAGCTCAGAAAAAATATTTTATGCTTTCTGTGGATTTTTCTCATTTTAAATTACTATAGTATCTAGTGGAGCATTCAAACATCTTGCGAGATCAATTCATCATTTTTATATCCTTATAAAACTGTATTGTTATTCCTATTTTTATATATTTCTAGTACCGTGTCATTTTCCGATGCTATGTATTAGTGCCAAACTACCGGTTGCTGCGAATGATGCTTTAAACAGGTGACGTTGTAGACTAGAATCTACTATCTAAAAGAGGACACAAGGTCCAAATTAAATTAAAACACCACATACAATGTGGCATATTTTCTCCGTCCACAAATGTAAGGCGTGCACGGAATTTAAGGTCCAACTTTGACCAACAATTAAGCCAATAATATTGAATTATATAACAAAAAAGTGATACTATTTGAAAATACGTTTGAATATGAATCCAATAGTACTATTACTATGTCATATAAGTTAATCGTATTGGTTTAATTATTGGTCAAAGTTAGACCTTAAATTTCGTGCACGCCTTACATTTATGGACGGAGGGAGTAGGAGAAAAGCCTACTTTAACTTAAAGGAATATTTTAGTTCCTTATGCTTGCGATTAAAAGGAAAGAGAAGAATGGAAAAATAAGTGTTCTGCCCTTCCCAAATGTAATCGGCCGCTGTAAACTGTCCACGGCCCCTCATGATTCGAGCCGTCCACTTGTCTTTGTAAAAGTGGCATCTAACTAAAATACTCCACTAATAATTAACTAATCAGGCTCTTGAATCCAGTAAACTACCCTCGTTTTTTGGCATCCGGTTTCATAAGAAGTCGCTACGTGCACCAACAGTACTCCCTCAGTTTTTTTATGTAGGGCATAGTTAATTTGACTATCAAGTTCAAGTTTCGACAACAATTAATTCAATAATAATACGAGTATTATGTTATGCAAAATTGATACCATTAGATTCGTATCTAAGAGCTCTCTTTTGTGACTATGATTTTTATAACCAAATATTACACAATAAATTTTAGTCAAAGTCTAAATTTAGACTATCAAACTATATCGTACATTTCAAGATGAGGGGAGTATGATATCCAGCACTTGAAAAGTGGTTGGTGTACGTCCTCACCTTGAACGGAGACATGATAAAGCAATAGCAATATCTAGTCGGGGAGCTTGGAACTAAATTTAAGTTTGTTAAGTGTTAGTAACTAGGCCTGAGCTTGTCAGTGGTTTTGTTTGAGTGGCACTAGCAATCGTTCAGCGACGTTGAAGACGGCGGTGGAAAGGCTATCACAATTGAAATATGTGGTATTAAAGGGAAGTTCGTAAAAGTAGTATACACTCTTAAGACTGATTCTTACCAACAAAACTAAGAATAAACAAATGCTTCTAAGATAAGTTATAATGATAACCATGGTACAAACAAGGATGACAACAAGTCGGCTTTTGGAAATCACGGTGACCAATTCTGAGCATGCGCTAGTGAGGTTCCGGAGAGTGTGGCCACGACATAGCTTGGGCAGGCATCGGTGGCGCTTGGCTTGAGGACGAGGTGGCGAAGGCGATATGGACTATGGAAGCGACATCGTAATGTTTTCAAAAGAAACAAACGAAATGGATCAATAAATATTTTTTATAGCATTTCGGGGCGTAATGGTCGAAGCCTAACGTGGCTATCTTCGCCCTGTTAACTCTTCTAACTAGGAAATTACCACCTATCCCTGTCATCTGCTACGGAATTCCACGTCGAGGAATGAGGAATTTGTTTCCATAGCCATCCCGCGACATATTATACCTGAAATAGATAAGGTCATGTTACATAGATATTGTTACGGACGAATAATCGGACCTCATCACTAATGAGTTAGCGAACATGGCAGCCGTTGCATTAAATATCGTCTCTACACTACATATATGGTCAATTAAGACGATACAATTTCCTACAGAAAAGCTAAGAAATAAAGAACAACAACAACAACAACAGTAATATGGAAAAAAAATATGTTATTTCTAAATCGAATGAGAAATAACTAAAATAGTTTCTCAGTTAATCGAGTTGTACATTATCAAGTCTAGAGTTACACAAAAAACTATATGTAATTTTAGTTCTAAAAAATGTGTAACTGGTTAGTTGTACATCTCTATACCTAAAGTTACACATAATTTTTAAAGAAAAATGTCCACTTTAGCCACTAAACTTTTATCAAAGTCCACACTTCATCATAAAACTTTGAAACGGTCCAAAATTGAACCTAAACTTATATATTGTTCATCTTTGGACTCTCGGCTGATTTCAAAGTCGTTTTTACTGATGTGGCGGTGATTTTTGTTGATGTGAACTCCTGTTAGATAATATAAGCTGACATTGACTCCAATATGTATTTTGCGAGATTATTTTGAAACCTTTAAAAAATGATGTGGACGTTAACTTGGATGGGTCTATATGTTAGCTCCTCATTTCCTTTTTCCTCAACATCTTCTCTCCTTTCATGTGGCCACGTCAGCGAGAATTAGCACCTCAGATCTATGTGACAACCACATCAGTAAAACTGGCTTCAACTGGATGTCACATCAGCGAAAACCCCTTTGAAACCAGCTAAGTGTCCAAAAGTGAATTGTTTCAAAAGTTCAGGGTTCAATTTCGGACCGTTTCAGGTTTTAGGACTAAAATTTTAAGAGCTAAAAGTAGACTTTTTTCTTTCCAAAATGTGTAACTACTCACTTAAACGTCGAACAAAGAATTAACAAATTTCTCAGTCGACTCAGAAATAGATGCTCATGAAAAAAGGCAAGATCAAAGCATCAAGCGTAAGATCAAATAACGTCTTTCTTGCCACAAGAAACCAAAGGCAGAGAATTAAAACAGTAGTGTTTTTGTTTTCCTCTCTTTTATCCGCGTGCGAAGTGTGATTGCTTTCTACGCTTCCTTTTTTAGGGTGTCTAGCTGGGGAGGGTGGGCCGAAGGGAAGGAATATTTAGATCTCGAGGCCGGCGTAGCTCCGTGAGACAAGCCTCTGACCTGGGCGTACGCCCCACACGTGCGGGGAGCATGCGGCTGCACGCGCGCACGCGCCAGCGTGCAAGGTTGGTTGTACCTCCAGGATCTCCATCCTGCTGTTCTGCTTGCTCCTACGCCGCGCCCTATATTCTCTTCTGCGTTATGTGGTGAAAAAATAAGGCAAAGAGGGCACAAATAACTGACATGCATGCAGTGATGCAGTGAGCTGACACAGCTTTGCATTTTCTTTTTAGTTTGGTCATTCTGCTTATCTGAAGTATTATTGATCGTACATCCCAAACCGAAGATGTAGTTTCGTGAAATACCGCGGGATCTAATTAAGACCTAACTGAACCATTGAAAATTTTCTGTGCTCCTGCAGGAATTGAACTGATCTATTTTGAGCGTAAATGTAAAATAACCGTTCATTTTACGGCAGAAATATATGCTTTCCTAACAGGCACTCAACTTTCCGGTGGTACATATGCAAATTTATCTCTATTTCCTAATGCCTCTAATTGTGTGCGTAGGAATGGAGAGTTTGAGATAGTGACACTGATCTAATCTCCACATAGAGGGACTAATCATGTGCTTTGGAAGAGCCTGCAGTGCTAACACATGGGCGCACGCACGTCCTGCACACGGTTCAAGCCAGAGGTACCGAGCTGACAATATCTGAACGTGTAGAAATATTCCGTTCCGCGTGTGCGCCTCCTCGTCTTTTTATTTCGAGATCTTCGATGCATGCGCGCGTCCACATGATATGCAGATCGATCGATCCTCTCGCGCTGCGCATGTGCGAGCCATGAGCCGCGTCATTATTAAGCCGTCCGTCTACTTGCTAATTAATCTGTATTTTGGCACAGCATCCGGTGGATTTAAGTGCAGGAGCCTCGCATGCTGCCGTGTCAGCATTACTTGTCACATGTCAGAGTGGACACCGTGAGCATGAGTATACCTTTTTAGTTGTTCGGTATATGCAACTCAATAGCAACATCATATCTATTATCAATAACCTCAAAGTGTGCTTGAGTTCAGTTATAAAAAATTCATCGTGCTTGTCGAAGAAACTAGCATGATGTCACGCACAATTACATAGAAAAATTATTTTTAATTTTTTGAATTCATATAGATATATAGTATTATGCTAATTGCAAGAACATTAAATTACCACCAGTTGTGTTGATTGTACATGATAATAGATCAATACGCATAATTAATGTTCAAATCGTGTGCCAGCCAGTCGATAGTTTGTATGTGTGTTGTCAGGTCGTTTCTACATGATATCAGTACGCAAAACTAAAGTTTGAATTACCAGTTGGTTGGTCATTTGTACATGATATTAGATCTGGCTGTAGAATTAATCGAGCTCACTATATCTAGAGGTACATAAGTATATCAAGAGGGATGCTCTATTGTTTGTTATAGGATGATAAATTGTTTGTACATGGTATTAGATCGCTTAAAATAAAGTTTGGATCACGGTTAGCCGATTGTTTGGATTGCCAGTCATTGATATTTAGATCAGTACGCAGACCTAAAGCTCATGTAGCTTCTTTTATGAAGTATAAAATTGTCAATATCTGTCGATTATGGTCCATTGATAATTAAGGTATACCAGATTAATGATGCATAATGTTTAGGTCTGAAGATCTATTGGTTGTGGTTCATTAGTAATAAAGGTCTACCAAATCAATGGCCGAATGATGTTTAGGCGCAGTTATGAAAATTCATCAGTTGTGATTTATTAAGACACAATTATGAAGATCTATCGACTGTGATATTTTTAGATACAATTGTGAAGATCTATTAATTATAATCTGTTTACGTACATTTATGATGATTTATTGGTTGTGATCTATTCAAGTATTATACTTCCTCTATTTCAAAACAGAAGTTCTTTTAGCTTCTCGAACTTTTCTCAAAATGCAAGTTCTTCTACATTTTCAATGCACTCTTAGCCATGGGCTTCCTATTTTGCCTTTCCAGTGCAATAAATATTGTATGCTCCAATATGGTGAGTAATTACATTTGGAAGGAAAAAGAGGTGGACAAAGAAATGATTGAAGGACAATATTATCATTTTACCATCATTCTTAATTCTTGTGCTAAAGGCTAAAATGACTTCTATTTTGAAATAGAGGGAGTAGTTATGAAGATCTAATGGTTGTGATTTGATTAGTTACAGTTATATTAATGATCTATTGGGTATGATTTGTTTGGCTATGATTTGTTTAACTACTATGATGAAGATCATTAGTTACGGTATATTAATAAAAAGAAGGTGTACAAGATTAATGGTCGGATGTTTTATTTTCTTAGAAGCTTCTAGCATGTTTATCTTTTTTCTGATTAATCCGTCGTGTTACTTTTAATGTATAACATAAATATATTTTAGAAAATCTACACATATAGATGATTGAGTGTTACATGCAGTTATAAAGTTTCGTGCAAACGTTTGCTTTTTGTGACATGTGTACAAAAATAGTAATATAAAGATCATATAAAAATGCTCTTTTAGCTCCTTATTTTTGTCTTTTTTAGTGTAGACCACAAATCAACTCACGTTTTCACGAAACTTTGCAAATATGCATGCAAGTTTTTTTGGATTTTTCCGAAACTTCAGAACACACATTTTGAGAGAAAAATAAAATAAAGAGACAACATGTGCTCTGGAGTACAAAATCCACGTCCCATCTACTAGAATTAACTATACAGGTAGTTAATTCTAGAAAAACCTACGTGTAGTAAGTTGTGTTGTATCTGGAACACGAATGCGACATGATTTTTTTTTGTCTGGGTTTCATTGCCTCAAATATTTTTGAAACTTCTAATAGAACACAGATCGATATATACGTGCGGTGGTGTACATATAATATGTCTGATCGTGTACAGGCTCGTACCATAGGCAGGTGCGGGCTACTCGATCGCACGGGCTCCCCAAAATTTTAGGACCCCAAATCTGTCATGATCCTTATCAAGTTGTACTAAGTAATCTCGGTGTTAGATGTAAATTCTATTAAGTAATGCTAGGCAAACAACCATAGAACCATTACTTTAATGTCCTATTTTCCTGTGAAATTAACTTGGTTTGTAGCAATGCAAAGTCGTAGGACCTATAAATTGCAAGATGTTCTTACGCGGTACTTAAGAGCATATAGCAAATCATCAAACATCAATACAAAGGACATCCCCTGTAATACAAGCACTTCTTTCTATTGTAGTACTATATTAGTTGGAGGCAAAGCAATGTATAAGCACCTTTTAAGCATTAATTCCTGACCAAACAACGATACTTCAAGACAAGTACATTAGGTGTCCGACTTGATAACAATGTGATTTTATTTTACTAAACACCTGTCTAAGCACCTGTTTGATACGTGCTCTTAGAGAAAAATTATATTACTGTGTGATATAGAATGATTTCCCTCCTTATTTTCGTGATTGGTAGGGCCTAATTTCAGAGTTAGAAGAAGGGCCTCAATTTCTCGTGCACATCCTCTTTATACTCTCGGGGGAAAAAGTCTGCAGGATGTGATGCAAGTCACACCCAAAAAAATTTAGAATTGTAGTTGGTTTGATTTGAACGAGTGGTGCATACTTTTCATCCATTTTGTCACTAATTTGTTGAGCACCCATTTGGAGCATGCTAGTGAAAGTTATTCATTTTTGGTATTTACTCTCGCTGTTTTACTATAACTCGGGCTTTGATAATCTCTGTTTTAAGTAAGATCTGTTCATGGTAAGCATTGGATATGACTATTGTCAGTGAAGATCGGTGTTTGTTTTGGTATTCATTGTATACACACATATCGACCATTTTGTTTTGTTTCTATATATTTGCATTTCGAAGCATGTAAATTCAGGTTGAAACTAACAAATTGTGCTCTGGTTCCTTGTATCGTATATTCTCAATTAATTAAATAAGTACGCATGCAACAGCAACTCCGACTTAACTCCATTCAACAATAGTACCATGTGAAAAAGATTCCACGACAATTTTACAGTTTATTTTCGTATTAATTTGCATCTTGATTGCAAATGGTCAAACCACGTACAACACTTCTATCATCCAATTACTCTTGTTAGTAGTAGTACTAATATTTGCTCCTGCAGTTTCTGGTTATACTTCTACTTTATTGCATTCGTGAGAAGTCAGATGCACGAAAGCGTATTTATTTTAATTCTCATATTTACAGGTTTAGTACTAAACAAATAGACGTACCTATACATGTTCTTTTTCACAAAAATATCTCCGGTTGCAATTTTTCACAAGCTCTAGCATCGGAAAATTGAACTAAGATTATATAGGAAAGCCTATTGAAGAAGAAACTGAAGGGAAAATGTAGTTAGCTTTCAAAAGCTATATGGAAGGACATCCTAGCCTTTACTAGTTGGATTTGGCAATGGTAGTATATGAGCATCATCCTCTTCTTGAAGATGTTGTCTTGGAATATCAACTTCCGGGTTGATCACATGGTCTGACCTTCATTTGGTTGGACCAAGCAACAATCTTTGGTGGCGTAGCTTCTAATCTGGTCTTCACTAGTTGGGCCCCATGATGATTCTCGGTGACTTGATCTTCAACCTCCGAATTGCTACACTACGTGTAGTTGCGGCGGACAATGATCCTCATCGACAGGGTTAGTGGTGTGATGGAGAAACATGTTGTCGCAAGGCTGGTGGCGGGTGCTCCCACCAATGATGTCGACGACATAACAATTTGTTTGTAAATATGTGTTTATTTTCCCTTTGTAAGCCAATTTGTTGGCTTGGATTCCTGGTATCGTTTGAAATAAATTATAACTACATATATTGTATGATGTTCGTATATATATATATATATATATAGAGAGAGAGAGAGAGACATATTTAATTATAGAAATATGAGTTGGTGGCGACTATGGTGGTGGTTCATTTCCACCTCCCACTGTCATTTTTTATATTCCTAAAAAATCTCTAACAAAAAACCAGCAAACTAACTAATTCAAACACAAGAAAGACTAACTTAACCGCCAACCTTAAAAGTCTATAATAAAAATGAAGCATGACACAAGTAAGAAATAAGCTCGATTAGACGTGATTACAGAGCTGGGGACATAATGTAAGAACATAAGTCGAGCAAGACACGGAGACATCACGCTCAACTCATTAGGAGTTCGTTCCAGCGTGGTGACGTGGCTAAGGATATAGAGCAAACTAATTTTAATGACATAGATCGACGGTAATTTTTTTTGCCCATAGTAAAATATATGTATTTAACTAGTTTTTTTAAACTGTCGGTGGATCACCTGAGTTGGAGAGAGTAAGAAGACTTGCATGCAACGCGAGTTTTTATCGCCGGTCTCGTCCTTGCGAAGCCGTACGTAAGTCATTCCGTAGAGTCAACCTTCCGGGCTCACTAGCAAAAAATTGTAAGGAATTCTTGGGTTGGCCAATAGTAACCATGAAACCGCAAAGCCACTATTGAGAAAACGCAAGTCTTCTTGTTCATCGCATGGCGCGGCTATTTCTTTTGTGATTTTTTTAACCATTCAGGAGCTGATGATTACCTACAAGTGATCAAGTAATGCTTGATAATGGCTTTGAGTTAATAAGAGTACTGTGTCCACGAGTTGTTTTCCTTCGGATTGAAACTGTCTGAGATCGACTTGGTTGCTGAGCGATTAATTAATTCTGCGGAGTAGAGAAGCACTATCTATAATCAGCAGTACCACTTCACTACTGGAGTATTATTATACTACCTCTCCTCCCACGGCCGGTTCGATCTCTCGGAAAGTTGGACTTGGTGTGAGGAGAGACGGTCGATCAACCGGCCGCCGCCGCCGCCGCCGCCGCCGCCGACGATAAAGATAGGCGTATCTACCAAGAGTCCAAGAGCGCGAGGGAGTGCGAAACATGTCGCCATGATGTCGTCGACAACACGTACGAAAAAACAAGGCGAACAATGGCGCACGGAACAAACAAGCTGATCCGGCCCGGACCTAACTCATGATACCCTCCCTGCCCGTGCCGTGCCCTCTTCCTCCTTTGCGTCCGGTTAATTGGCCCCTGCGGAGCGGATGCGTGCAAGCAAGTGGTTTCACCCTCAAAAGACGTGCCCCCCCCGGCCCCCCGGTGCTACTACTTTGCTTCGTCGCCCATTTTCCTCTGGCTAATTAACTCATGCCCTAACGACAAACTCTCCGCGGCTAGTTCTCGTACTATTTAGTTGGACGGTGACTATTTATAAAATTATTTTTAACTGTTTATCTTAAAAAATTATTATAATTGTAAGCTTGTGAATATATAGTTTTAGATTAATTTAAACTATCTATAATATTTTAGAAAATGAACCTTGAAACTTTAGCACATTATAAAATGTTGAGAGAAGATAGCTTTTTCAAATAACTAAATTTGTACTACAAAACCTACAACTATTATTAGCAAAAGCTGTTTTAAAATTGACTATTTAATTAGGCTGTAACTTTTTTCAGTTAAAAAAGTGTCAAAAAGCTTAAACCTAACTACATGTGCGCACGCGTTCAGAATAACACATAGTACTGCGCTACACCGCTACACGTGCGAGAAACGGCGACTGAAAGGTGGGGCCCCGCACGTTCGTTACGCGTCTCTTATTAGGCAGGGACGATTAAGAACTCTATCCAACCGTGTCGCAACAAATGGCAGCCAGACAGGATCGATGCGTGATGATGACAAGCTACAAGCCACCGCTTAGGGCGATCAAGAGAATAACAACAATAATTAACAACAATAATCCTAAAGCCAAAACTTTTGGGGGCCTTGTTGAAAGATGAGAGAGATAAAAAGGAAAGGAAGAAAACAAAAGGGATCAAGTTAGGAACATGTACACACCACTCGACCGAGGAGGAAAATTTTAATGCGGTTCTCTAGAAGCTGTTCGAGGTAATTAAGCTAGTTAAGCTAGTACCATAGCCTAGCTAGCCCAGGCCTTTGACATGAATTGGAGGTAAAGAAATGCGGCCAGCTGATTGATTGTTTGATTAATTAGTCCAGTTGTTAGTTAACCGGTTGGACTCATGCATTCCGTCGCTGTCTTATCTGGAATAACATACGCACAACTTAATTGGCTTTTGCATGCTCCCCTTGTCTTATTAGGCTAGCTCCATGGTTAATTAGTACCTGAGATTAGTTTATACCATAGACCAAGGCATGGTGTGACCGTTTGTAAAAGGAACGGAGGTGTGATCGTTTGTAAAGGAACGATCTGCGATGGGGTTGTGATTAATTAGTAGTAGTCGCCGCGTAACTAAAACAGATTGAAGTATGTTACTATAGGCGGAAGCAACGAGGAAGAGGAGTAAGTAGCTAGCTGGGATGGATAAATAGAGAGAGAGATGGTTTACTAGGTTATTGGAGTTGACACCGTTCTTTGTACTCTACAGCCGTCCCTGATAGCTAGCAGCAACCTGTGGGCGTAGGATAAAGAGCCACGTATACTTGATGGTACAACGACCCCTTAATTGCTAAACAATTTTGGCTCACAAGGGGGTTAACCAATTAATCCTTTCCCCTAGAAAAACCAATTAATCCTGGTCTCTTCCTCTCGCTGTATATGTGTCTGTGATGTGAGGTTACTTTGTACTCAAGCATGATTAAGACGCACGAGATGACAAATCAATATAGCATCTTTCATTGCCGTGTTAATATATAGGGTATTGGATTCAAGATAAGCTGTCATCTCCTTCACATGCTCAGGGTATTAGATTCAGTGATCCATTGTTTCCAGACTACCCTGCTGATGGTAACATAATTCGGTTTGTACAACATTCGTAAAATTCGGTTCCTACAGCATTTTAGTAAAAGTGTTTTGTCACCTAGTTTTAGCCCAGCGAACAAAGAAGGTGTTGGGAGTGGGAGAGTTGTCGCTCCAAGGTGTGGTGTTTCTAGGAACGCCACTCCAAATATTGAACTTGTTCAGAATATCCTCCAACATGTATCGGGCGCCAAAGGCCAGTGATTTGGGAGCCCTAAAATGTCAGCTGACCAATCTGATGCTGGCAGATGGCTGGTGTGGCTGGTTTATTTTTTGTTTTTTGAGAGAAGTGTGGCTGGTTTATTTGGTCGATCGTGTTTCTTGCAGTCCGAGATGTGGGCTTTTTCTCTACCTGCTGGTAGTCCGGTTTGCGCCTCTGCTTCGCTTGCTTTCCTGGTTGTGGCCCGTCTCGTGGGCAGGTTTGGTCAGTTGCTATGAGTCGTTCTTTTTTTTGGTTGCCACAGTTTATTCTGGCGCGCTGTGGAGCGGCGTCTTCTCGGGCTTTCTCTGTCTGGCGGTGCCGCCGCGGTTTGCTCTACTGGTTGCCGGTGTCCTGTACGTCGTTCCTCTGAACTTTGCTGCCGCCACCGTCGACAAGTTCGTCGTGTTCCTCGCTTGCTCTTCCTTTCTTTCAGACTGTGCGGTCTTCAAGTTTTTTATGTCGCCTCTCTTTTTGCCCCCACTGTGTTCGTCGTCTGCCACATGCTTCCTTCCTCCCAACTTCTTCTCCTCTCTTCCACCGATTTCACCACCCATCACCCCTCTTCTACCACCTGAACCGGCGACGAAGCCGACGTGAGCAGCAACGGCGGCGGCGGTTAGGTCCCCTCCTCTCCTCCCACACGCGTCTGCCTCGCTAGGGAGGTGCGGCTCTGGCGACGGGGACGGCGGCGCCCGCCTTCATCGCCTCCATCTTACGTCCCTTCGCCACCACTTCCTCACGCCGCTTCGCACACCCCATCCCCCTGCCGCGTCGGGTGGTAACGGCAGTAGCTAAGCGTACAGAGGGGAGCCAAACTCTACTCCCCTTCGATCCGGCGCGCGGTGTCCACCTCCCCATGGTGCCGCCATTCCTCAGATCGGCGGCCGCGAAAGTTGATGGCGCTTCAACTGGCGTCGTCGCGCTTGCCGGGATCTGTCCAGGGTGTGGCATGCTGAGACTGCTCCCGGCAACGCCTATCTCCTTCGTCCACTAAGCACGCTTGCCGCGACGATGTCGTCGACCCAATTGCTACCTTTTGTGAGTTGTGTCTTCCGTCTCAAAGATTTGTGAGTTCATGTCCTGTACAAGAACATGATCCTATGGCATAGTCCTCGACTCCTCCTTACCTCCAGCATGGAGTTCACAGGCGAACAGGTGAGTAGGCCTCACCCTCCCCTGGACATTAGCAACAATATTTTTGGAAGATAAACCACGGCTGCCATTTCAGGATCATGGTGTGTAAATTTTGGGTATACATTATTTTTCTTTGGTAATTTTATCATTAATTTTCGTTGTGTCTTGTTTTTCTCATTTGTTGCTCAGGTTATAAATCTTAGAGTTCCACTTGCTCTATTGAGAGACATGTTGTGCAGGTATGAGGACCATCTCTTGGTTTGCATTTGTTATTTTGGTTTTAATCAACCATGTTAATACGTGATGAGACGTCACCTTTTCCTTTCATTTATTGGTAAGCTCAATTGTTTTTTATGAAATGTGATATGCTAACACACTGGCGCATACTTCGTGGTTGCCTAGTAGCTTTCCTCACAGCGAGTAGTAGGTTTATTTTCTGGCCTCAGACGAGAACTGAGCCAACTCGTTTTGGTTTGTCTTTGGCTCCAATGTATTTAAAACCTCTTTTATCTTCTTAATGGATGCCAGCGCTCTTGCCGATTTCTCAAAAAAAATAAAATGTGATACGCTATAGTATTTCAGTATGGGATCTTTGGTTGTCATCATTTACCCTACCTATATATGGTTCCTTAAATATACTTATTGTCCTTTGTTGGTCCAGAGCACTAAAATGTATTCTGAAATTGTATCCTTTCAAGCACCTAAATTCAAGGAAATCCTCAAAGAAGGTCAAGTTTATTTGGTTCCGGACTTCCTTGTTCAGTCAGCGAAGACCATGTACAAAGACGTTGAAGGGAGGTTTACCATTAAATTTACCCTTTGGATAACGGTTGAAGAGAAGAGCAATGCCCCATTGGCTGTCCCTCAGTATGTTTACTCTTTGACAGGTTTTGAGCAACTGCCTCATCTTATTGGAAGGAAGGAGTATTTCATACGTGTATGTACTTTGCCTTCTTGGCTGGTTCTATTATGTCTGGATATTTTGGCAAATACTATTGGCATCATCACAGCGATCTCTATTAAAATGAATTTGCATCTGATGGAAATATAGTAAGTGCCTTATTTTGCAAATATCTATATATACACAGAGATCTGCATTCCACTGTTTCTACACTCCTGATTTTTCCCATCAAGCATACAACCAGTTCTGTGATCTTCATGTGCTTCCTTTAGCAGTCTTGTTCATTGCGTTGCCTTTTAGGTCCTTGCAATAATACTTCCAGCGTGAAGGATTTGTTTTGCTGCCGTATGTTATTAGATAAGTAGTACAGGATTATGCTTACTAGCCGTTAGGTTTCTTTTTCCCCGTCCAATTTAGTTGCTGAGGAAGCACGATATGTATGGTAGCTGGGAAAACAACAGCAGTAAGGTGGCTAAACATGGACCTGGCGGCGGGAGGTAAACATGAACCTTGCTCTACGTAGTTTTCTCTGTGTTTCATGCACTTCCATTGTTAGGTTGTCTAGCTTTCTCCATAAGTACATATTTGATCCTTTAGTTCATGTGATTATGTTTCTACCCTTAGCTTACAGTGAACAATGAACAATTAGCCATTTACCTATATTTGGTCTTTCGTTTCCAATCAATATAAGTGCCGTAGTAGTACAATTCAAATGGTACAACTCCCCAAATCGTTTTCCATTGTTTAACTGTAATTTTCATAGGAAAACAAAAACAAAGTTATTATACTTTGACCAAATTTTATATAGAGAGAATTTTTTTGACGTAGAACAATCGCAATGCGTAATAAAGACTAATTTGTTCCGGATATAAAGAATTCATGGTACACTCACGATTCCGTCCTGCTAAATTTAGCATATGGCGCTTCATTTCTTAAAGGTAAATATCCCTTGGTTCATGGGATAAATGTTTCTTTTTTGTTTCTTGCATCGTGCATGTGTTTCAAATTAGTCTTATTTCCTCAGTATGCCTTCCTCAAAGTGTTGAAATCGTTTTATGATGAACCAATTGCCATGGTTAGCTGATTAGATTGCCTACACTGCACATTTATAGGAGCTAGCTAAATTTTCTTTGGTAAAAACAGCTGGTATTTCCTGTAAAATTCACCCTTTTATTGCATTTATGTACAACTGTTGAAAGGATCACAAGTATGGCCGGAGCTTGATTTGACGATATGTGCTACTTATTTGGTAGAGCTATATATAAGGTATCTTTACATCAGTTCTTGAATACTAGATGGCTAAGATGAGGTAGAAGAGTTGCTGCAAGATTAATGTGCACATTTTCCCTTCTTATTTCTTTGATCTGTTCCAGATTGTCTTCTTTGCATATAATCTAACAATTTTGTTAATCTCTCAAAATTATCTTCGTTCCATAGAGTCAAAAAACATTCTACTATGTACCGCGCCACCAAGTAGTCTGGACTACTAGGCCTTCTAACCACCTTGTGATTTTGCATTTCTTCTTGTGTTAGTGGACTCCAGGCTTGGTATTTTAGCCTTCTAAAATCTTTATGTCTCCATGCAGTTACACTTCGTTACTTCCCCTGCTACCTGTTTAGAATACTTACACTTTCCACCATAGGTCACACACTGTGCTCCAGTTGGTTGGTCGTCTCTTTTGTTGCACAACTCTTCGTTCACTGGACCAATCTACACGTGAATATGTCTATTTTTTCCTCACCTATCATGAAGCATATTCCTCTTGTTGTACTGCAGGCTGCCTTTTTCCCCTAATCTACACATTCCTATGTATGATGTTCTAATGCTACCTTCTCCTAATATAATATACTATGTGTGCTATACATGTTCTCAATCTACTGTAATGTCTATGTCTACAATGTATTTGCATTGCTTGTATCTTACACTTGTTCAAGCACAATTGCATACTAACAGTCGATTATAGATCTTGTGCAGTAGGTTTTTATGAGCTGTTCTGTTAACCCCATGGGTATATTCAGAATCAGTTAGAATAATTCTAAGATGAAGCGGTATACTTTTTGTATGAAATTAGATCGGCCGTGTGTTGTGTCATCTAAATTATTTGCTTTATGATATACTCAACAGTTTAGTCAGTGCATTGTGACTTTTTATATGTAAACTCTTTGTCGGACATTCCAGCGCAGCGAAGCGCGCAATTCATATCAACCCCAAGCCAGACGGCGCAGCGAAGCACGCATCTTGCTCTAGTACTACTCTAAAGGGTAGAACATCATCAAATATTCAAATACTATTCCTACGCCTCTTGTTTGTAAGCTGCAAGTTCTATTTTCCTTTCCATCGTGAAATGATCGAATTACCCTTACCCAGCAAGCTAATGGTGTGACAGGGGGCAAGCTAAGTGAAACCGAGCCATGACTGTGACGGCGCCTCTCACTATTCACTATCGGAATCTACTAATTTGCCGTGTGCAAAATACACACGGCGAAGGAGGAAAAGCCCTCGGCAAAGGGTTTGCCGAGTGCAACATTCGGCAAAGAGGACACGGCGTACAGGCTGCCGGCAAAGTAAGGTTTGCCGAGTGTATTCCTTCGGGCACTCGGCAAAGAGTTTGCCGACGGTCAGACCGAGCACTCGACACAAAAAATTGACTAAACGGCCATGACGCCCGTTAGTAAGGTTTGCCGAGTGTCGACACTCGGCAAAACCGACGGCTTTGCCGAGTGCAGACACTCGGCAAACAAGGTGATCAGGGCCCAAAAAAATGGCCGCCGGCGGGGCACCGCTGTTGCCCGGAAGCTCATCACCACTACACACGCACACGCCGGCGGGGTACATCTATTGAGCATATCCACGGGGGACCCACGGGTCGGTTTCAAATGATGTGGGCGCCGTGTATAAGCGCCCAGTGACTATGCAGAAGACTTCAGCCCGGGACGCGCAGCCGGGTATATAAACCACTCAACCGCGCGGTCGACGGGCGAGGTAGGACTAAACCAGACAAAGCTATTTGCTGAGTGTCAAAAAACGGACACTCGACAAACAGAGTCTTTGCCGAGTGTCCGATCTAGGCACTCGGCAAATATCCCCTCTGCCGAGTGTCAGATCCCGGCACTCGGCAATATTTTCTCTTTTGATTATTTCTTGTTTTTCCTTAACGGTTTTTCAGTTTTTAGAAGACAACTTTTGCATAAACCTTCTCAAATACAGTAAAGAACATGAATATGATTTTTCCACACATTTTATTGCATTATTTCATGATGCTGCAACTTAAATTTGATTTATACCAATTAAAAAGCTATAAATGCACATAATACTTAAAATTACCAAATGCATCTAGAAAAATGCCAATTTTTGACATGCAACATGTTATGTTGTATATTGAGGAGTATTTTTTATAAATATTATTTTTAAAACTAAAAATTTGAGATATGTAGGTCTCATTTTATAAATTGCAAAACTAGTAGCATGTCGTTCGACGGCTGGACGATTTCGCAGTTATCGTTCAACGGTGGAACGATAACGCGTTCTCGTTTTCCCGAGAACCGAAATCCCGCCGAAAGCCGCGCGCAACAGTGGGACTTGACGCGTGACGCGACCGCTGTCGTCCAACGGTGGGACGACAACGCGTTATCGTCCCACGGTCGAACGATAACGCGTTATCGTCCCACGGCCGGACGACAGCGCCTTTCCACCGCGCCCGTGATTCCTTTCCTTTTTGCGTCGCGTTGGTGCGGCGTTTCTTCTTCACCCGAGCGCTGTGCGCAGAAATCCAGCGGGAGAAAGAACAGAGGAGGGAAAGGAGAGAAAGAAGAGAGAAGAGGAAGAAGGAGGAGGAGGAGGAGGGGAAGGAAGAAGGAGGAGGGGAAGGAGGAAGGAGGAGAGGAAGGAGGAGGAAGGAGGAGGAAGGAGGAGGGGAAGGAGGAAGGAGGAGAGGGGAGGAAGGAAGGAGGAGAAGGAGGAAGGAGGAGGTGAGTTCGGGGAGGCCGAACTCCGCATCTTCGGTAATTTTTTTAAAATTTTGTTAGTTAGGTATTGTTTGTATTTTTTAGTTTAGTATGTATTAGTTCGTAATTACTTATATTATTTAGGTTGTTTAGCACGAAATATGCAAATATAAATTATGTATAGATTACTTATATTATGCAAATATAGATTACGTATTGATTATAGAAATATTATTTAGGTTGTTTAGTACGAAGTATTTATATTATTTAGGTGTATATCATTATAGGTTATGTATGTAAATATAGTTAGGTCTATAATTGATTACACGATGGGGGAAAATTGTTATTAAATTAGGTCGAACTAATTAGTTCTACTATTAGAGACGTAGAATATTAGTACGTAGTTAGGTTAATTATTTCGTATTCGTGTTGACCGTTACGTTCGATCGTGCTAAAAGTTCTATCCCGATTTATCGGTCGATAACCCTGGTGTGTTCCGGATCACCCTTGTATACGCTGTACGCGTGTACTCGACCTACATTTAGCACGAAAGAATTTAGCGGTCGCGTGGCGTAATAGAACTACATGTTTTACTGAGTACGTGATGAAGATGTCAATTTATCTTACGGCAGGTATGTCGGAGTTAGTAAATATGACGGTGTACTATGGTCCTGGGGTTGTTCGATCAAATCGGAGCGGGGTTGATCTTAGTGAATTCAGCCATGTTGATGTGCCTATTTCCGATCCGGAAAGGTTGAACTTCAAGGAAGCCAATCATTGGCTTACACGTACCTTCTCCATGGATCCCGCACTGTATGCAGTGACCATTCAAGCAGTGTTTACCAAGTCTTGCCATGATATTAAATGGGACTTGTTGCCGATCAAGAGTACTAGAGACTGGAGATCGTGGCTACGGTTTGCAATGCTAGAAAAAGTCCTCCGGTCGCACTAGTGCAAGCCATCATGAAGGGTGGCGGGTCAGAAGGCGGTGGGTACGAAGCGGAGCAGAACAATCCAGAACCACAGGTGGACGAGGTAGTTGATCCCGGTTGGCAAGCTGGGCAAGCTGGGCAGAGTAGTCAGCCGGCAGAAAGAGTTCCCACGGGGCAGGCGGATGAAGAAGAGGATTTCGAGTGCATGCAGGAGGTAATGGAACAGGAAGATGAAGATGGAATGGCTGAAGATGTGGATGAAGATAGCGGTGAAGAAGATAACATTCATGCATCCCCGATTCCAATTGCATGGAACCAGGAATTTCTTGGTGCCATGAGTGTGAATGATGGCCATGATTCTTGTTGGGAATATAACAAGAACCAGATCCAAATTGGTTCGATGTATGCCACCAAGAAAGAATTGAAGCACGCAGTCACGCAATGGGCCATGTCCACGCAGAGGATTTTCAGGACCGACATATCTTCTCCCAATAATTTAACTTTAACATGTACTGCTCATGGCTGCGAAAGCAAGGTGCACGCCCATGTGCCCAAGTATGAAGTGAATTGGGTCGTGACCAACGTCGTGCCGCACACTTGCGTCAGAAGCAATGTGCTAGCGCGTCACCCGAATCTGACATCCACTCTGATCGCAGAACTGATGCACAGCGAGATAGTGGAGAAGAAAGACATGGAAGCAAAGCACATACAAGTTGCAATAAAGAACAGGTACAAGTACGAAATCCCATATGGCCAGGCTTGGAGGGCTAAGCAGAAGGCCATGGAGATGCGTTTCGGCACTTTCTACGACTCGTACGATAACCTGCCCCGGCTGCTTTACACACTCCTCCTCCGGAACCCAGGGACACATGTTGATATTCAGCACTCGGTGAACCCGCATTTTTCAGGCTATAAAGTGCTGAACCGAGCTTTCTTCTCTTTCGGTGCATGCATTGAAGCTTTCAGGCATTGTCGTCCAGTGCTGTGCGTGGATGGGACATTTCTGACAGGCAAGTACAAGGGGCAGATACTGACGGCGATTGGTGTGGACGGCAACAATCAGATCCTGCCATTGGCGATGGCGTTCGTGGAGGGTGAGAACTTCTCAAGCTGGTTATGGTTCTTCAGGCAGCTCAAGCATGGAGTAGTAAAGAATCGGGAGAATGTATGTGTTATTCACGACAGGCACCCTGGTATACTGAAAGCAGTGAAGACACTCCAGGAGCCAACTCCTGATGAGGATCACCCTTGGCCGGACCTGCAAAACCGTTGGTGCATGCGCCATCTGGGGGCTAATTTTTTTAGCCAGTTTAGGAACAAGCGCCTGATG
Organism: Stipa capillata; assembly: GCA_019208055.1. Lineage (NCBI taxonomy): Eukaryota > Viridiplantae > Streptophyta > Magnoliopsida > Poales > Poaceae > Stipa > Stipa capillata. Next base: position 27,995 of record JAGXJF010001381.1, on the reverse strand, counting down.
AATCTGTTTAAGAGGCTGTGCAAATAGAACCAGGAGAGGAAGTATAAAACTTTGTGGCGGAAGCTCGATGACTTTACTAAGAGCGAGATCATTGATCGCAAGAAAAAAAAATGTGGTACTTACCCCGGAAGAAGAGCCACGGGAGCTTTCTGCTATTCCTGCAATTGACCCCCCTGGTACGAGGAGGAGGAAGGCCAAACAAATAAAGAGTTTCTCTCAGTGGATAGAGAAAGAGCCGCCTGAGAAGTGGTCTCTGCTTCATGACACTCATGGCGCTAGGTACGGCATCATGACCACCAACCTTGCGGAGGTGTACAACTTTGTGCTTAGAGGGCAGCGGGGTTTACCTCTAACTGCTATCGTCGAGGGTGCCATGCATGGCACCGTGAGGTACTTTCAAGAGAGGTACAGAAATGCTGCACTGCATATGAATAATTTTCCTGCGACCCCTTACTGTGCGAAGATCATGGAGTACATGGAGAATAAGATTCAAAAGGGATCAGGGCACACAGTCTACAGCATTGGGAATCTAGAAAGGAGGTACGAGGTACGTCTGAGGGATAAATCTGGTTCGGGTCTGCGAACGAGACGAAGACGCATGAGGTTACAATTGGAATGGAAGACGCGCCCACTTGCAAGTGCACATGCAACAAACCCAAGCTGCTACACGTGCCTTGCTCTCATGTGCTGGCTGCATGTGGCCAAATTGGAATGGACTCAATCTCGTTCGTGTCACCTTACTATCTGAAGCAGTCCGTGCTCCATACTTGGAGCGGCGAGATAAGTGGATTCCGTGCGGTTGGCAACTTCAACAAGGTAGACGAGGCTCAAAGGGAATACATCCCAGATTTTGGACTACTCCGGGTTTCACGAGGTCGACGGCAGGTTCGTCGTATTCGTAACGACATGGACCAATCGGAGGCTGGTGGTCCAACTAGGCAGTGCATGCATTGCTCAAGGTATGGGCACAGAATGAAAAACTGTCCTGACTTAAAGAAACAAGGCCAAGGGGATACTTCAGGTGGCGCTAGCACATCGGTGCCTGGAAGCGCGGCAGGACAACGTTGAAATGCTATATACTTTCAACTAAGTTTGTTCCGTACAATAACATATTTATTCCCTATGTGTTGAATTAAAATTGTGTTTCTATTCCTGTAAGTCTGTATTCCTGTAAGTTTGTAATTCACGTAAGAATCCTTACGTTTGTAAACTCATAATTCGTGTAAGAATCCTTAAGTTTGTAAGTTTGAAATTCGTGTAAGTTTATATTTGTACATTTCTGGTACGTTTATATTTCTACGAATCCATTATTACCACAGGTATGGCGACGTATCGTCATCTCGACCCTACGGTTGACATACGACACCGCGGGAGGCTACTGGAGGAGGGCCAAAACCTCCCCGTGCTCGTCACTCGCACGCCTCAGGAGGATTGGATGATACACCCAGATTGGGTTGACAGGTGGGTCGCGTAGTACGTACGTTGTTTTGAAATAATTTTTACTACATAACTTGACGCTTATTTTGTTGTTCTGTACTTGTTTCACAGGTTGGCTTGGGCGGGTCTCCTACCGCTGGCACGGATGGTTGAGGCTACTGCGGCAGAGTGGAGGCTTGTGCCGCAACATGACGATGACGAGGAGCCGATAGAGCAGTACAATGAGCGGTCTCGCCGTTTTTGTTACGACCGGTCACTGATCACCTGCTTAGTGGACCGTGGAGGCCAGAGACCCACACACTACACTTTCCTTGGGGAGAGATGGCGCCTACCCTGCAGGACGTCTCGTTCTTGCTGGGCCTACCGTTGGCTGGAGCCGCAGTTTGGACCGTTGGAGCCTCCAGTAGGTTGGCACGACGCCATAGTGGCCCGTTTCGCAGGTGTTGCTCATGGGGTCGGGGAGTTCGTCCGAGATGCAAACGGCCCTATGTGGCGGTGGTTGCGCAGCTTTCAGGTAACTCCGCTTGCCTTGTTATGCATTGCGAACTTACTATTAAAATTTTATTTCGGTTCTTATGTTAAATTTTTCATGTAGATTGGCGCGCTAGGTTACCCTGGTGTTGCGCTTACGGAGCAGCAGGTCGACCGTTGTCTAGAGGCGTATGTCTTGTGGCTCTTCGACAAGGTGATGTTCACGTCCAATCACGTGAACACTGTGGACGCTCGCTACATCGGAATAGCGCGAGAGATCGCGGATGCACGTTGTCGCGAGGACATAGTTCAGAGGAGTTGGGGTTCGGCTGTCCTCGCCGCCACTTTGAGAGCCATGTGCAATGCTTGCAGCAGGCGCGCCGAGAAGTCGGCGGTACTGGGTTGCCCACTTTTGTTGCAGCTTTGGTCGTACGAGCGGTTCCCGATCGGACGGCCAGACGTGCAGTTCGACGTACCGTACGACGATAGGGAGTACCACGGGGACCTCATCGACATGCCTACTTTCGGGACACTCTGGACACGGAGACGGGTGAGTCTTATACTTAATATGGTTTCGATCAGAAGTACTTCATTTTTCCTTTGTATTAATTACTTTCATTCTCGACAGGTCCGATATGCTAGCGCACAAGTCAGGAACTGCTACCCAGCCTTCACGTCGCAGTTCGATACGTTGCACCCTAGTCAGGTGATCTGGGAGCCGTACAGTGAAGACGCGATGACGCGACGAGCGCCTGGCGGGATTTCATCCTTGTGTACCAGAGACCTCGACTACTGGATGACGAAGGCTACCGTAGTCTTCGACGTCACTGTGGAGGTAACCGCTGTGCACCGTGTGATGCGGCAATTTGGCAAACGCCAGTTGTGTCCTCCCCCAGCACCGCCCACGCTTCAGCCTCACATCCACAGGTAAGAGCATCTAAGGTTTTATGGTTTGATAATAGTATTGTAATTGTTTTGCTCACTTCGTATGAATAATCATGAAATGTAGGTACAATCGACAGGGTGGAAGCAAGACGGCAACAACTTGGGCACGAAACCTTGCGCCGTTTGTCGAACGGTGGACGACGGCAAGCGCAGATCTCTGGCAAGAGGACACGCCCTTCAACCCAGTCGAGTACGATGCGTACCTCCGGTGGTACCGCTCCGGCACGAGGTTGTACTACATACCGCGTGCCGACCCAGCTGAGATGCAGCAGGGCCAGACGTCGGATCACTACCCAGCTGCTTCTGTTGTTGGCGTCAGGCACCACGCCGTACGTGTCACGATTTTTTTTGTTTTGCATTTGTAGAAGTACTGAGCAAGTAATAATATTCGTTTCGTATTTGCAGGCGCAGATGACGCTGGAGGCTCAGGAGGAGGTTGCCGCACTCCTTAACCGGCTTGACATGGGGATTGAGATTAGTCCGTCTGATCATCGATCCGCGTGGCAGCGTCTCAACGGCAAGCTACGGAAGATCTACGAGACTTTGACTTGTGGGCGCGCTTCAGACGTCGAGATTGCACGGTCTAGTCGTCATGCACACCGTCCCCCACGGCAGTCCTCGTCGTCGTGGCGGCCGCAGCCGCAAGTCCAGCCACGTCCTCCTCTCCCGACGCAGGCGGGAGGGTCGTCGTGGCATCACCAGCCACAGCCGTCACCCCAGCCTACACCACCTCTCCCCGACGCAGGCGGGAGGCTCGTTGTGGCATCACCAGCCACAGTCGTCACCCCAGCCTACACCACCTGTCCCGACACAGGCGGGAGGCTCGTTGTGGCATCACCAGCCACAGTCGTCACCCCAGCCTACACCACCTCTCCCGACGCAGGCGGGAGGCTCGTTGTGGCATCACCAGCCACAGTCGTCACCCCAGCCTACACCACCTCTCCCGACGCAGGCGGGTGCCTCGTACTGGCACAATCCGCAGTCTACGATGGTCTACACTACAGGTAACGTATTACTAATATGGTCTTACTATTTTCTTGGATTATATTGCTAAATATGATTGTTCACTGTAGGTGACACGTTTCCTGTTATGGCGTTTGCGGGTTCGCCAGATACTGTTGACTACGGCGACATGTGGAGCCAAGCGGACGCTTCAGGGGTTGTTCCTCACTTCCCGGGATTTCAGACTCCACCACCACCACCCACGCAGGTCACGCAGTCGCCACCTCGTCAGTCGGCTGAGCCGATTTACGGCAGGGGTCACCGTCAGCCACGGCCGGTACAGCCCTTGACACTGTCCGGCCCTCGCAAGAGGCCACGTCCTCGTACTCGTAGAGCCGCCGCACCCGCCGCACCACAGCGAGACCTAGGAGGACCGGACCAGGGAGACGAGCAGGACTAGTTTTTTTTTAAGCCATACACTCGCACCATTTCCTTTTGTATTTTGACTATCTTTAGTTGTACTGAATTGCATGGAACACTTTATTTATTTCTTCGAAATCTAGAGTTCGAAACATCGTCAACACTATGCATGGCGTGACAACACGGTACGATAACATTCGCATACAGCCGAACAACCTAATAGAACATTGAAATAACTACTCAGGGCCTTTAGGATATTTGCCCTTCCTCATACGACGAGCGTGAGCTTCCTCCCCTTCTTCCTTCGCGCGACGCGCCATCTCGCGCTTCCTCGCCCTTTCGGCCTCACGTGCCTCCGCAGCTCGACGTTCTGCCTCCTCCTTCTCTTTGCGTTGCATCTCCTGCCAACGCTTTCTCTTCTCCTCCTCCTCTGCCTCGTGCATGCGTTCCTGAATCCGACCTCGAGCACAGTTAACCTTCCACATGAGTTCTTCCTCATCCTCTTTCGATTGGGTAACGTCCAGCCACTGTATGTAGTCACATATAGTAGGTCGAGACTGCAAGCAAACGACTGTTACCATAGTATTGCATCGTGTTAGAAATGCGGGTATGTGCGAGTTTTACCAGTTCACTCCGTCTGGACATGCCAAACTTTGGTGGCTCTTCGTCGTAGTTAGCACACATGAAGAACCTTCTTCCGTACGTGTACGAGAACTCATCCGACTTCATCAGTCTGCAAGGATCTTGGCACCAGCAAAGGGGAACTTCGACACCTGCGGGCACATCGGCAACCATCTTCTGCTTCGGCATCTCGTCAGCACCAGATGAAGCCATTCCTACGATAATGCAATACGGCATAGTTACTATTTTCAGGAAACGAAACAAAAGAATAACGCAACTAATTACCTCACACACGCTCCGCTCTCGAGATCTCACTTCCAAACCCTAATCCCTCTCCTCTTTATCGATTTGTTAAGTTTTCATGAATCGGTGTGAGGCAGAGACAGGTGACGGGTGATTAAATAGAGAGCGATGCGCCTCAGGGATGCACTGGACGCATTCACGAGTGACCAGAGCCCAAAAAAGGCGCTGCAGTGGACTGGACACGACGTAAAGGAGTTCACGCGCGCTGGAGCGGACTGGACAGGACACAAAGGAGCTCAGGTGCGCGCCCGCGTGCAAAAGTGGGCGCCGGACGGAAGCCGCAGGGAATCTGACCGTTATTAGTCAACCGTCGGCAGATAAGGTGGTTATTAGTCGACCGTCGGCAGATAACTGGTTATTAGTCAACCGTCGGCAAATAACGGGGGAACAGCGGGCCCGCCAGCTCTTTCGGCGCGAAATCGTCCACTGGACAAACGATAAGTCGTTATCGGTCGGCGGTGGGCTGATAACGCCCTTGTCGGTCGGCGGTGGGCTGATATCTCCCTTGTCGGCCAACCGTTGGCCGACAGGGTTATATTTTTGAAATTTCTGAAATAGGACATATAAATCTCGAATTTTCGATTTAAAAATAATATTTATAAAAAAAACTCGTATATTGAGTGTATAAAAAGTTTCAAAGTCAAACTGCGAATAAACCGTTACTTTGTGTAAAAAAACCTGATCCGTTACTTTTCAAAACTAAGATTCTCCTTCGAAGGTGTTTCGGTTTCTAAGTATGTTACGTGATAACTACTGCGAAACCTTCTCAACTTTTTTCCACACCCTCCACGTGGCATATCATGACACCATGGCAAGTCTCATAATTTTCAGACTTCGTTTCCTTTTTTATAAGTTAAAAAACCAATAAGCCACACGTTGGTGATCGTGTATCGGGACCCAGATGTTTGAAATTTCTTTTCATTTCTTGAGAAAGCCCAAAAACTAGACTCAAGAACATAAATATCATTTTTCTACCCATTTTATTCCATATTTTCAAACACTTACAGATCAATTTGACTTATATCAAAAAATTCCTAGAAATACACTTAATGAATTAAATATAGCAAACAAATCTGAAAAAATGTCAAATTTTAAAATAGAATATCATATGATGTATGTTCAGAGGGAAAAAATTTCAAGGTCAGTTGAAGAAGAAAAAAAAATGTTTGCCGAGTGCCGCTAACGGACACTCGGCAAATAAGACACTCGGCAAAGGAGGGACGCGCCGTCAGCCACCGTGCGGTGGGACACGTGGCGCCGTGTTTGCCGAGTGCCCTAATTTGCCGAGTGTTTTTTCCCGCATTTGTCGAGTGCCCTAATTTGCCGAGTGTTTTTTCCCGCGTTTGCCGAGTGCTTTAGTGCGGCACTCGGCGTAGATGGTGGTTTGCCGAGTGCGCGATAAAATACACTCGGCAAATAAGTAGACACTCGGCAAACACAAATATTCCGGTAGTGATTTCACAGTTGCTCAAACTCGTGTGTTAAATTATGTGTATTAGACAAAAAAATAAGTATTATTGTATTTGACCTCATCGATGATGCACATAATCAAATATCGTGAACACGGTTACAAAAAATATGCCACTTGACACCAAAGATTACATAAAGATAAAATATCTCAACCACTACTTAATCTAGTAAACGACGACCACCCAGATTGGTCTCTGGCAACCGTCTCCAAACATTGGGCATCAGCAGTCATCGTCTCCTTGTCCTCCAGCCACTGTAGCAAAGATCATGACCGCAACTAATTAGTAGCCCTATATAGGATTAGAGAATTTTTATCACGAAACATCACATCATTTGAACATAGTAAGATCAATCAAAAGACCGTGCTAACTCTTAGAAGGATTTTGGCATGCAAGGCCCACGCTAATTATCAGTGTGAGGCTTTTGACGAAATGGTTGGTGTAATTTTTTTATAAAGACTTACATCTCTCTTTTGCTCCACGTCTTGGGCCGCGGCGAGCCAGACTTGATGGAGAGCTTGAACTCTGCGTGAACTGGCTCATGCGCGCAACTTAGGCGGTAGATAACTCAAAATCCCCGTATACGTACGCACGCATGCTAGCTCTGTTCTCTCACCGCACCGCAACACATAATTCTTGCGTTGTGTGTTGGACGCCAATGGAGCTTCGTGTACTTCTCACATAACGCAACAGGTACGTGCGTGCGTGCGCGCATGCATGGGCACGCAGTGCAGGCTCCGCAGCTATAGCTACACTACGGCACGTAACATCCCTTCAGCCTTTGCGTGTCCCGCGCCGGCGCCGGCCGCAAGGCCGTGGCCGGCGGTGACGTCCACGTACGTGTGCATCCAGCCGACGAGGTCGCTTGGCCTGCAGCTAGTGCTGCACCACCGATTGATGAGGTTAGGTTTTTTTATTACGACAGATCACAATCATTCTCCACCAGTTTTTATTTATTTTATCATTTAGCTAATCAGCTTTTCTTATTTTCACGACTATTTTTCTATAGTATATTGCATAAAGTAAGTTCAGTACAACATGATTTAGCGATCATAAGATGAGCCTTAGACTCGATCGCTGCTCATCCTCAAGCCGGCGCGTCGATGTCTCCTCCAATGAGCGCACGATAGCGACGACGACGGCGGCCTCGCACCCAACCGAATTTTGGGCGGCTGCTCAATTTTTTTTTCTTTTTGAGGGGAAAAGGCCTTCTTTATCAACCAGAAATAACAATGGGTACAACTGTTTTGTCCGGGAGTTCCAAGAACCAAGTATATCGGCCACTACCAAACGAGAGCACACTCCTAGCAACATGATGAGCTTCAAAGTCCGATGATCTCCCTTCATGTGCAAACCGGACTTCATCAAATAATTGCCTTTTCGCTTCAATCTCACGAAGGATCGTGCTTGTAATTGCACTTGCTTCCACCTCGAATATTCTTGATAACTTCCAAACAGTCATATGTCAACATGAGCCGGCGCTCGTACAGGTCCTCCGCCAAGTTTTAGCGCTTCACAGCATGACAAAGCTTCAAGAATAGCAGGATCAGTAATTCCATCCATCACGACAGATAGCCCCTGCAGAACCCTTGTTCCCGACTTAGAGACCGCACTATCGACATTAATCTTGACAAGGGAGGCCGGGGAAGGGACCCCTTTTGGTGCACCACTCGCTGGAGGAACCGTAGTTTGTTTTCGGGGCTTCGCGTGGACAATTTCCAGCTCGGTTAGGTAGTTGCTGACAAAGCCAAAGACCGACAGTGGACTTCGAAAGATCTGTTCGTGTATCGCCTTCCGCCAAGCTGTCCAAATTGCCCACAATGTGATGAATACCTTGATGAAGTCCTCCTGGCTCAAGGATTCTAGCAAGAAGAAGATCCATTCCTTCGATTCTTGACACTGGTTTGCACACATATGTTTAGTCACCTCCTCATCAACCAGCGCCCATACACAGGGGGCCATTGTGCAATCGATCAAGGAGTGCCACCACGAATCCATCCCAGCTCCACAAATAGCACAAGAGCTTGTTACTGACATGTTGCGTCGACGAAGGACAATACCTGATGGTAGGGAGTGCTGCTCCAAACGCCATATGAAGACATGGATTTTTTATGGCACTTTCGTTTTCCGGAGCTTTGTCCACATCTTCTCGCCGCGGTTTGAGCTCGAGCCCGCTCGTCCCTCTAGCCAACCCTCCCTAGTCTTCTTTGTATGGACCAGCATCCGGTACGCCGAGCATACAGAGAACACGCCGGTCTTTTCATAGTGCCACGTTCAGAAGTCATCGCGCGTCGCCGTGCACAGAGGAATTTCTCGGATTTCATCCACGTCCATAGGAAGGAATGTGGTTTGAAGCATCTGCATATCCCATGCACCTACGGAGTGATTGATCAATTGTACCACCCACTCCAGTGCACCCGTACGTGTGCCGACCTGTCACAGGCCATAGCCGCTCATCTCTTGGAATCCAGTTTTGAGACCATATAACGGTCGACGCCCCGGTGCCAATGCCGTTGTATAAGTCCGAGGCTGACTACGTCACGCCCTTCGATGATGCCACACCATATTTGCGATGGTGAACTACCGAGGCTCGCGGCCATGATGTTAGTTAGCATCAGGGAAGTAGACCGTCTTCAGGATGTGTGCATTGAGTGTCTCTGGAAACTGAAGAGTTCAACTTGTCTCACTTATAGCGCGAGGTTGAAAAGCTCAATGTCTCGAAAGCCTAACCATATATTCCTTCCGTCCACAAATGTAAGGTGTGTACGGAATTTTATGTTTAACTTTGATCAACAATTAAACTAATATTATTGAATTATATGACATAGTAGTGGTATCATTGGATTCATATTCAAACGTATTTTCAAATGGTATCACTTTTGTATTATATAATTCAATATTATTGGCTTAATTGTTGTTCAAAGTTAAACCTAAAATTCCGTGCACGCCTTACATTTGTGGACCAAGATACCCAACGTGGTTTCTGCTTTCCGTTCTTACTTCCCCACCAGAAGTTGCGGGTTAGTGAATTCATATGCTCACAGAGACCTCATGGGAGTTTGGAACGAGCCATCTAATAAGTCGGGACAGCTTGAGTGACCGATTTGATTATAACTTCTTTACCACCAGCAGATAACGTCTGTCCCATCCATCCTTGAACCCATTTCTAGATTCTGTCCTTAGGTATTTAAAAGATCAATTCTTTGCTTTCCCCACATCCGATAGCATGCCCAGGTAATTTTCATTTAGCGACTCATTCTGAACCTGTAGCGCCATCTTGGTAGAATCCCGAACCGGGTTAGGTCACCCTTTGCTGAAGTGTATATAGGATTTCTCTCTATTTATGCGCTGGCCTGAAGCATCATAGTAAGCATTAAGAATTTCTGTAATTACCGCTGCTCCATCTGGATTGCCCTTGATGAAAAGCAAAATGTCAACTACAAATAAAAGGTGATTGACGGAGGGTGCCGAGGGCGCCGCACATATGTTTTCCAAAATCCGCTTGCTCCTTAAGAGGCAAGACATACCTTCAGCTGCTACCAAGAACAAATAAGGTGAAATAGGGTCACCCTGATGGATGCCCCTCAACGGTTTGAAATCCTCCAAACGCTGACCATTAAAAATAACTAAGAAAGTCACAGATGTTACCAACCCCATAATCGATGAGATCCCTCTTGGACTGAATCCCAGTTGAGACATAATAGATCCCAGATAATTCCATTCGACACGGTCATAGACCTTCATCATGTCCAATTTGAGGGCATAGTATTGCTGGTTACACGGTTTTTTCTTCTTCATAAAATGTAGACATAAGCTGTGATGATATTGTCACTGATCAATCAACCTGAAATGAAATCCGACTACTCGGTCGATATGGTTTCGGGAAATACTTCCTTCAAACTGTTGGCATGCACCTTAGAAAATGCTTTTCAAAATTACATTGCACAAGCTGATTGACAGTAATTGTGTCAATGACTAGGCTCCTTGTATTTTGGAAATCAACACAAGGATAATTTTATTCACAACTTCTAGTTATTCTGCACAATTCAAGATGCTCAAGCCTGCCGCCGTCACCTCAGTTCCACAAAGCTCCCAGTGCCGCTGGAAAAAAATATGCTGGGAAACTGTAGGCCCCTAGAGCTTTAGTATGAAACATTTGGAACAATGCACACTTCACCTCTTCCTCTAGGTATGGCTTGTCAAGCTACATGTTCATCTTTGCCATCACTTTGCGAGGGGCATGCACTAAACTCAACCATACTCGATGTCCCTCAGTCGTGTAGAGTGTCCTGTAGAAGCCAATCGATACGTTCTGCATCTTGTTCTGGTCTTCTGTGATTGAGCCATCAGAGTGAATTAGTTGCTCGATATGATTCGTCTTCCTTTTGTGACTAACACGTTGATGGAAAGTCACTGGAGATCGACGTTAGTTTTGTTTGCATGCCAAACATCGTGGTGCATGTCATCGACTCCTTCCATGCTTGGTCAACAAAGGAGAAGAAATTGAGAGATTGAAAGTGCATTTTAGCCCCTAGGTGGGTTTTGATGATTAATGATAAATGATTAAGAGAGTAATGCATTTATCGAGTATGTATTTAGGTTTTAGTCCCTCAAGTGACGTTTAACCGGCATTGGTGACCCCTTCTCTCCAAAAAAGATTAAAAAGTAGACGGCAAAAGGTTATCAAGAATAGATCTTTTTCTAAGCTTTTTTGTGATTTGGATAATCAACTTGATTATAGAAAATGCCATACTATTAATGGAGATTTGTTGAACTGCTGGTGAGAAAGTTTAGTGCTTAAGATGCTCAACACTTATGTTGGATTTCTGAGTTTCCTTCTCTCTCTTTGTAAGAGATCATTGCTGATTTTTGGACCTTGGAGTATCCAACTTTATCTGGAGTATCTGGACATGCCTCAGAAAAAATGTCCAGAGTCTCCAGAGAAGTTTCTCCAGTTTTGATTTATCTGTTTCTTATCCGGAGTGTCCGGACATAGGTCCGAAGTATCCAGGCATGTGAGAACTTCCAGTTCAACTAGAGTCTTTAGAGAAGTCACTTCGTGGTTCTCAATTCTCTGTCTTTGATCTAGATTGTCCGGACATCTGCTCGGAGTATCTGGATTTTTTTCCACCACTTCCAGATACCTAAGATTTCTGTCTGGCTAGAGTCTCTGGATGCTTTGCTTTAGGGATTTCAATTCTCTGTCCTTGGTCCGGAGTATCCAGTTGTCTATTCGAAGACTTTGGGGTGGGACTTCGCCAGTTCTCTAGCTTTCTTCTGAGCTTTGAACATAGCCATTCAAGTTTGAACCCTAGATAACTATCAACTTGTCTCAAACGAATTTCCATTCTCCCATCCAAGTACAACTCTTTGCCATTTCGAAATCTTACTCTCAAGAAAACTCCTCCACCTTCCTCAAGTCCAAATTCTTTGATTCTTATGAGAAAAATCTTAAGAAAACAAGAGATCAAGAGTTGCTGAACACTAGAGTATTGAATTTATCTCCAAGCCATTCATCAAGCTTATTACTCTTAGAGATTGGAGTCTCCTAGACGGTTAGGAGTCCTTGGGAGCTTCCAAGCGATTTATGGTGAGCCTTAAAAAGTTTGTGAAGGGCAGACCCATCTCTATCAAGGGAAGGTTTACCAAGAAGAGATCGAGAAACGCAAAGTGCGTCCTCGAGGGATGATGGTTTGAGAGGAAATCGGCTCTTGATCAAAGTGATCAAACTCCTAGACAGAGACGTAAGATTCAATCAAGAATCCAAACTTCGGCAGCAAATTCACTGTGTCATTGGGTCTCCTAGTTTCGATTTTATTTTTCACAAGTCTTACTTTTTTAGTTTACTTATTGTTTTTGTGGTTGACTAGTATCTAAAAGTACTCATATAATTTGTATATCAGATAGCATTTTAATTACATATTATTGCAAGAATTAGTTTAAATTTGCTAAAATTGTTAGTCTCCCCTTCGAACCGATTTCTCGATCTTCTAGCGAGCAAAGCATATTGGGCCAAAATCAGGCCGAAACGCCAAGATCATCCGTCTCCACGGCCCCGAGTTCTCTGTCCAATCGGCCTAACTCCCCCGCCATTCAGCAGTATTCGTCCAATCATTGGTCACGAAGCTTCCCTCCCCTATAGCTCCAGCTAAAGGCAGGTAAAGGCACTGTGTGTACTACTTCATACTGTCACTCTGTCAGATCAAGTCAGCACCCATTCATCTACCGATCTGTCTATTCCTCGGCTGCAACGTTTTCCCCGTTCCTAAATCGCTACTCTATTCAAAGACCAAAAAGATGGAACAGTGTTGCATCCATCTGCAGTGAGTGCCACACACCCCTGATCTGCGAGTCTGAACTACAGTTCGCCGTACCTGCTGATTTGTATTATGGCATCTTTTAATTTCGCCGTGTTTTTGCCTTCCACGTTCCTGGAACCCACACTCTCTCTCGAGAGCGATGATCTGTAATGCAAGGCACATAGAGTCAGAGATTGTGACAACGCGTGGGCTAACAGGGTATACTTTGTTTCTGAAAATGGCGCGTTTGTTCAGTCTTCAGTAGAGGTCTTGAACACCGATGGTTGAAATCATCGTGTTCAGTAATCTAAGGTAATCGTGGTAGGTTGTGGTGGTGACTAGTGGTGTGCAGTGTTTCTAATTTATTTCAAACCATGGGCCTTGTAGTGTAATCTAGCTCTGAATGATTGCCACGTTGCGGTGGCCCTGAGGCAAGATCTGGATCCTTTTTCATGTTACTTCAGATAGATCTAGTGTCTAATAACTTTGCTATTCCCTCTGCACTTATGCACCGAGAACATTGTCAGGATCCTCATGTTTCTACAGTCATTTCCATCTACTAAAGCATTATTCTATCTCCAAGAACTTCTGTGTACAATTGTATAGCCATATCCTATACTTCATCATGTTCATTAAATGGACTGGCCAGTATCTCCAGATCACATTATTCTTCTTCTGTCAGAGTAAGACAACCTCACCTATCTGAAGTCCTGATTGTCCCTGAACTGACCTGAACACTTGCAAACAGAGCATCTTTTAATTCAGTCTCAAATCATTCATTTGTACGCCCTCCCAGAAATTGCCCCTGCTTGACCTGCATTGCTAGTGTACTTGGCTCCTGGCTCACAAAATTGATGTAACTCCTCTCATGTCTACACGCAGATTCATCAGAGTATGAGGAGATGCATGTGAGACCTTGCTAACCTAGTGTCAATATGTTGAGATATGCATGTGCATGTGACCCCTGGCATCTTCTTAGCAGGTGATGTCGGCTTGGCCTGATTGATTTTTTAGTAAGATTGTACCTGGCATCTTCTTTACCATGTTCAGTTGTTCACATCGACATCGTACCTATAGGAGTTTTGTAGCCATTTTGCCAATTAGTTCACGCTGCAAGTGGCATAACACACTGTTAGGGGCATGTTAAGTTAGTATGATAAGTACATTGTTAGCGTAATTAACTCTCTCATAGTACAGTTCGTTGAGATTATTCGAGTCATTTAATAAGCAAGCTGCTCCTAAGCTCTCAGAAACTATTGTTAGTGTAGGACTGTGTGCCATTTGTTTATATATGCGCTAGAGTGGTTTAGATCTAAACAGTATACGGTTACAAGAGGGGAGTTGATGAAGTGTCGACGATCTAAACCCAGCTCACGCACCACTTTCATTGACGAACAACTGGGACCTTCTCCGACCCCAGGATGGGATGAGTCGACATCGATGTGCCAGACCATGGAGTATCATTGCTACACTGACGATTTGAGAACTTCTATTTGATTACCCCATCTGCTAATTCTAGCTAGATTTTTCGCACCATTATTTACCTACTGGCAGTGAATCTTGTCAGTTTAGTATTCAGGAGACAGCGGGAACTTTCAGCGCATGCATATGCTGTGATTGGCTGGCTGGGTAATGAGATCTGGATTAATCAAGCCTTCGCGCCGCTCCCAGCTGCATCATTAAACCGTCGTCACTGAGCACTTAGTGACAATATTATATGGCGATCTCCCTGCATTAGCAGTAGTAGCCAAGTTTGTTCCCCTTGCATCGTAGATCTACTTCTTGCCTAGCTCAATCATAGCTTGGCATGCCAAACTAGCATCAGTTAAACAAGCATTTCTTTTGTATTAAAAAAATAAAATAAAATAAAAGAAGAAGTGTGCAGCACAACCAGTAGCTGCCATTAGACAGGATGCATTGACCGGTCAAATTCCGATGCCACTACTATTATACGACAAATAGTGTATTACTACATGACAAGCATTGGATACTTCTCTCACATTTGCCAATTATTCTATTTGCAACAAATTTAACTATTTCCATATTGAAAGGAAAAGAAAGAGCGATAATTTTTAGTTCTATCGAGCTATGATTTACCCTTTCACGACCTTGGATGGAAAGAATTTGTCATTCGGATATGAGCTGATTTAGCACATGCACATAGTTATTAGTGAGCCATTGACAGTGATAGGTACTTTTTTTTTAATTGTTGACTGCACGTCCCACGAAATGGAGAGAGATAGATTAGGGCATTCTGCAATGAGAACAGGCTATTGATAGGATTTTTGTTATCTAAATACATCTCCAATAATAGAGAAAATAATATTCTTTTATGTCTTCCATATTATTTAGAAATAACAACAAAAACATGTTATACAATATGTTATCTCTTGATGCCATCTCTAGCAATTAATACATGTATGGATATATGATTAAAATTAAACTAGAAAACATGGGTATAAGAGAAGACATATTGTACAACGGAGAAAATAGTGGCCTCTTAGGTGTGAAGATATCATCTCTTCGCTAAGAAAAGGCAACCTTCTTTTTCTTTTTTCTCTTTCCTCCAACTCAACAAAAATTGTTGCAATATTAGAGATTGATCTAGAGACAAGAGACAAAGATTTTTACGTGAAAAACTCTTGCGAGAAAAAACCACAGGCACACTAAGGCATAATCTCACTATGATGGAGAAGTATTACATGCACGAGACCACATGACGGTCTTTAGGTGCGACCACATGGGCATACAAATAGGGGCAATGTACAAGAATCCTTGGATGACAAGAAAACGAGTTGTACTCTGTTGTGTCGGTGCACCAACACGAATCATCACTAACATGATAACCTGAATTTGGATCACTTTTCAACAATAATCCTATATGACACCTCTAAGAGAAGGCTAACATCATCCTATTGGAGATATCCTAAATCAATTCACATTTTTTAAATATTGACTTAAAAAATAATATATGTATATTTTCACTATAATCGAGACACTTATTAGGTGTGGAAAATGGCTTTATACCACCTGTTTTGTTAGCTCTTCCATCATTCATGTTGACAGAGTGCAAAAAATATATGAAGTGCCGAACGAAAATGATATATAGTCGAATTTCTATTAAATAAAGCGCATGTCCTTTTTGTTAGGACTAAGCTGGCCTTCAGGATAAAAATCGTTGCCCTAATACCTTATTATTCCCTTTCCAACGAGGCATCTAAAATCTAAAATCCAAAGAAACAAGCAATCATCATAACAACGGAAAATGATGTGATTTAGTATTGATAAGTTTTAGAACACGGGGATGTGAGGGAAACTTGCATTCTGTAGTAAAGAACATACAAGCAATTATTGGGCTGCATAGTGCTTATATTTTACCATGCTATAAACAATATTTCACTTGGGGCTAGTGTTCATGGACTATTTTAACATGTGACACTGTTCACCCTGAACAAGCAGGAGCAGCAGTCCATGGTTAAGCTAAGCACACCTGACAAATAATTAGGGAGAAGCTCCTCCTTAGCTGTAGACATGAGAACGCATCCAATACTAGATCAGACGATAGAGACGCATAGAGCTGGCTCCATTGAGCTGAGAAACATTATCCGGAAAGAAATCCTAGTTGTTTGCATCACTCTGAGTTCGGACAAGTCTGACTGCAAATTGGTTAAAAGGAGAGGCCAGTACACTGCAAGTGAGAAATGGCACTGCAGATACGTAGATGTCAAAACTCAGGTGCTTATCCTTAGCTGCATTTATATATGACAGCCGAATCTGTGGCGATCTACGCATGGATCAAGTCAACCACCGGCCGGGGTAGGCCTTGAATGGCTTGCTTCCCCAGCGGCAGGAAAAAGGATCGGAGCAAATTGATGGCGCGAGACATGCCCACATTGATCTGTCAGGCGCCGCGCGCGCGGCGTGGAGACATGGGCCATGGGCGCCAAGTGCTCGAGATCGGAGGAGAGGTGATGGAGACCAGCCGGCCGGTCGGTCGCCGTCGTTGGCACTGCTGATACCTGATTGCCCACCACTGTGAGAGGCTCCGCCTGTGTATGCGAGGCTCATGCATATATATGGTCCACGCGAAAGTGTAAAGTATGGTTCATAAAGGCTAGAAGATGTTCCAGAAATTACGCAAATAGGAGTAATAAACGTCTGAGTTATGCAAAGATACGAGATTTTAATTTCAATATCGTCTCTGGTATTAAGAACCAGTAATGTGTGTGCTAGAATATTTTATTGAAATTTTGGAACAACACGTTGTTGAATTTCTTTGGAAATTTCTCGCACAGGATGTGAGCTTCCCAGGAAATGTTATAATCTTCTTTTGTTACACATCACATAAGTTCTGCTCCGGGCGGCTCAAAAGTCGAGGTGGCAATTTTCTCCGTGGAGGCGGGTCCTCGGGGAAAATTCGCATGAGGTGCGATAGCGGAGGTATTAGGGTGTGTTTGGCTCGTGCCCTGCTCTACCAAAAAATTAGCAGTCCATGATTTTTTAGCTCTTGCTTGGTTGGTCGCCAAAATTTTGGCTGTCCATGAAACTTGCCCATCCTCTTGGTAAATCAAGAGCCAAGAAATCTCTAACCAATTTTTTGGCTAGCCGATAATTGGTAAATATTGGTAGGGTATGCTATGGCATGAACCAAACATACCCTTACACCTCCATGGGTCTAGTGGGATGGGTACCTGTAAGTTTCATGGGGCGAGGACAGGAGACATTTTTGCTACATGAGTATTCATAGAGACCCGAAATTAATTAAAATATACTCCATTCGTCCAGAAATGTAAGACGTATTTTGATTGGTTAAGATAAGGATTTGACTAATAATTATTCTATTAATATGAGATTTACGTGATACAAAATCGTAATCATAAGAAAATACTTTTAAACATGAATCTAATTGTATCAATTTTATATCACATAAATAACATAATAATGGAGTAATTGTTGGTCAAAGTGTTGTCTTAACCAATCAAAATACGCCTTACATTCCTGGACAGAGGGAGCATATGTTATATATCTGACATGTGGGCCTTTGACGGGGTCCGTAACTATAGCTCAACTGAGACCTCACCTCAGCCACCACCCATCCCAAAGGCCAAATCCCGACTGTGGCAGACCCTGACCTCGCACTCAATGACGAGTCTGTCTTTCACATGGTCATGCTCCCTAGCTAGCTTCCTCGACATCCCTCGCCTGCTCGTGGCTCGCTGCTGGCATCGCCAACCTTCCGCTTCCCCGAGCTGAGCAGGAGAGCAGCGATGCCGGTGAACGGTGGCCGAGGTGGCAGACCCTGACCTTGGCACCTTGCTCACGACGAGACGATGACGGCTCCTTCTTCCGCAAGGTCGTGCATGTTTAGGACGATTGCTCCTTCACCGACTCGCCGCCGATGTCGTTGACCTTCCGCTTTCCTGAGCTGACTAGGAGAGCAGCGACACGCCGTCACCGGAGCTAGGCTGCAGGACGAGGGGAGGACTGGCACCAAGTATTTGCAAGGCCTCCAAGTATTTATTACTATTGCTCCTTTGCTCATTTAGTCATTTAGATGGTGTAGTACGAGACATTCTCGATCAAGATGGATTTAGTATTTTAGTACTAGCATTCTTGATTTAGTACCGTGGTCCTTTAGATGGATTTATTACTGATATGTATGCAAGGATCGATCTAGTACAATGGTTCATTCTTAATTCATGCAAATGAAAAAAATTCTTGGACTGATATGATAGTAGCATGTTATTTGTAGGAATGTAATGGCGACTCTGAAAACTAGTTCGTCAGCAGCTGCACAAAGCTCTAGCATACCGCCCATTCCTCCCACTACTCCTGCATTGTAAGGTATCGGGTCTAAACCGATAGAGGTAGATGATGAACAAGAAGCACATGCATTAGCTGATGTTAAGAGAAAGCTGAAATCTAAGGCATGGAAGGAATTTAAGAGAGAGTTTTTGTTGATGGTAAATGGAAAGCTGAGTGTAAGTAGTGTCATAAACACCTAGGGGGAGGGAGGGGGAGAGAAAATGACACATCACATTTTTGTGATCACCTTAAATGTTGTCGTGTTAGATAGCCGACGATCTGGAAACAGTCCAAACTGAGGTTGACAAAGAATGAGATGAAAAAGTCAGTGTAAAGAATTACATTTTTGACCAAGAAGTTGCTAGGAAAGAACTTGCATTAATGATGTGTGTTCATGAGTAGCCTTTAGTTATGGTTGATCATGCTGGCTTTTGAAGATTTTGTGCTGCATTCCGACCAATGTTCAAGATGGTGTCTAGAAACAAAATTAGGAAAGATATTGTGGATATGCATAAAATCCAAAAGGACAAGATGGTGAAACACTTTGCAAATTTCAAAAATCGAGTTTTCATCACTACGGACTTGGTGAACTGCGGGGAATCAAAAGAAAGGCTACATGGTAGTTACACCTCATTATATTGATGATTCTTGGAATCTAAAGAGCTTCCTTTTGAGGTAAAACATGTTCTTTAATCATTATCAATCTAAACCTATTTCTATCATCATTATCAATTTAAACATATTCCCTTATTTTGTAGGTTCATTTATGTGCTAGCCCCACATACGGCTGAAGTTCTTTGTGAAGCCCTACATGATATTCTCGTTGAGTGGCACCTTGAAAGGAAGTTATCCACGGTGACCCTAGACAATTGCACAACAAATAACAAGGCTTTAGAAGAACTGCAAGATAAGTTATGTTCTAATCTTATTCTAGGTGGTTCTATATTGCATGTATGTTTTTATGCTCATATCCTAAATCTAATTGTGAAAAATGGAATAAGTGTCATGGATGATGGTATTGAGAGGGTTTGTGATAGTGTTGCATTTTGGTCAGCCACACCTAAAAAGAAATGAAAAGTTTGAAAAGAAGTGTCATCTAATGAACATTGAATATTTTGAAAGGTTAAATCTTGATTGTAAAACTAGATAGAATTCAACCTATACGATGTTGATATTGCATTGCAATGCAAAGAGGCTTTTGAACGTCTAAACCTTCATGAAAAATTATTTACCTCTTGTCCGACTAAAGCTGATTGGAAGTTTTGAAAGGAGGTTTGCGATAGATTGAAAATATTCTTTGATATCACTAAGCTACTATTAGGCACTTGTTATGTTACAGTCAAATCTTTTCTTTCCCAAAATATGTGGCATTCGCTTGGCTATGCAGAAATGGCAATCAAGTGACAACAACCTTATACAAGCGATGTCCACAAATGATTAAGAAAATTGAGAAATATTGGAAAGATGTCCATGGTCTTATGATTGTTGCCACTATTCTTGATCTAAGATATAAGTTCCAAATGCTGCAGGCTCTTTTGGTTCTCTCTATGGATATGAACATGCATGTAAGGAAGTTGTATCAATAAAGATATTAATTCTTAAGTTATTGACCGAGTGTCAAGATGTTTTCGAGGGCATGGGTATATCAAATTGTGCTAGCACTGCTGTTGCCTCAAGGAATGAAGAAGATAAAGTTTTTGATATTTTTTATCAATACATGTCTTCGCAGCCTGTTGTTTCTGATGCTCAAGTGTGCACATCATTGGACTTGCACTTGGAAGAAGCCCCTCCTCCTAGAACACAAGAGCTGGACATCGTCAATTGGTGGAAGTTTGGAGGTATCAAATATCCTACTTTGTAGAGAATTGCTCATGATATATTGCCTATTCTTGTAACATCTGTGGCATTAGAATCTGCCTTTAGTACTAGTGGTAGACTACTCGATCAACATCGTTGTAAACTTGCACCAAAAATGGTTTGAAGCTCTTATGTGTATTCAAGCTTGGTCTCATGCCGACATGTTAGGTGATTGATTACTTGAATCTTGCATTCATTTTTATCTGACGCTTGCCAAAATAATTTTTGGTTACCACATGTATTAGGGGACAACAATTCTAGACTTTTCGCTCAAATTCAAACTTGCCTTGATGATGAGGAAGAAATCATGGTAACATGCTCAATTATTCATCTTTAGTCTTGCATCGTCTAGCATTCATTTGCAATTAAGTCCTTATCATTTTCATTTGTAAAATTCAATTCTTATAGGAGAATGATGAATCCATTGTCACTGATGCTTGATGCCAAGTGTTGTTTTATTAGGCTTAATCAAGGTATGATAATACTAAGGATCGAGAATTAAATAGAGACATGGAGAAGTATTGCAATCTGATGAGTAAGTTATGTTTACAGGAGGAAGATGAAGTCAATCAAGTGGGCTGCTACTGGCTATTGTTGTTCTCTTACTACCTATCTACTATTTCCTTTCTTAAGAATTAGACATTATATTTAGACTTGATATTTATGCTTGTTTGGAGCTTATGTGCTATGACACCTGAGACCTATTCATGTTTACTTTTAAATCTGTGCTTTGAGAATTGTATGAGATATTGAGATGGCTTTGTATACTAGTACAGAAAAGCTTATCCAAGGCGGTTGAAATAGATCATCCGAGACGGTTATCATCTCCGCCTCCAAATAGTGGTCACGGATATGGGGAACATATCGGAGGCGATTATGCAACCGCCTCGGATAACTGATATCCGAGGTGGTTGGAATTATTCAACCGCCTTGGATAACTGATATCCGGGGTGGTTGCCATAAGACAACCGCCTCGGATAAGATACCAGCCGTTTTAAAATATAAAAAAACCCTACCTAGCATTGCCGGGTAGGATTTCATTAAATTGGCTGTAACTTTTGCATACGATGTCTGTTTTGGCTCTACAACCACTCAAAATGAAGCTATCAACGAGGTGCATCTGATAAACCTACAAGACTTCAAGATTGTACACTTTTTGACCTCTAAATTCTCCCTCCAAGATATACTTTTGTCCCTCCGAATGAAAAACCACATCTTCCGACCCTCCATTAAACTTTTTTCTGAGCTCCAAATGCAATAATTTTTGTAGATTCTGAACTGTGAAGGAGTAGAGTTGTTAGAAAAAATATGAGAAAAATTTTAAAAATAAAAAATTTAGGAATCTTTCGAAAATGAACTCAAAAAGACACAAGTCTTGAGTCGGGAGGACCTTCCTTACCTCGAATCCAACCAAAACGTGTATCCTCTGCCATGTTCCCAGGAGGATGGTGACATGAAGAGGAGATGCTACTTGCGGTGGATTTTGATGGGAAGGATGAGAGGAGAAGGGTGGAAGGGGAGGGAGGAGAGGAGAGGAGAGTGGAAGGGAGAAGAAATTTTTTTGAATGTAGATATGAGTGGAGAGATGCATTGAGGTGAATTTATACCCAGCGGCATTGTAAAATTTTAGGTTTTGAAATTTCGGAATTGGTGGGATTCTGAAATTTCAGGTTTGAACATATCCGAGACGGTTGTAAAATACATAACCACCTCGGATATGCACCTTATCCGAGGTAGTTGTGGGTTGTGTATTTACAACCGCCTCCGATATATATCTGAGGTGGTTGCGATATAACAACCGCCTCGAATGACTTTACTATCCGAGGCGGTTGCTCCCGAAGTCCTTATCCGAGGCGATTGAACTGTGGTAACTATCTCATATATTAGTTATTGGAGGTGTTTTAGCCTAATCGCCTCAGATAAGGCGTCTCAGATGAGCGATTCTGTACTAGTGGTATGGGATGATGAATTGCCTTTAAGTTGTGCGAGTATGCCATATTGTTTAATTGCAGGTATAAGCTTTGTGGCAAGTTGTTTAAGGGGTTAATGTCCAAATTGTCAGTCTTCATGGAATCTTCAAGAGGATCAGGTCTCAAGAATATTAAGGACGTGGGTCAATCTAGCCCCGCCAGAACTAGCAGGGCGGGATCGTGGGCAATAGCAGGGGGTCAGCGCGAGGACGGGGAAGGGTCCCCTGGAGCCCCCGTTCACGTCGTCGCCTTGACTCAAAAGCCGTCAACCCTCTGTTCTTCAGAATCATAAAAGTTTGGATCACCAAAACAATGAACAGGGAGTCTATCATTGGGTCACCCACGCAATGCTAACTTGAAGTCGCCTAAAATTGTGACAACTGGCAACACCTGATTCACCTCCTTCCCCTTTTTCTCCCGTATCCTTCCCAAAAGATTCACAACGTTAGAGATAAATCTGGAAATTAATTTTTCAAACCTTTGAATTGAAGATATTTGAACTCAGTGAAAATTTCAATACCATCAAATTATGTCATTGCAAAAATTGAGTAATCAAAATATTATTCAGAAAATTTAAGAAAATCAAACCGAAAATCTTAGGCTTGCGGTGATATCCACCGTCGTCACAGGCGACTAGTGGTGGCAGTGCACAATGTTCGCAGCAACCAAAAAGCAGCAGCGCCCAACCTAACGGTTGGTGGCAGAGCATGTAGGTAGGCGGCGGCAAGGGCCGGAGAAGAGGCGGCAGCATGCGGCGTGGTGTGTATGGAGTTAGATCCACGTGAAATTCGTTTGACCGTGTTATGCCGAGACGTGTATAGGCTCTAATATTTTCTTAACGTATATAGGGACAGGCATCGGTATGTGAATGTGGTATGCTGCCTCTGTCTAAAAAAGTTCCTCGTGCCCATTTCTCGCAAAAAAAATTAGTTCCTCCCCATTTTGTATATACACTAACACACCACGACTCGTTGCCGGCTGCATACTAGCTGCCTAGGAGGACCATGCACTACTGCGAGGCCGCGAGATGCACAACACCCTGCCCAGTCTAGTAATGGCGCAAGCCCTGCTCCTCCCCCATTCGTAGTCTTGATTTTCAAACGTAGTAGTTTCCTTCCATGTGTCTATGTCCTGCAGGCGGTTGTTTTGTTCCCTCTCTAGCTGCATGCCAGCGTCATGGCCGTGGCAGCCAGACGCCACCGCTATACTCTATTCCTTTCTCACTCTCGACTCTCGATGTTCCTATGCAGCCATCGCCGCACTATTTAACTCCCCGGCACCTGCCCATCCGTCTCTCCCATGCACCACCAGCTCCTCCTCCTCTCTCTCTCTCTCTCTCTCTAGATCCGTACCATATATAAACTCTACTAATCTAGCTAGTGCTCCCCATTCGATCTAGCGACTGTGCTTGCAGACTAGCTAGCTTTCCACATACATTAATTGTTGTGCGTACCGAGGAAGAACAGTGCGCCGGAGTGCAGGACTGGACCCACATTGCCGGCCGGAGATGTCGAGCCGGAGGTCGTCGCGGTCGAGGCCGACGTCGGGGTCGTCGAGGATCAGCGACGAGCAGATCACCGACCTCGTCTCCAAGCTGCAGGCGCTCCTCCCCGAGGCTCGCCTCCGGAGCAATGACAGGGTAAGCGCGTGATCTCCTACCTACGTACGTAGTACTCACAACAACGCAACCAAGACGAATGCAATGCAAGCTCCATGCATGGAACGCGCGCGAGTTAATTAATCTGCATGTGTGATGGTGTCGCATGCAGGTGCCGCAGGCGAGGGTGCTGCAGGAGACGTGCCGCTACATCCGGAGCTTGCACCGGGAGGTGGACGACCTCAGCGAACGGCTGTCGGAGCTGCTCGCGGCGTCGGACGTCAGCACCGCGCAGGCGGCGGTCATCCGCAGCTGTGCTCATGTAGCCGGCGCCCGGCGGCCAGTACTGTCTCGCGCGCGAGGGTGGTGAGACGGCCATGTGTAGCTTAGAGTGAGAAGAGAGAGTGATCTTGAGGCTAAAGGCAACGTTAATAATAAAAAATTCTTCGTATCGATTATCAGTACACCCCTCTCATTTTGTGTACCTCATGAGATCAATTTGTCCAGAAAAAAGGAGCTTGTTTTGACGTCGGTTCGTTTTGCAGTGTGGTCATTTCTCAACTGCTTGCCACTTGAGTGGGGGAAGGTTCAGCGTTACTTGCTTGAAAGTTGTAACTGACTGTCTTTTCGTGAGAGAAGATTCTCAGGATTTTGTCCTCTCTTGTTTTGGCGCTTGGCAGCTCGAGGAATTACGCATGTTCCTTTTTTTCTCCATTTTATTATGATGTAATATTCGTCCATCTCACACATCTCCCTAGCTATCTCTAAAAAACTTTAACAAGAGCGAGATATAACCACATCCTCAATGAAAAAGTACTTAAGATATGGCCCTTGTCGCAATAATATTCGTCCTCTCTTACACAAGTAGTTCCCTCCATGTCAATCCTCCAGTTGTCACCATGAAACAGGCCATTATAGACCTGACCAATGCTCGGTCATCCTCTTCGTCGTTGTCGAATGAGTCCGCCTCTCCCATTCCTAGCAGGTCCCAATTTTATTGCGTGTGGCACGACATAGAATACAATGACGCATGTCCAATGTAAATTCTTGTCCGATGGTGCAGCGCAGATCAAGAATGACAATGGAGTTGCGCCATGTGCTGTGGTGGAGCTCGGTCATGAAGCGAAGGAACAGCCGTGGGAGCTAGTAGGCTAATCACACCGGTGAAGGCACGATGAAGGTAGAGGCAGAGCTCAACTGGGCACCATGGTCGAGCCGGCCCATATCAAGAATGGTGACAGAGGCGTGCCGTCTACTACGATATCAGCTTGGACGAACACGACGGAGGAGTCGTGGGCGCATGGTAAGTTCAAGCACATCGGCAGAGGTATGACAAAGGTGAAGGAAGAGCTTGACCGGGCACTGGCATAGGAGCAGTTCACCATACCGGGCATCGAGATGCTAGGGTAACATGATTCTTTTATCCATAGCAGTGCATTGGCACTAAACCAGCTAGTATACTCTTTCCATATCACAACCGTATCAGACATTAATAGTGTCACCAAGATATATTTTGACCATAAATTTTTATAAAAATATATTTCTTTAAATAAAATAAATACTCCCTCCGTTCGTAAATAGCTATCATTTTAGATGTTGACGCGGCCTCCAATATGCATCTTTGACCCTTACTTTTTTATGTGCATGTTAACAAAAAATTATTAAATTTTGTATTTTGAAAATATTTTTCATGAAAATCTCATGACATTATTTTCACCTCACCAATCTAAATATTTTACCTATTAACAATCAAAGTTTGAAAGTTTGACTGCATGCTTTCTAAATATCACCTATTTTTATTAAAAATATATTTCAGAAGAACATAATATTATCAAACTTTTGTGTAGATGTTCATAAATTTTCCTATATTGATGGTCAAACTTTAAAATGTTTAACTGATGTATAATCTAAACTGCCATGAATTCTCACATAGGCGGAGCCATAAAAAATCCGCATGGTTGCAACTACAACTAATAGCACTGTTTTACTAGGTAATTTGGTAGGACACTTATCACACCTTATTTTCTAATAATAAAAAAATAGAATTTTTCAAAAACTTTGTTGCTATATGTTAACTTAAGTGAACCTAACTAAAAGTTCTGTTTGAACAATGTATTTGCTAAATCTTAAAAATGGTACAAACCAAAGACCTCTACCTTGTTCCCTCCCTCTTAACGGTGTTTTAATTTATGGGACTGTAGCGGGTGCTACCGTCATTTTGGAATTATTTATTCCACTCAACAAATATGATTAATCTTATGAAATGGCTTGCCAATCTATTACTTGTACTACCAAATGAGAACGTACTTTACTGCACAACATGCAACCTAGTCTAGAGCCACAATTTTTGAACAAAGCATTGCATGAATATAGCCGTTATACTCTCCTTATGGGATGCTTCCGAGTACATCAATGTACTCACTTGGCTTGTTGAAAGAGCATCTAGGCTCCTAAATGATTTTGATGGCTAATGGCAACCCAAACTAGGATCTAATATTTACATTGAGTGTAAGCAGTAAGATTAGGTTCTAGGGAAGAGGTTTCATCTATGAAAGGATGACCACTAAAAGTACAAATGTGTTTTTCCAAGACAAGAAGATAGCTGTGCTAGGCAGCTGTGCCACAGCCGTGAAGAAGCCGATGCTGTGCTAGGAATTGCAGGCAAGGTGATGGTTGCTTGATGCATCAAGAGTCTTAACTACAGTTGGTGGAAGCTGAAGTCTAGATTTGCTAGTTTTCTTGAGTCCTTAGGAAACACATGTACTACAAGAGGGATGAAGTTGTAATTACTTTTGGAAGTTCTTATGCTCAATGCTCAGAGTGTTGGACAGTGACACTGATGCCTTGAGGTCAGTGGCCCTGTAATAATAGTTTTGCACAAGTATGAAACTGGGTTGTGCTAGTACACTGCTGTGCTAGTTCATAAACCCTAGAGCTATAGTTACCTGTGTGGCACAGCTGTGTCATAGGTGAATAACCGCTCTATGACTCAGGTACACACTCTGTGCTAGGGGAGAGCTTGAAAATGCTAAGGGAACTGCACTGCAATGGTTTGTCTGCTGCGTCAGAAAACTGTTGGAGGTTCTCTCCTGTATGCATCAGAGTTGTTGTGTGCGCTTGAGGGCATGTAATGTGCCAAGACCCAGGGCTGAGTAGGGAGTCTACGTCAGTTAGGGTTTCACCTGTGTCAGCTACCGTTGACACAGGTGTCGGTCTGCCTGAAGCCTTGTTACCGTTGTGCGTTGTGGTTAGCTGTGTCACCGGTGCCTGTCACAGGTGACTCACTTAATCTTACATGGCATGAGTGTAATGGTTAGGTGCTTGCGGACCCTATATATAGAGGACCAGGGGAGGTCTTGGACCTCAACCTTTTGCCAACCATTTTCAAACCGTTGCAAGCCTCTCATCTCCTAAACAGAAACCACAACTTCTCATGTGTTAGTTCAAGAGAGTTAGAGCTTTGAGCAAGAGCACTGGTTCTCAAGTGTTCTTGCTGCAGATTCTGTTACTCTTGGAGTGTTACTCCTAGACAGTGTACGAGTCTGCTGGTGATCACCAAAACTTGTGTGGGTTGGCCCAGAGTTGTGAGGGTGATCTGAAGTCTACCCGCTCTGCCAAGCAAAAGGACTTCCACAAGCAAAGGAGCGTGCATGAAGTTTCAGTACACGGAGAAAAGGCACCCAAGTGCCGGTCATCTCTTCGGAGTAGTTTCTCCAACGGAGGACGTACCACTCTGCAAGGAGTGGGAACTTCGGTGAAAATCCTCTATGTCTTTCCCTGTGTGTTTTACTTTCAGCACTTACTGTTGATTACCTGCTGCTTGATTGTGCTGTTTGTTAGTGCTGTGATACATCTTTTT